>JASJOG010000005.1:4342500-4397500 GCA_030142905.1 Heliopora coerulea
CAATCTCAATCTCCTTTCATACTCCTTTACAAACTTACTCTTCATTTGAGCTTCCATAAATTTTATCCAATTCTAGAATCCCAAGGTATTTGTATCCATCTGCTTCAACTGATTTTATTGCTTCGCCATCAGGTAGCTGTATTCCACTACATTTTACAATCATTCCTTTTTTCATTACTAGCATTCCACATTTCTTAATTCCGAATTCCATTCCAATATCTTTACTGAGTATATGAACGGTTCTTACCAATGAGTCTATTTGTTCCTCATTCTTTCCATACAACTTTAGATCATCCATGTAAAGTAGATGATTAATCTTCAATTGATTTCCTCGAAACTCGTACCCTGCCTTTACTTTTCTCAAAACCACGCTTAACGGTATCATGCTTATCACAAACATTAAAGGAGGTAAGCTATCTCTTTGAAATATACCTCGTCTTATGTTTACATGTCCTAGACTTTCTCCCGATGACGTTAACTCCGTTTTCCAGTTCTTCATGCTGCTTTCAAGAAATGTTTTAACATTATTGGCAATTCGGAACATACTTATACATTCTACAATCCAAGAATTAGGTACCATAACGTACGCCTAACGATAATCTATCCAGGCCATGGAGAGATTTGTGTGCCTTTTCTTGCAATCTTTTAAAACCAGCTTGTCAATTAACAGTTGGTCTTTTGTTCTTCTCGACTTTCTTCTACACCCTTTTTGTTCATGTGGTAGTACATCATTCATTTCCAAAAAGGTGTACATACTTTCTGCAATCATCCCTGTCATCAATTTCCACATCAAAGGTAAACATGATATGGGTCTAAAATTATCAACTGCATTATCTCTCGATTGGTCTTTTAAGCACAGTACTGTCCTACTACATGTCATCCATTGAGGTACTTCAGCCCTATCATTTAAAATCTCATTTAACTGTGCGATCCTTTGATTGCACTGCTTTCTGATATCTTCCTCATTTATCTTCAAATCTTCTTGGTTTAAGTGTCCAATTTCCCGTTTTACTTCATCTAGCCATTCAGGTTCCCTATTATGTTCTATTTCGTTGTCCCAAATTTCACTCCAAAACTTTATACTTTCATCCGCATCTGGTATCACTTTTTCAAAGTCAGTCCCCTGTCCGTTGTTTATTTCCGTATAGAACTTGTTTTGGTCGCTCTGAAACATTCGGTTCTGTCTATATTGCTTTATCCTCTGTTCGTACCTCTTTACCTTAGCTATTTTAGCTAGTGCTCTTTGTTTACGTTCCTCTATTACCGTTGTTACTCCCTTTATTCTTATTTTATATTTCACTTCAAGCCTTTCGTATTTACCCTCCTTTCTAATTTCTCCACTTTTCTTTCGTTCCATTATATGTTAATATCTCTCCTAAGCTGTTGGATATCTCTCTCTAGTCTTCTTTTCCACCATGACACTTGTTTGTTTATCAACTTCTCTTAATCCAATTTTGTCGGCAACTACATTTCTAACTGCTATCAATAATTGATTTGTTTCCGTTATACTATCTGTTTGTATTTGTGCAACTAGCTTATTAACTTTTGCTGTTGTCTCATTCATCTTTAGTCGATCCACCTTTTTAAATGGTAATACTCTGTATTCTTGTTCACCTTTCATGAATTTAATTATTCTCATCCTCATTTAGCTCTTCATATCCTACTACTGTAATACCTTCTTCACTTATTCCTCCAGGTTGGTCTGTTGTCTGTGTATCTTCCCGCTGATCCACAGGCCTTGCACTTGCTCTTTCCTCATGTTTTCTGTTCTCATCTTATCATTCATGGCCATGTTACCATCTGTTTCCTCTAGCCTCTCCAGATTATATTCTCCATGGCTTATTTCCTCACTCAATACTCTTCGTCGTATACTCTCCAGTTCAATGTCCGTTAGCCAATTGTTCTTCCTTATTGCTCTGGCTTGATCACAAATCCTTTGTTCAGTTGTAGGAAAGAATCCTCTCTCTTGCCATATTCTGTGCATTCGCTCTCGGTATCCTCTTTGTGGTTTACCATCCTCAGTGAACGGTTTGCTTAAATAAAAGCACTCCATTATGACAACATTGATATCTTTTGTCCACTTCCGTCTTGTAGCTTCAGCAGTAATTTGACGACCGGGCCTGTGCTGCTGCTCAACAGGACACCTGCCGGACAAGAAACTTTCATTTGTCGTTCCAGTCTCATTCATGTCGTTTCCTTCTACATTAGTAGTGTTCATAATTTTTCACTTATGTGTATGAGGTTGGAATGTCCGGGTCGTAAGTCAATCCTGAGTTGCTCGATACTCAGGATAAAGCTATTACTGACAGGTGTCGCCACTGCCCAAAATTAATATTATTATTATTATTATTATTACCATTATTATCATTATTATTGAGGAAAGTCAGCTCATTATTATTATTATTATTATTATTATTACAATTATTATTATTATTACAATTATTATTATTATTGAGGAAAGTCAGCTCATACGAGCCAATGAGGTCGTTTAGCCCAAATTGCCATATTATGCCAAAGTGGGCACATGTCCCATAAAACATCGTGAGTAGTTAATGCCATTTTACGCCACAGTCTCACATACACAATTCCGTTGGTTGGGCATGGTCAAGGGCTGGTGCTTTGCACCTATAAATCATGAGACTTCCTCAATAACCATCACACTTCCTCTCAGACTATTCCAAGGGTCTGTTCCGCAAAGCCGACCAATTAAGGCAAGCTAGACGCCAGTCCAATAGCTGAAGTTGGACAATGTGATCTATTTTGTTCTTAGACTAGGAGAGTTCCTTTCAGACACGTAAGTGTCCTGGGCTCACTCAACCATTTAAGGTAAAGGACATCAGGACAGTCAGAAGGATTTACTAGTCCTTGGGCTAACAGGGAAGGTTTGCCAACACCTTAGGTGAGGTTACTTACCACTGACGGCCAATTAAGGCAAGCAGTGGCTTTCAATCACCCGTTTACCCAGCTGGCAAGGCAGGGGCGCCACTCCCTGAGGATGCCGAAACATCTTGCCTACCTAAAATTATTATTATTATTATTATTATTATTATTATTATTATTGTTCATATATTTGACTGTATGTATACTTGTCCAAACACCGGGTCCCCTCCAGGTCCAAAAGTGAGAGGGCTCTAGAAGTCTATTCTCCAGTTGGACCAACTTTCATGTTCTTATAGATAATGTTTTTCTAAGTATATGTGCAGTACCAATGAGAGCAATCTTCTGCTGTTCTTGAAGCTTCCTATTTCCCGGAATTCTCTCGACATTCCTACTAGTTCCCTTTCGGATCATTCCTAGTGCGCCCATGATGACTGGTATCGTTGTTGCGTTTAGATGCCAAATCCTGGTGATCTCAATTTCCAGGTCCTTTTATTTCTGAAGTTCATCATATTCTTTAGTCGAAATGTTGCTATCACAGGGAACTGCCATGTCAATAATTTGACATGTCCTTGCTTTGAGGTCTTTGATAACAATGTCTGGTTTATTGGCCATGGTGGTACGGTCTGTGTGAACTGTGAAGTCCCAAAGAATTGTCACACCTTTTCCATTGGTGACCTCTACAGGATGATGTTCGTACCATTTCTCAGGGACTTTGATGTTGTAATGCTTGCACACATTCCAGTGGATGTATTGGCCTAAACGATCATGGCGAGCCTTATATTCTTTAGATGCTAATATAGGACAGCCAGCTATGAGATGATCTACTGACTCATCTGACTTTTTGCAGATGCGGCAAAGAGGGTCTGTACCGTCGTTAACTATCTTAGATCTATAGACGTTTGTCGGGAGGCTCTGATCTTGGGCTGAGATCAAGAGACCCTTGGTTTCCGCTTTGAGACCTGACTCTTGAAGCCAACGATGTGTGGATTTACTGTCAACATCAGCTTCATCTAGTCTTTGTGGGTATTTGCCGTGCAGTGGTTTATTTCTCCATGTTTCCTTAAGAGCATTTAGACCAGCCTTTTTTGCCCATTCTTTCAGCGTTTTGGCAGCAGCTGTTGGTTTAAGTTGATCTTCTTCTACTGTTGGTTGCACATCATACCGATGTTTCAGTTTTCTACTCAAGGTTATTATGGAATTTTTAGATTTCTCATACTTCAGCACGGCTTGTAGCATGGGATCTGTTGTTGTTTCGAGATATCTACCAAGGCCGATCAGGGTAGTTTCATAAGCCATCTCGAGTTGGTTGAGTCCGCGTCCACCATCAGTGCGAGGTAGATATAATTTGTCAATATCTGATTTTGGGTGGTGCATACGAAATGTAGTTAACAGTTTGCGTATTTTAGCATCTATTCTCGCCACGTCTGTTTTGCTTCAATTTATGATTCCAAAACTGTAAGTGAGAACCGGAGCTGCAATGCTGTAAATTGCTTTTACTCTGTTAGAGGAATTCAGTTCCGACTATTATTATTATTATTATTATTATTATTATTATTATTATTATTTTCTTCTCCGCACGGTTTGCTGTGGATCCGGTATTTATCGGTGCCAGCTGTCTACAACCAGTAGACTAAGGTGGCACTGTTACGACTAGTTTTCTAACACTCTTCTTAAAATTCTTGCTGTTCCAAGAAGTGTCGTCTTCTGGATATCCTCAACGTTCATTGTTATTCCAATCCTCTCAATCCATGGTTCAAACTTTATGCTTACACAGCCCAAGGCTCCAACGACAACTGGAATTACTTCTACCTTTCTCATTGACCACAGGTTCTTAATCTCTCGTTTCAATGCTTGATACTTTTCTATCTTTTCTGTTTCTTTCTCACCAATTCTGTTGTCTCCTGGTATGGCTACATCGATTATTGCACATTTCTTTTCTGCTTTGTCTACTATTACTATATCTGGCTTTCGGTGTTCTATCTGATGGTCGCACTGGATCATAAAATCCCAAAGAACTTTTACTTTATCCGATTCTACTACTGCCTGGGGGTCATGTTCGTACCACTTGCTCGCTTTCTCTAGATCGTGTTTTCCACATATTTTCCAATGTATAATTCTTGCTACATTATCATGTCGACTTTTGTACTCTCGTTGTGCAAGTTTTGTGCATTCGCTTACCAGATGTCCCACACTCTCTCCTTTTTCCCCGCAAAGTCTGCATAGCGATGAGTCTACAGATTTATCAATTTTGAACTTGGTATAGTTAGTTCTTATCGCCTGTTCTTGAGCTGCACATATTAGGGCTTCCGTTTCCGGTTTCAAATCACTCTTTTGTAGCCACCTCCACATCTTTTCCTTGTCTATATCTTCACTTTTCTCCCTGTTGAACTGTCCATACATTCTCTTACCTATCCATCTTTGTTCTCTTTCTTCGACCTCTCTCCTCTTATACTGTTGCTTTGGCATACTATCTTCAGTCGTGATAACTTCTCTTTCTCTTACTTCAACCAATAAAGGTTCTACTGCATTTTTGATGTACCATCCAACACCATTCTCCTCTGATCTAATACTTGACTCACAGCTTATCAATCCTCTACCACCTTTTTTTCTCGGCAAATATAACCTGTCTACATCACTCTTAGAGTGAAAGGCTCCGTACATGGTCAATATTTTTCTCGTTTTTCTATCCAAGCTCTTTATTTCTTGATCGTTCCAGGTAACAATTCCTGCACCATACCTAAGTAATGCGACTGCCCACGTGTTCACCGCTTGGATTTTGTTTCTGCCATTTAATTTCGACTTCATGACCAACCTCAACCTCCGCACATACTCCTTTTTGAACTTTGATCTCATTTCTTCTTCCATTAATCTATCTATCTCCAAGATACCCAGGTATTTATATCCCCCTTGTTCAATCACTTTCATTACTTCTCCGTTCGGCAGTACCACTCCATCATTCTCGGCAATCTTTCCCCTCTTTAGAACCAATACCCCGCACTTCTTAATTCCAAATTCCATGCCGATATCCTTACTGAATAGATGGACCGTCTTCACAAGGGAGTCGATCTGTGCCTTGCTCTTACCATATAATTTGAGGTCATCCATATACAACAAATGATTGATCTTTTTCTTTCGGCCTTTGAATTCATATCCTGCCTTCACTTTCCTTAAAATAAAGCTAAGGGGTGCCACACAAAGCACGATCAATAGCAGCGACAAACTATCTCCCTGAAATATACCTCTCCTGATATTTACTTCTCCTAGTCTCTCTCCACAAGCTGACAATTTTGTTTTCCATTTCGTCATGCTATTACATACAAACTGTTCTACGTTTTTGGCAATTCCAAACATTTTCAAACATTCCTCAATCCATGAATGTGGTACCATGTCGTACGCTTTTTGATAATCTACCCATGCCATTGCCAGGTTAGTGTGTCTTTTTATGCAGTCCTTAAGCACCAACTTATCAATGAGCAACTGGTCTTTAGTTCCTCTACATTGTCTTTTGCAGCCTTTCTGTTCTTTTGGTAGAATTTTGTTGGAATCTAGAAAATCGTACATACTTTCTGCAATAATACCAGTCACAAGCTTCCACATCACTGGCAGACACGATATAGGTCTAAAATTGTCAACAGCGTTTCCTTTTAAGGGGTCTTTTACACAAAGCACTGTTCTGCCACATGTCATCCATTCCGGACGTTCTCCACCTTCATTTAATATCCCCTCCAATTGCTCTGATTATTATTATTATTATTATTATTATTATTATTATTATTATTATTATTATTATTATTACAACTCGCACACCACCCAACTAAGGACAGTGGAAGGGGTCTCAACCTGCTACGGGCTCCCAGCATCCCGCCAGATAAGGCCTTATTACTATTATTATTATTATTATTATTATTATTATTATTATTATTATTATTATTATTATTATTATTATTACCGGTATTATTACAACTCGCACACCACCCAACTAAGGACAGTGGAAGGGGTCTCAGCCTGCTACGGGCTCCCACTTATTACTATTATTATTGTTATTGTTATTAATGTAGTGTATCGCACTGTGAGCTTGTCAATGAAACTATTCTTAAGGCTAGCTGGCGAGAAATTTCCCCATACCTCAAGGACTTTCCTAGCGTTGTTCGAAACAACACTTTTCTGAAGTTCAACTGTTCTGGTCTCAACACAAATGTTTTCAATTCTTTTCTTTAAGTTCACTGGGGATGGCCCTGGTGCTCCAATTACGGTGTAGAAACGGTCGTTATTTTAATTTTCCATGTTCTACGAAGTTGTCACGTTATGTCCTGGTATTTTTCAATGTTTTCCCGTTCGTTTTCTTCGATTCTACTGTCATATGCTATCGCAAAATCTGTTGTTTGGCAACAGCTATTTTCTTGCCAACGACTACCATATCTAGTCTTCTCTCTTCCATCATGTAGTCTGTTTGTATAGACATCCTGTTATATTTTCGATATATCCTTCAAGAGAAGTTCGGGGGTATGCTCACACCACTTTTCATTGACTGTGATTATATCCTTCTCGCAAACTTCCCAGTGAATATCACCCCAGTCGTGCCTACCCTAATATTCTTTTATAGCCAATTGAAGGAACTCGCTTACCAAATGATTGATACGTTCGTCCACTTGTATGCACTTTCAGCATTTACTTCCTTCTTACGTGTTACAGTATATATTTTCCCTTTGGTCAAGTTCGTTGCAAGTGCTTGTTCCTGAGCTGCCATAATGAGAGTCTGTCTCCATATTTACCATTCTTTCTTTGAGAGAATGACAAGAATTCTTTACCACTTATCTCTTGTGGCGTCTATCAAACAAATTTCCCGTGCATAGTCTTCCCTCTCCACTTCTGCTTTCTTTTATTTTTCTTTTCTCTGTTATATTCCATCTCTGTTTCCAAACTGCAATCGCAAATTTTCTAGTTACTTTTATCAACTTTTCGTCCCTGTTTCCGATGTACTTGTTGAGTCATAAGATTGTACGTTCTATACTATCTTCCACTGCAATAAGTCCTCGCTCACCTTCTCTAGGTATATAGCCGATCCACGATACATTTGGGGTGAAGGTCGTTGTGCATGGTAAGCAATTTCCTGGTTTTTCGATCTAGATCCTGGATCTCATATTTTGTCCAGTCTAGTAAATTAGCAAAGGCCTTCTAACAGAGATTGCCCAGGTTTTAATTGCTTTGACATCATTTCCTCCAATAAGTTTCGTTTCGAGGATTTTTCATTTCGTTCTTTGATATTCTATTGTTAGTACAGGGGCGCAACCAGGAATTTCGAAAGGCAAAGGTCGGATGGTACAGTAGTATCAAGACACCGTGAGGGGTCATTTTGATCATTTCAAGAGACGTAGATCTACGTGGTTTGGGAGTGAGGGCAAAAAGCGGTCTCTGAAAGGTCACATGTATAAGATTTCCCACAAAAATGGCAGTGGTCGCGAGTCCCTCCCCCCACTTCAACCCCCTTTATAGTTGCCCCCTGTAATATTTCTTTCATCTCATCATATTGAATTTTATCTTCTTCCAACAACCGCGGATACTTGTAACTATCATCTTCTTTCAATCCATTTACGATTATGACATCCAGTCATTTAATACCTTCTGATTTAATTAATTTTCCTGGTTTCATTACTAACACAGCCCATTTATATGCCCCAAATTCCATCCCCACATCTTGACTCAACACCTGCACTGTTTGAATTAAAGGTTCAAATCTTTTTAATTTCTAGCGTACAGTTTTAGGTAGTCTATGAATATGAGATGGTTAATTTTCTCTCCACCACGTGAGAATAGGTACGCTTTAAGGATTTGTGTTAACATCACCATAATTACAAATGGTAAAGGTGACAAGGATTCCCCCTTTATTCTTCTTCTTCAGCAATTACAGTCGATCTACGTGTTACTGTAATTCGACTCTCCATGTCTTCAAACACTCCTCGAACAGCTTACTTATTTCTTCATTTATTCCTACAATTTCAAGGCACTGACCTCTTTCTTGTTTTCACTACCTTTAACATTAATGCATTTATGAACGTGTGTCCCTACCGACTTCCTTTGGCATTCTCAGTTGTATCTTCACGATCAACACAGTGGTCCTCTTAGTCATTCATGACGGTACTTCTGCCCTCTCCAAGCATTCCAAGAAGTGTATTCTCAAATTTTCATGCTTACGCCGGAGGTTCCTAAGCCAGTGACCCTGCACATCTGATCCAGATGCGTAGCAATTCGGCTGTTTACCAACAATCGTACGTATATTACCTATAATTATCGCTTCACTGTTCTAGTTTTGAATACCATTATTCAACTGCTGCTAGCACCTTCCCGAATTACTTTTAAACGTAGACCTACCCTACCCCAACCCTGACCCAAACCCTTACCTTAACCCAACCCTAAACTTAAACCCAGCCCTGACCCCATTCCTAATTCTAACCCTAAAACGTCAGCGTTAGTAAGCGTTCGCTATACTGCACTCTCGCTACATTCAAACCTTGTACATAGAGGTGGCTAAAATGTACCAGTGACCCATTTTGGAGCAAAAGGGTGTTTCGTAGCAGAGCTATCGGGAAAGTGAAATGTAAAAGAAGTTAAAATTCAAATTATCACTCAATCTCCGGAACGAAAAATGTTAACCTAAAAGTTCCGACAAGGACTGTATATATTAAAATACCCAGCTCTAAAAATTGTAAAAAGATCAACTTTGTCAATTTTATCATTTAAATTGAAAAACTTTGATAACGTCGTGCATAAACGACCTGTACACGTACACTTAGACAGATCCACGCGATACAAGTGTCGCAGACCATTGTAGGGTCCGAGTCACGACTCGAGCACCAGACTGCAAGATCCGCGTACAAATCGGAGGGGAATTGCGCTCCACGGGGATAATTGCGTACGCCAGGTCAGAGAATTGTATGCGCAGTTTCTTCAATAAGATTTTAAGTAGGCGTCTGTGTCAATCAGAGGGGTCGTTTAGGACCTTTCCCCAAGAGAGGTCTGGGGTTCTGAAATGTAAACGCTCGGAAATGTGATTTCCATCGAAAAAATCATTCTGTTTGTGATAAAAAGAATATTGAACTCAAAATTAATTCAAAATACCTGTGCCAGAACGTGTTTTCTTAGTCAAGAATTAAAACGATTCAGATTGATTCGAGCCACGCTTGGCCAACATAAAATTCCTGTATGTGACAGTGTATCGTGTGGATGGGCCTTAACTAATTGCAGTTATTAGGAATATACGAGTTTAACCACTTGTCGGGTTAAAAGCCCTTTTACGTCTTGACTTTGAGTCATTTACATGGTGCAGCGATTCTGTTGGCAACTTAGTTGCTTTCAGAAGGGATTGCCCTGAACTATGTTAAACTACTTCAGTTCTGTCTTGTCTTTTTTGTTGTATTTCTTTGATTTACTTATCCAAATGAGATCTTGTTTTGGTATTAAAGAGCACAAACGTTACACATAAGATTTTGATTCTATGTACATTTCCTTCTGGCAAAGTTAAAAGTAAAACCAAAAGTTAATTTCTTTGTTTGCCAAACCGACTCGATCTCCGGTAAAAAACAAAACGCGGCAGTGTAGGCAGGGAGGACCTTAAAATCAGCGATAAATTTCAAGTGAAAATCACTAGTGTATAAAGGCTGTTTTAAAACGCAGTTTTCAACCGGCGACACAAAAATACAACATCAATTAGGAGCACCGATGCCAGACGATGCTGATGTTTGTCGATTAATGACATAATTAAGTTGTCAAGGTTTCATTCTTTTGTGAACTTAGTGGACTTTTCATAAATGGCGAAATTATACTGGAAACTAGACCGTTCCTTTCGGTATTTTGCGGTTCATCAACGTCTCCAACTCAGTAGTCTTGAACGCGCGTTTGCTTTGACAGGAGATACCTTATGAGGAAAGTGCTATAAAGATACCACGTGATTTCTGAGTTAAAGAAACCATTCTGGCCCGAAGAAACAAATTCACGTCGTATTCACATGTCCAGCGTTGCTGCAAGTCACAATATCAACCAATTTATGTTGACTTGTTTCGACAACATTATCACATTCTGTCGTTTTCCTTAACACGTATTCGTCTTTTTTGCTTAACGCCTTTGCCTCCTCATCGTATTGTTTCTGTAGTGCTTTGGCTAGTTCAAGGTCTTCACTGGCTGTATCATTTTGATTGAATATCAAGGGAGGTTTGCTTGCTGCGTTACCTATAGAGTATTACAGTAAAAATAACCATTATACACAGATGAAACTTGTGAAATGTAGCAAGATTATCCCATGTCAAGTGAAATAAATGGCTGTTACGGGATTCCCTAATTCCCAACACAAGAAGAAAATATTTGGCGTTAACTCAGACACGACCCTGATCTTGTGCCACCGTACAATTACCACCGCTTTTCACAGTAGCCTTACATATACAGAAATTGCTGGCACTAAACCAACGCCACATAGTCAGCGCAAGATACTCTACTTCTGTGCATAAATATCCGCTAGTGGGGACATAATATGACAATTCTAATTATCCCAACGAAGGAATTGACAAAGAATTTCATTCTCAAGTTGATGAGAGTAGAAGATGAAGATCTCGACGACTGCGCAAACTCAGAACAGTTACAAAAAATAGAAGCCAAACAAGAATAAACTTCGAATTCGTCAGCAAAAGAACACCAAGCATGAAGAGCAATTGAAAACGGTTGGACAAGTCCTAAAACTAAATATTAAACAAACTTCGCCGCAACACTTGTGACATATCTGATTCAAATCTACTGCGAATTGTAGGGAATACGGAAAAGTTAGTTATTGCGTCGGAAGATAAAAAATCGGCAGAGCATGAATGATCAGTCGGGTTTTTTTTTTTGACAAAACAGCATGGCGTTGTAAGTGTTTCCAACCTTTCCATTTCACATTGCGAGGACCTGTATTGGAGGTAGCTCATCCTCCTCTTTACAACATAATGTGTCGTTTTCAGTGTAACTGTCTTGGTTCAAAACTTGGCGTTTGTCGCAGGTATGACCCGTAAATAACCCCACAAGCCACTATTAGAATGGACCTCGAGCACATACATTCTAGAGCTGTGACCATATTTACAGTCTAGCTCCAGTATAACCATTCGTCACACATGGCACAGCAAAAGCTTTACGAAATAATACCGGCAACAATAGTAGGTATATACAAGCAGTGCCTCAAACTTAGCGGCGGTACAGTCACCGCCACCTGAATTCCACCCTCACTTAAAGTTGTTGTCGATGCCCAAGCAAGGGGAAAATTATGTCTGTGTTAGTCTTTTACCAGGCAGAATTTTTTTCGAGTTTTATTCCGTTTTCTGCATTCTTTTTTTGTTTTCATAGCTTTGCAGCCGATAATCACTTCAATGCATGCGTATAAAAGGTGTCCCTGCTTGATAAATAATGCGAAAGCTATGAAATTCCAGCTCAGCGATTATTAAACTGGGTTCAAGGAAACCCGAGAAGACACAAGAATCTTGCAGATGAATGTATTCCATACTATTATGATAACCGATTGATAATCCAAAGTTGTTTAATAGTTGTGTGCAGCTAAGTGAGCTGATACCTCCTCGGAATTATGAAACTTGAGTCACGAACATCTCCATGGAGTCACTGACATTCAAAGAACAATTAAGATATTAAGATCTGTAAACTTAGAACACATAACCGATAAACACAATACTCCTTGGTCGTTACTATACCATCCGAGTGCACGTAGCTCAATGGTTAGAGCACATCACTGGTGATCAGATTATCCATTCGCTTCCCGTCAGAAGCTCAGAAATATTTCCTGAGTAATGGAACTTGAGAAGCATATGTACGTAACCACTGGGTTTTTCTGCGGTAAAAATCGCAATAAAATTAAAACCACCTCTACACCACAATCGGGCAAGATGGCCCTGCTACAAGTTTCCGATGAAATATTAAATAGTGATATGACTCACTTCTTTCTTTCGATGAAAAGTATCGGTCCAAAGTATACGACATTTGTCGAGGGCTTTTGTTGTTTTGAACCATCCTCTTTCTTTTCTTTATCCCTTTATATTTCTCTGAAGGTAGTGGAGGAGTGTGCACGATTCTGGGACTGTTGGTTCTAGAAGGATCTTCGCCACTGCTCTGTTTTAACGTATATAAAATTGATGGATTAGCTTATACGATAAACTACATGTACCTGCGTGTCTTTAGGTTGCTTCCTTCGTAAATATTCAAATTTTACATTCTTATTACTTCATTAATTCATTTACATTGTTTCAAGTAACTTCATTTCTTTCAACGTTATTGGTTAATCTGTGTATTCGAAGGCGCGGTTCATTGAAATGGGCAGTAGAAAAGCTACCAAAATAGGAAAGCATGATGCTAATTAAGATGACATTTTTATATAAGATTCCTTGTTTGTTAGTATTATTTATGCACTGTAACGTTCGTCTCAGTACGTTTTATCAGGTATAAAAGACTATGCACCAGGCAAAATACCTGAAGCTAATTGGAGAATACACCTGTTGGATATTAAAGAATTTTTGAAGCCTAGATAAAATACAAAGCCTTGGTAAAATCATTGTCAGTTTCATTGGAGTCTATGACAAATACGTTAAGAAAACAAACTAAGCTCCAAAGCTTATGTACCATCACCATCAAATGTATCATTCCCTCTCACAGCTTCTCTAAATTGTTGCCGACCATAGGTTTAGTCACTAATCTCTCGTCAAACTAGCCTATTTAATGAAGGAAATTTGAATTATACGGCTTGTCGAATCATCTTTCACTGCTCAAAACCACGAAGTGGTAGCAAGCGAGTTCCTTGGAGAGTCTCATCTCCCTATATGTTGTGTCTTCATGCATTAATCCACATGTAACTCCCACAATTTGTGTACACCTTCTTTCAACATACACCTTTCAGTTTATCTTAGTTTTTTAAACTATTTGCCTTCAAACTTTCTCCCACGTATTGTTCTTTCTCCTCATCTCCATCGCTTCGATACCGGCCGTTAAATCAACATCGGGACTTTTCTTTTTACAACCCTTTCACTATCCGATCCGTCTCGATGCTGTCCCAAAAATAAGAAGCCAGCCACAGACCACGCAAAAGATGCTGAATAGTAAATTACATCGCAGCACTAAAAAGGCCTGTTGTCACTCCCTTCTCCCATAAAAACGCACATCCCCTTCGTTTTCCCTGAACCTTATAGACCAACTGAGAATCTTTCCCAAAAGGCAGCACCTGGTAACAAGATGATTTTTGTCAACCTGTATTTCCGAATAGAAACGCAACTCACACCAAATGACATGCCAAATGAAATTATTTTTGTCCAAACGTCGTTCGCTTTCAATGCTGTATCATCGCCACTGACTACGACCATTGATAATAACCAAAACCTCAGAAATTATGTATGCCCTAATTTTCACTATATAGATGACTTTGCCACCGTTGGACCATTCCGTTAAAACATTTCCTAAACCAAGCTTATCCGAGCTTATCAGCCTTCAGCTGACGCGCTGTTCTCATAAGTTCGGATTCCCAGTTATCACACCTTCTAATCAGTACAGCTGAGCTCTCTCTAGTTAATGATCACTGACCTGTTCCTCAGAAAGTTTTTAGTACCTAAAGGTGTGTGCAGTTTGGATTGCATTTGACTTGTACTTATTATCATTGAAAATTGTTTGATAGCATATTTTTGCGAATTAGTATATTCATGTTACGCGCATTTCTATAGAAAATGAAACATGTTGCACGTTTTTTTACCTGTTGTTCTAATTCTTCAGAAATTTTCCTCGCCAAAAATTCGTCATCTCTTTGTTGGTTCTCTCGCTGTAACTGAAGAGCTCGTTCCTCCTTCAGCAAATTGTTTATGAGCTCTTCGCTTGCCTTTTGCTCGATTTCTTTTGCTTCTAGTATCTAAATTTAATAAAAGAAGTGTGCTATTTTAAAGTTATGAGCAAGTAAGTTAAAAAACAAAGGAGTACTGTATGATCAAGCTTTGACTTAACAAAGGTTTGAGCACTGGTATGACATACAGTGTATGAGGTCATATAGGGATAATGCACCATACCATTATTACTAATTGCATATTGAACGAATGGTACTGTATGTTTACCTTATTCATCTCTTTTTGGTATTCTTCTCTCAGCTCTCCTGATTTTGCTAACACTCTTTTTGGAATTGGAAGTACTACAACATATTTTAAAGCATGTTAAAGACACAGACCCAAGCATGTAATAGTTCTAGGTTCTGTGGTACAATACAAACAGCTAAGCTGTATAGGATTTACAAGGCAAGACAATTATCTAGCCTGTACCAACCAGTAACATCATTGAGCAAAAATTTCAAATAATTAGATAATGCCAGCAGCTTACAAACAAGAAAATACACAAAACTCCTTGTCTGTAAATGCCTTTTCATAATCCCTTAACACCCAGGGCTCATTTCTGAGGAGTGAAATCTGGCATTACCCAGAGTAAAATGCTGAAGTGTCCCCTTGCCCCTTAATAGGTTAAGGAAAGGCAGTGTCAAACATAGGAATTTCTTTGTTTAATACAGTACCTATAAGCACTTTAATTGTTGCAAATACTTGAGTACAAAAACTGGGAAACTAACCAACAACCCACACACATTGCAATGGATTTGCAGCAAGGTTGGAGATACATGTAAGAGTATTAGCTTATTTTATATATTATGAGGCCCAGTACAATATATATTTACTTTAAAGAAGAGATTAACATATTGACAGCTGTCACAAGGTTCAGTGGTACTGTAATTTACCATAAATCAAACAAGGCATCAAAATCTTGAAAACATAAGCCCTGCACAATGCATAGATTTCAAGTCAAACAACATGGATATTCCCTTTGATAAATAACAAATGTCTATCAAACTGAAAAATCATTATGAAAGTTCCTTTCAAACTCTACATGCTCTTTTAGTCACTGACAGAGCTCTGTTGATGGGCAGACATAGTAAAATATCAGTGCGAGGAAATCTATGTAATTGTGCTTTTTGAAATTTATGTAATTTAAGGGCTTTTGATGCATGATTCTCAAAAATGTGTAACTACACATAATCGCATCAGGCCTTTTAAGTCAGAAAAAACCCAGATCTAAAATTAAATATAAAGCAATTTTTCATCAAAGAAGCAAAATTTTTAAATGATTAGCCCTTCCTTTTCCTAAACTCAAGTGATTGCTTTGCATCAGTCAATCCAGCTGCAAACAAATGCTAATTAGCAAATGAGATTGTATTGAATGCAATGTAGTGTAGCTACTGGAAGGCAATACGCACAGCTAGTACAGCCATTCTCCCTTCCACTAGACCTCTGAGGGCTGTTTTTCAGAAAATTCCAATTTACAAAAGCATCAGAAAATCAAGTGACATACAGAAAAAAAATGTTAACTGAAAACAAGTCATTACAGTTCACAAATAATAACTTTCCATACTTTTTTGATAAAAATGTGAAGACAGTGAATTTGTAAGGACAAGCAACAAGCACACACTGATTATTAGAGCAAATAATTTTCTTTTGACCCTTCATTTTAAAATGAAGGGTTCTTTGATCAGTTACTTAAAATCTTAAATGAGTAGTTTTGTTCATTTGCTCTTGACAAACAATAAATTTTACCTAATTCTATTTCATATATACAGTAGGGTGATAAAAGCTATGCAAATTAACAATGTACATGCACATCATATTTTCATATTTTCTAATTTAACTATTATTTAGTTGTTAAGACACACACTTATAAGTACAGTAATTACCCACTTATGAGAGAAATGATGATATTGAAGAGAAGCAGAAGTCAATAACAAATTAGTGAATAACCATGTACACTTTGATCACACCTACAGTATTATAGGTACACTCAGAAGTTGTAAATTCAGAATGCTTGTTTCCCAGATAAAACTTCCTACAGTAGATATACCACTGACAGCTCAATAATATCACTGAGTTGCCTATATAATGTGGATGTGTCATATAATTGCTATTCTGTACCAATAAGGTGTTCTTTAAACTACAATCAACAAAATTATGGAACAGTAAGGTAATGAACTATCAATTTCCTTTTTGCTTTGATTGAATGTTTGTATCAGCTGGAGTGTGGAACAGATCCACAGCAACCGTTAAGTGGACTGGGGTGAACAGGGTTTTCAATATGGTCCATGAAATCCTAATTTCCAAGGCAGAAATACTGTATGGTCTTTTGGGGTCAATGTTTACTGATGATAGTCACAAGAAGCTCTCTCTTGCTGCCTACTGGGTACCAGCCATGAACTTAGTTAATTTTATTGTTCCCACTAGACTGCAAACTTCAAGATTATTGATTGCTTAAATAGTCACAGTTTCCTCATCCACAAATTAGTTTCAAATCCATCACATGGCATTTTTCATTGAATTGAATAAACATAAAACTAATCTGGTAGTGACAAAGCATTTTCTGGAATAAAGAGCTACCACCTGGTTGGGCAGGAAGGAATTGCTAGAAAAGGTCAAGAAGCACTGGTTGAAAACATTTTTATTCATGCATTGCAAGTCTGGAAGTCCAACTTCTAACACTACATTTTTTTTATTAACCCATTGATATGTACTGTTGTCAAGCAACAACAAACTACAACAATCAAATGCAAGAACAAAGCAAAAAACAAAAGAAGGCAAAGAACAAAAGGGTAAAAAATAATGCACAAAAGGGTTAACATAACAATGCTGCAATCTGGATGTACTAAGATTTCAGAAGTTCCTTAAAAAAGCATGACATCAGACACAGACTGTCCAACCACCCCAGTTTAGTTGGGACAGTCCCAATTTAAAGTATTTTGTCCTACATTCCAACTGAATACAGGTTGGGACATTGAAATTCCCACTTTGTCACCCTGAAAGTTCCCATGGTAACCATTATTCAGGGAATGAGATCTGATAATCCAAGCTGAAATACAGTAGTTTTGTTGTGCAACGTGAACAATGTTTGACAGAAACATGCTTTAAAACTGAAACCCCCTGTAACAGGTACAGTGTAGTGTCTGATTTAACCTTTGACTAATTTTTAGCATTTTATCCAGGTATTTACCAGTTTTAACATTTAACTGGTTGATAGTCAGACATTTTAGCCACCAAACATTATGACATAATTGTGAAATTAACAAGTGAGCTAAATTGAGATGCTGTTGTTTGGATGTTGGTGTCCTATAGTGTGGATATACACTGTAAGTATCAGGGGTATTGTAAACACAAGGGTTTTGCAGCTTTAATTGTGCATTAACGGAATGTTTTACCACAAAATCTTGATATTATGTTTTGTCCTAATGCAAATAATAAAAGGTTAAATGACTCTTCTGTCTTCTACTAGTCTTGCACTACCATAACTTGTAGTTTTGTCACCCAGTCAGTCAGCATTCAGTCCTGTCAAACTTGTTTTTTGTTTTTGTTTTCTGTTTTTTTTGTTTGTTTTTATTTTTTGTTTGTTTGTTTTTTTGTGGGAGAGCTATTCCTGTTTTGCTTTTTTGTTTTTTCCCAACTTTTTGAATGCAAAGAGCTGTTGAGGTTTTTCTCAATAGACAGGAAATGCTATTTCAGAGTCCCATGAATTCAAAAATCTCTGGACACATGCCCTTGGATCTGCCTAAAAACCTGCATCAATTGGCTACAGTTCAATGGTTGGGCAGTCAGCAGACACCTCTCCATAGCACGCCCAACGAGGATTTCGTTACGTCACTACTTCGTTGCTTTGTTCCTTAAACGGTTCCCTGACTTAAACCTATAAAAAAAAAGCTTAGCAGGCAGAAGCTCTTCCTTTGACGAGTAAAATCGTCCAGCATTAGCCGGGGTAAACTAACAGAAGTCTTATCCTGCCGGAAAAGACTTACCGCAGATCTTTCTTAATTAGCATATTAAATCTTAGATAACTGGCAAACGACTTCCTTTTAAAACTACTGAGACGCTTTGTTTTAATTTCGCTCAGGCATTAATTAGATTATCGGTTAATTGTATATTACTGGTGAATGATGTAATCAATGAATGAAATTTACGTACATTCGTCTTCACTGTCGTCAGCTTCTCCTTTCAGCCTCTTCAGACATTTTTCAGGGAATAGTTTCTGTATAAGGTTCCACCTTCCTTGATTCACTAACGTACCTTCTCTGTTACATTTTCTTGCCCAACTTGCAATTCGTTTCCTGCAGATTGGACACACAAAATTGGCTTCTTCCACATTATGTCGAAAGCATGGTCTACATAGTTCATGATTACAGGGCATCACGACTGGCTCGATCAGAAGTTCTAAGCATATCGAACACTTGTAGTCCGACAGCAATGGTTTATCCGCCATATTGCTTGTTGATAGCGTTTGCTAATAAAATAACTTGTATAGTACGCGGCCTCTGATTGGTTAATACCAGTGTTTGGATTATAGTATTCTAGCACGCCAAGTTCCCCACCAAATTGTATAGAAATTTGAGTTACAAATCCGGCATCTTTATTATTTGTTGTGATGTTATTGAATGTATATATGTTTTTCCTTACTGTCATTAGATCTGACTTTCCAGGAACCTCGCCAACTTGTCGAATTCCAGTCAACCTTGCTTTCCCTGGAGAATAATCATTTAAGGACATGTATTGTAGATAAAATCTGATCAGTCACAAATTGAATCAACTCAATCGTTAAATAAGCTGAATTAATTTTATTATTCACGAAAAAACTAAAGTTTGTTGGAGTTTATTACGAATAACATTATATTATCTATATGATTTTCGGCTAAAATTGACATTTCGTGATGTAGATTCTTTGGGACTATCTGTATAAACTGCACTGTTTGGGAAGGTCATAGTGCCATGTCCCCCTTCGCCCACTGTGTTGTATCTGAAGTCAAGACACTTCTCCTCCAGAAAAAGTTACAAAAACTAACCTGCGTCATCATAGTCAGTTCAGTCAGTTAATTAGACATTCGGCCCTGTGGTCGCTTCCCGTGATAGAAAAATCTCGGATACCCCACTGTTTAAATATGTGTTCATTTATAGATTATATCATTGGCGTCGTTAGACCCGGGCTTTCGGGGCTCCAGCCTAAAGTTAAAATGACGTAATGCAGCAGCCAAATGTTTCTCACTTTCTCTCCCAAATACCGCTAAGGTACGGGCCTAACGAAGGGTAATGTTAATAAAATTTGTATTATGTTTATGTTACCTTATAGCTTTCAAGTAATTTACGTATCAAGTAATTGATAGGCTTGCCAAATTGAACGACAGACGCTGCATATTCGTGCTGCCGACCTCGCAAAACAGATAAAAAGGTATTGACTTTTCCAGAATGCACTACAAATGAAAAAACATTAACTTTTACAGAATACTACAGTACATATTCAATTGGGCAGTGGTTAGACCTAGCTTGGAATTAGTCTAAAACGGCGAAATAAGACACCTCCTTTCTTCTAGTTGTCTGGAGGATCCCCTTTGGCAAGTGTTATCCATACGTAGGTCTCGCTAGAACCAGTGACGGATTAACCATATGGCAAAAGTGGCATATGCCTCGGTCCCCACACTTTGGGGAGCCCCGCGCTTTCTGATTGCGCAATTTTCTGTTCTTGATCCCTTTCTTTCTAGAAGCGTTAGGCCCCAGAAAGCGTAGGGCTCCCTAAAATGCCCTCCACAACAAACGCGGGCCCAATGAACATGAGCCCTCTAAGACCTCATTGCTCGGGGCCCCTTACAGTTACAGCGCATGGCCCAAAACGCACGCCCCAAAAAGTGCATGGCTCAAAAACGCGGGGTCCCTAAAGCCCTAAAAGCGCATGACAACGATATTAGACCAAACGTGGAGTCACTGGAATTGCGAATATACAGACTTCTTGTGGCCAAAAACCTGGAAACTGTATTGCCAAACGCTGTAATCGCATTTCGCATTTACCTAAGTCTCATGATCTCGAACTGTTCTGGCGAAAGATCCTTCTCCAAGCTGAAACTTATAAAAAATCAACTTCAATCGTCCATGACACAGAAGCGGCTAAACAACTTTACTCGGCTTAGCGTGGAACACGACCTTCTGCGGAACATTGGCTTGTCGTCGCTAATCAACGATTTTGCCATTCAGAAATCGCGGAAACATATCGTTTACAAGGCGTGTACAGACTGAGACCTCAAACCTTTGCATGGTCAGATGGTCTATGCAGATACATTGTGTTTATGACTTTCTGTTTTGGATATTTTTACCTGTGTTCACTTTTCGTTTTTTCTTGCCCATAATACAGTATATAATGTATACGGTAGCTCAGAAAATCGATAACATGGTTAAATTATTCGACGTTTTGACTATGTTTTAGGTGTTATCAACGTTCCTGATGACAAAAATCTAGTGGAAACTTCGAAACCATGTTATCGATTTTCGGAGTTACCGTTGTTGTGTATTTTTTATCAAAATACTCAGTGGTTTTAACACAGATGTGAGTCACATTATTGACGACATAATTCCTGGTTTTTTAAATACACAGGTAACTATTAGTCGTTTTAGAGGGGAAAAAAGGAAAATATTGATCTTTTATGTCTTTGAACTTTTTTGAGTAACGCCGTCTGAACTCTGGGGGTCAAGGGGCCCCGCGCGGAAAATATGTCGCAGGCCCCGCGCAACCCTAATTCGGCCCTGGCTAGAACTAAACTAGGACAATTTTCAATAAAATTTCAAGGATCAATTTTTCTCAAATCCCATGAAAATGAAATTGTAAATTGTATTTAGCATTTCTCTCGTTCTCGAAAACTAAAACTTTAGTTGTTTCCATATAGTATTTAGCTTTTCTCTTTTTCTGAAAAACTAAAAAATTAGCTCTTTCCATATAATACAAGTTTACTTACAAATTTAGTCTTTAATAGAGAGCTTGATCACTTCAATAAGCCTGATGATTTATCGTCAAGCTTCTTCGCCGCTAATTATTGATAGTATTATTAGAATTATTATAATATACGAAAAACTCTCAATTTAATTCCAAACTTCTCAGGGGGCTGAGCCCCAAATGGGTTTAACCGTTTTAGTTACACCCCTGGATTATATCAAGTCGTTACTCGTTGTGGTCGCCATAAACTGAAGACTTACACACAAGAAATGCGGATATACAGTATGTGCATCCGCATATTAACAGAACACAGTCATCGTTTCAACATCCAACTACGTAAATTTTGGATTATTTCAGACTGATAATATTCCAAACCACTGTAGTTCTTCTACCCTGCAAAAGTAGCTGCGCATTTAGTCTTTTTTCGAAACGTTGTAAGGTGAGCCCAAAATACGCGGCTGCTTTCGCAGGAGATAGTTCTCTAAATTACCTTCGCTTTTGCCATAAGGGAATCTATAACAATAATAATAATAATGATGAACTTTGTTTAATCGACAGGGACACTCAATAAGCGTGAGCTATTCTCCCTAGAGGCCCCGCAATAAATAAAATTTATTGAGGTGGCCGGGTAGTGCGACTAATTACTCTGCTCAGCTCGTTTGGCTTACCCTTTGGCAGGGCCATAACTTGAAGGGGATTTGGGTAGTCGAATAAATCAAGCGTAGTTCAAAACAATGAACCATAAATGTGAGTTAAAATGCGATGCTCTTTATCTATTCACGAACTCTTCACTCCAAAATGATAAATTAGTCATGATATATTGAGGCGTGTGTTACTGAGTATTGACATGTGTCTCATTTTATGCAAAGGCTTTCAACTCAATTTGACGCTAAGACCGGTAATCACTAGGGCCACTTACAACATCAGCCGCTACTATAAGCCGAGTCTAAAATATGCCGGCTTTTATAGATTTTCAGAGTAGGTAATTGGACCAACACTGGGGTCCACATTGTGATACAAGTGTTGGTCCAAAGGTTTAAACCACCTTACTGGTTTTAAAAGTGGTTGACTGGACCAGCACTGGGGTTCACATTGTGATATAAGTATGTTTTGTACAAAATTGACCTGAACATGGTGTAAACCACGTGCTCATTTGGCTAAAAGCTAAACTATGGGCCACATATGGGCTAGGACGAAACAGTGTGCAGTGTCGGGACGGACTGTATGGAAGTAAGTGCAAATAAATACTCTCAGCGTGCCAAAAATGTGGCATATTGAGAGTACTCTCTGTGTGTGAGTACACTCAACGTAATACAGATTACTTGTCACCATAATCTCTTCCTAACCTGTCCCACGTGAGACAATATCATCCCCTGCACCACATCGACAACGAGTCACGACTCTCTACCAGCCCAACAAATACAATACATTCACTGTTCACATAGCTTAATTTACTCTCACTTGGTAACCACACATTATTCTTAAACTCTAAACCACAACCAGACGCCTCCTTTTCCATCTCGAACATAACTTCAGAGACTTCTCCAAACGAACAACCCAGAGCAATGGCCAGACGCGTGGGATTACCCAAACCAAACAATAACTTCGGTAAGCACACACACTTTTCTGTTCATTACCTTCAAATTCTTTTTCTCTTTTCTTGTATTTCCGACGATAAAACATTGATTGCCAACCCCAAATCCTTCCTGAAGTGATCAAATAAAGATCGAAACGTTTGTCTAAGGTCGTGCCCCAAACTCAGTTAGGTACAATACATAATACGCATCTTTTATTGTGTATCTCATTACTTCTCTTATTCTTTTTAATGTTATTTTTATTCTTATTTTTATTCTTATTTTTAATTTTATTATTATTTTTATTTCTATTTTTATTTGCAATTACTTCCATATAGTCCGTCTCAACACTGCGCACTATTTCGTCCTGGCCCATATGTGCGCACTTTAGCTTTTAGACACAAATGTACACGCGGTTTGCATCATGTTCTGGTCAATTTTGTACAAAATGTACTCATATCACAATGTGAACCCCAGAGCTGGTCCAGTCAACCACTTTTAAATCCAATAAAGCGCTTCACACCTTTTCAGTCTACTTTTGTGCTGAATCACACTTGTATCACAACGTGAACCCCAGTGTTGGTCCAATTACCTACTCTCATAATCTATAAAAGCTGATTATTTTAGTCGCAAACAACTTCGCAGTGGATCATTTATAGTATACGAATGGTCGTAGCCTATGTTCCCAGTAACTTATTTTCTCTAACACAAACGGCCCTAATTTTTACACAAGCTTCAGATTGGATAATTGGCTCAGTTGAAATTTGGTCGTAGACGGTGGGCCGACGAGGAGCTTAGCGCAACCATTTGGTTCACATAGCTCAACTGGTCAGAAGGGCTTTAATGTATAACATCATTAGCATGACAGCCTCATAATACGACAGGCCTTAATACGAAAAACAACTGTTGCATTTGTCATTTGATATCTCACTCTTAATTTGAATATGTTGACAGTGTTTGTCCGACGGGTTTGCCTGGAGTGACCATGCCATAAAGACTTAATATGCCTTGAATTTCGGAGGACGATGAACACGGTTAATAATACAAGGGTCTTATGCACAGCAAGGTCACACACGAAGAGTCCGAGCCACAAAACGACTCACTAGGTCCAAATGAAATAACAGAAGGTGTTCGAGACAAGTGGTTCTCCTACTCTTCCTCCATCACTAATTTAGCTAGTAGCTTTGTCACTAGTAGGTGGTGTCTGGACACAAGGTCGAAATAGTTGGCCACGTCCTCCTCAATAAAAAATTCTCCAGCCAGTTTTTGCGATGGAAAGGTAACAGATTTTTCTCTTTAACTTTTCAGTAGGTCTGGACAACTTCAATATGATTATTTACTCTTTTAATTGTTCTGAGAGCCTTTATGGAGTAGCATATTAAGCAATTAGGACCATCTATTTCCTGCCCAGTAGGCCACTCTCTAATAAAAGAAACAATGAAGCCATGAGTACTCTAAGGCGACAAGCAGTGTAGATTTGTTTATTCACTTTCGGTCATTCCACTCGTAAGTTCTTATATGTATAGCCAGTAGCCCGAACCTGTTCGGTTGTCCGAACATAAATGGATTCTTCCGTTTCAAAGTGAATTATGGGTGACTGATTTAATGGTGTCAGACTTTCACTATTCAATATTTTCGTAGAACACAAACTTAAATTTGTGGTTTTAATTGCCATCATTCATGTTTCCATTATTTTGTTTTTATTATTAGTCACACATCAGCTAACATGAGACTATTATACCTTTTGTCGCTTTGGGTTATATTGCGCAGTCACGACCACAGATAAGACAAAAATTGTCAGTTGAAAGACTTCCATATGTTTTTGGTATAGTTATTTTTGGTAAGACGCACATAAGGAAAATATGTTTGAGCTAACGCACCTGCAAGTCCGAACCACTCTTGTGCGAACTGGATATCACGTAGAACATAATCTACCTGTCTGTGGATCAAATTATCTATTCATATAAATATGTGTATATTGCCGTTGCCGAGAGCATGGTCACGAGTTCAGTTTACAAATTGTGGTAATGCCGATGGGCAGAAGGGTTCTCGCAAAACAAAAAGAGCGTTAGAAGAACGAGGGGTGAAAGATGGATAGATAAACGGATCAACAGATTGATAGATCCACATGTCTGATAGATAGATGGATAGATGGATGGATGGATGGATGGATGGATAGATGGACAGACAGGCAAATAGACAGTCAAACAGAACGTGCTGACAGACAGACATATGTATGTATGTATGTATGTATGTATGTATGGATAGATGGATGGATGTATATATATGTAATATTTAAAATACCGAGCAGGAACGCTTTATCGGGATTTAAAACACGAGACGATAGCAGAGTGTTTTAGACCCGATAAAGCACGAACTGCGAGTTTTTTAAATGTCTTATGAGATTCACCTTTTAATAGGCTAATTCGTGAGGAAAGTTTGGAAATTTATCATTCGTAAGCCGAAAAAATTGTACTTCTTCTTCACATATAAAGGCATATGTATCTTTATCACATATATAGATCCGACACACTTATGATTTTCTTTTGTCTTTTCCTCGTGAATTTGTAATGAATTTTATATATATACATAGATATATGCCCGTCTGTTTGGCAGTCTGTTTGCCTATCCATCCATCCATCCATCCATCCATCCATCCATCCATCCATTTAAGACAATCGGCATTAAATTTTGACCTTTCTGTCTGTAAGATTGATTATTATAGAAATAGTTTTGCTTTTACTGGTGCCAAACTCTGGAACTTGTTACCCAACAAATTAAAATGCATAAATTCTATTAATGTATTTAAGAACAAACTGAAATTTTGTAATCTGCATCAATTAATGAGCGAAAAATATATGTAAATTATTTTTTTGTGTCTATATATGTGTATATATTAGGTATTTATTTACTTTCACGGCTTACAGGAAGACCAATTGTTAAAATTGATGTAACAACCGTGATTAAATAAAAGTTTTCAATCAATCAATCCATCCGTCCGTCCGTCCGTCCGTCTGTCCATTTATCTATCTATCTATCTATCTATCTATCTATCTATCTATCTATCTATCTATCTATCAGACATGAGGATCTATCAATCAGTTAATCCGTTTATCTATCCATCTTTCATATTTCGTTCTTCTAACGCTCTTTTTGTTTTGCGAGGTGGCAGTTTAGGTTCAATTGCTCATTTTTAAACTAACGCTTTGTGACTTTTTAACTTTTATCTATATATTCACCTACATTTCGGCTTAAAATCATCAAAGAAAAGACTTAACTATTTCATAGGCTGTTTGACGTTGCAAATTCTTTACAAAACATATCTGAATCTACAACAATACTGATAAAGGAAAATTTCGAGTGTCAATGAGTGTAAATGGGACAATGTCCTTTGAGAACCCTTCTGCCCATCGGCATTACCATAATTTGTAAACTGAACTCGTGACCATCCTCTCAGCAACTACTTCCCGTAGCTCAGTTGGCAGAACATTGCACTACATTCGCGAGGTCGCTAGTTCGATCCCAGCCTGAAGGCCCAAAGTTGCATTTTTCGCAACACGTCCCGTCGAAACGAATTTTTGTTTTTACGCCCATTTCAAGATGGCCGATACTTACCGTGAAAGCCTGAGAACTATTCGCCCTCGTGTTATTTTATAATTCAACATGTCCTTAGGAATTGATCGGCTTAGTATATCAAAAGGAAAGATAGTAAATCGGAAAAGGGGTATTTCGAAGGACATGGTTATAAATTTAAAATTAGTTTTTTATTTGATTGTGATTTGGAAGGCGTGGTTTACCTCATTTCATGTACGTAATGTAGGAAGAATTACGTTGGAAGTACATCGTTTAGTTAATTTTCGTTAAAAAATTAAGCGTCGGAACTCTGAAGTTATCCTCCAGATGGGTTGTTTTGCGTATGAGTGTAAGTGGTCTATATAATATATATATAAAATTGACTTTGGCGTGAAGTAGGAGAAGGTCCACCAACCATTTACAAGTTCTGCCATTGCTATCCCAAATATTGCAAAATAGGTACGGTTTTCTTTTTAAAAATGGGAACTTTTCAGACCAACTGGCGGCGATTACTCCATTGTCGCGCATAATAAACGATTATTGCAAAACTAATTACCAAATGCGAACCAAATATCAAATATTCAAAAAATCGATCAAAACCTTCAACAAGCAAAAATCTGGAAGCTTACAAAAGGTACTTCGGATTACCATATCTTGTCAAACTGTCACTCTGAGCAGTCGAGAAGATTGATTTTACACCAATTCAATTTGAATGGCGGGAATGTTCTAGCCAATTAGAAAACTGGAATCCTCAAACCCCTTACTGTATGAGGAAGCAAACGTTTCTCCAATTGAGCAATCAGCCAAGCAGTTGTTTCGCTCACCATTTTTAATTAAAAAAAAATTATTTGGATCACCTGCAAAATGCCAGCACTCAAAGAAGAAGCAGAACCAGTTGTATCAACTATTTCTCTGGATCAAAATTCTGCCACAGAAGAGCCAGGAGGTGGAAAAGTGACGAACGCAACAAAAGAAGCGACGAAACAACTGTCCTATGAATCTTCAGCCCAGGGGTGTATGAAGCTAATTAAAGTTAGGGGGGCCGGGAGCAAAATTTAAGTTCAGGATGGATTTTTTTGGGTAAATGTTTACATCGACTTTTTTGTTGAGAATACCGAGACTATACTTACGGCCGGTTACACTTGTGGCAAGAAATATCACACTGGATTGCTAATTTAGTCATTAAATGACTAAACACAATTAGCATATACCTCGCAGGTGGATAGTGTTTTTCGCGCAATCTGATTGGTTCCTCTATCTCGGGATATCCTTTTATTTGAACGGTACTAAAAGTGACTATACGTTTATCATAGTCTTAACGATATCTGCGGGCAACTCTAAAGTATAATAAAGTATCAATTATTGTTAATAATATGCGCAGTAGATTAGATTTTTAAATATTTTTTATTTTAATTTTGAAATGCTAGTGTGCGATGGAAAAAAATTAAAAAATACTTTGTACACTATTACCATATTTGTTTATAACATAGATGTAATACAACGCCGCTTCTGATTGGCTGCCATGCCTGCTCCATATGACGATGGAGCACGGAAATAACCGCGGGAAAACATTTCGAAAGATTGAAAAAAATTCTAGAGAAAATTATTAAACGATCAAATAAGCGAGTTCTTAAATGGCGAAGGAAAACATTGATAGCTGGAAGTGGGTATCTTACGTAAGGAGAAAGCAATATTTAATCAGCCAAATAAAGCTTGTTTTCCGTTATTTTGAGTCTGATTCTACGTTATAAAAGAAATGGTTCATGATTTGGCTTGCTCCATTGAGTTATGGATGCACTTGGGAAGTTGGGAGGGCACTCAAAAATCTAGAGTTGCTCTCGGCTATCGCCTCGAGCAAATCTTACGCTTTTTTCATGCTCTCCCAACCTCCCGCATGCATCCATAACTCAACGGAGCACGCCAAATCATGTACCATTTCCTTATTGTAAGGGGGGCCGAACGATATTGAGTCCTGCCTAAATAAAATTTTGGAGGGTCGGTCCCCTGCTTCAGCCGGGAGAATTGGAAAAGAACGAAGAAAAGCCTTAGAAGAGCAGAAAACTGAAGGAGAGGACATTGCCCCAGAGACGGAAAATGCAAATAAAACTGAAACAAATTCTGAAAGTTAGGATACTGTAGGTGTTATCTTGAAGAAAATAACCCCAGAGAAAAAAACTGAGACCAAGATGGTGTAAGCCCACCCAAAAAAGTGAAGTAAATGAGCACTAATGAATATTTAAACGTTGGTAACATAGCATAGATTTCATATGTTCAAACTGATGATTATTAAAGAAGTTTGTCTTCTAACTAATTCACCGTTGTCCTTTGACTGAGATTTCGACGTCGTCGGGACTCGTGCGGGGTACTGGTTGGACGTTCTTAATTGTAAATTATGCTAAATATATTAACATGTTAACAATAAAGAACGATTGTGTTTTTGTTTGATAGCTTTAGTGAAATTGAATGGCTCGCCAAACGTGCTTTCGCCCCTTGTATTCAGCGATTCACCCGTGATCAATGATGTTCAAGAGTAGTTGGCAAAGACGTTAGCGTATTCTGTCAAAGCGGAACGGTATCATTTTAAGGGCAAATGGCAACGGTTATAACTTAGAATTACAATTGCTATTTATTCTCATTTTGAATTTTAACGATTAGGATACCAAAACAGAAAGGCGTTTTATTTGCTGTATCGCAGCATATGACGAGACGAGATCTTCGACACACAACTTACCGAGATATTTGTCCGGCAAAACCGGACAAACGACAGAAATCGGTGTTGTGTACGTAAATACTCCTTTGCGCACAACATCAAAGGGAATTCTTTTATTTTAAAAAAGATTAATTGAAATGTACATCTCCGAACGTAATACCGCTCCTTGTGGTCGATGCTCTTAAAACTATAATCAGATAGCGTTCTATACGAGAACTCCTTGTACTGCTTTAGAATACAAGCTTATTCATGTCTGTTATAAGTATGTTAGGCGTCAATTTTCATTTGGCAACAGTCACGACAGCGGTGTCCTCGCTTTAATTATGTCCATTCGCGAGTAAACACAGAGTTGAACCAATAAAAAGGATTCGTTTTAATTAGTTGTCAGCAAAATTGATGAATGTAAAACAAGAGTTGACCGGAATGAGACATATCGTGTGGATCAGATCACAAATTTGGTACGAGAAAGAGAGTCTGGAATTCTATTCACGGTAAACCTGGTGCTTAGAAGTGTTTTCATTATCTGTGGGAAACAATGGTGCGATGGACTGTGTACGTTGCCATCTTGATTCCTCTGAACTTGAGGTACTTCATCCAAGGTGGTGTAAGGCGACAATCTGTTGTGTGTATTAAAGAATTACACGCTTTCGCAGTGTCGAAAACGATCACAAAAGGTACACCATTCTGCTAACTTGGAATAGGAATATTCATGTGTTTCTTCTCAGTTCAGATAAAGTTATTGATGTTTGTCTTTATCGAGTGTTTTTATTGTTGTTAACTTGACAGCATCTTCAGATTCCACGCGGATATGCTCAACCGCCACTCGTTGCTGCAATAAATCCATTGAGAACGAAATGAAAACTCAGATTAGCAAGAAATTAAGAAATCTTGTCCACGCGAAAAATGAACGAGTGAAAAGCAAATTCAAAATTATTTATAAAGACTTGAAAGGTGAGATGTAATTACAAATTTCCACAAGTGTTTACTGGTGCGAAGATTGATAGTTTTGAAGTATGTAAGCCTTTGGTGTCTAAACCAAAACTAACGACCTTGGACAAGCAGCAGGAGTCTCGGGAGATTTGTCATAAAAAGCAACATGCAATTTTAGACCCCTCGGACTCCCAAAACATCTCAGCAAGTATTTATTTACAATTGCTAACATAAGTTTGATGAAGATAACGATTACAAACAGGCGAAATAATTTTAAATATGGGGTATACTTTTTATTCGTTGGCCATGTGGACATAATTTAATTGGAATGTTTGTAATGGCCAATCTCTTCTTTTATGGAAAAAATATGTTCGCGAAAACCTAACCCTCTTCGGACGAGAATTCAACAGCGAATGTCCAATCAAAATTTGTTAGTTATTCCCATTGCGAGACAACATTTGAGCATCATTGACTGCATGGATATGCTACGTAGTTTTTTGCGATCCTGTTTGAAACTTTAACCGAACCACTTCTGTGCATCCGGTCATTGACTCCCTTAAAAGATTCGCGCCCCAGAAATTCATTCTCTGGATCAATTGAAGCACTTCTGATAATCAAGAGGCGATATTACGTGTAGTGTTATTCATATAAATGTTTTGTTTTTCGTAATTCGAATAACAGTAATCGAAAAAAAGTTGACACGCTTGGTGGGAAGAAATCACATTTTGAATTACTCTGATTCTTTCATCGTGTGGACTGATCATTGTTTACTAGCAGTACGGGAAAAGTCTAAAGCTGAATGTCGCGTGTCGTTTCAGGGAAGCATGTCGGATTTGACTCATGAACAACTTACACATATTTTAAATTCATAAGTCTGAGGTCATTCATTGCCAAATGTTACAAAATATTTTCTGTTCCAAGTTGATGAATGCTTGGGGGAAATTTTAGTCGTCGTGTCGGAAATATACTCAGCCTCACCATTGAATACCTGGCATAATTTTGTGTTCACTGGTCATCCATATGTTTTAATTAATTAATAAATACATCGGCTATGGTTTGGGAACTAATATGAACCTGGACATTCTTCAATGCACTTTGGCACTAATGATTTCCCAGAAACACTTTACATCCCAGATCATCAAGCTAAACATTTTGGTTGAATTATTATGGTATCTAGTTTGATGGTTGTACTATTAACCATGTAAACCCACTTCAAGCTGTCAATCTAGCATTAGTTAGAAATACAAAAAGCAACAAAGAAAACTAGTGCAAATAAAAGTACTAGGTTTTTGTTTATAAAATAGCTTAAGGATATCATAGAAACATCAATACAGTGGTACTGGTAACCACTTTAATTAATAGGTGTTTATTAAAGGTGTTAAGGTTGGAAATAATTGATATTTGTCAATTTTGTGCCACATCTAAAAAACTACACATTTTTTAAAAATTAAAATTGACTGCATGCCAAATCATGAACTATTTCTTCATTTTATCTTGTTTCCTTTGCATTCTGGAAAATTTGACAAATTAATGTTTTTCTTCCAGAAAGCTGAATACCCAATATGTTGCCCAAGACCTGGTTGTTCAAAATGTAATTAGCTCAATCCAGGATTGGCAAAAATAAAACTTCTCATCAGCAATAACATGATTGTATGGTGACCACATAGGCAGCACACATGTAAAGAAACAACACCATAGCTCTTCATCTGAATCTCGATAGCTTAGTGGTTCAAGTGCCTTACACAATTCATAACATGGTTACAAGTTTGATCCCTGTCTGGGGGTCAGAAAACGTTTTTCTTAGTAAACAAGCTTGACAAATGTCCTCTTATTATCTACAGCATCACCAAGCTCCACATGCACAATGTTTGTTATTAATGTCCATGTCTTTTGTTAATCTCTAGATATTTTAGGCTTCCTGAGATGTTTGTGTCCCTAGAAATAAGCAACCACTCTTCCCATTTCATCCAATGATCCTGCTAGTGTTGCCATGCATAGTTTTCATAAATGCAAGCTAAGGGAAAAAAGTAAAAATCGATGAAATATAACAAATGATCGATTGATCACAGCTTGGGTTGGTGTGCCAACTACTTTATATGACCTATGGTCAGCCATTGTATCATTTTTTGAAAAGAAAGAAAGATGACTGTTGAGACCATTTGTCAGTACTTAAAAACAAGGAGATTTTGTCTCAAATTTTTTTTGATTAAGAGATTTGAACCTGAAAATACACCAGAATGCATCTCAGAGAATGTGAAAATCAAAAACTTTTACCCTCTTGTACCATTCCCAAACTTGTACTGAAGGCATTTGGGTGGAGTCATTTCTGTAGGCCTTAAAGTTGATTTCTCTATAGTTCACTTAAATTTTTCTTTTTGCTCCCCAGTGAAAACTCCATAAAAAATGCACTGGACACAGACAGACTGCTGACTTTTTAGGGTTATGGTTGGGAGTGGGGTTTGGGTTAATTTAAAGTTCAGTTGTAGGGTTATGGTTAGGTGAATTGAACCCATGATTGTCTAGTTAAGTGAGGTGTAACTGCTAAACTGCATTAGACCTGAAAGATCTTGTTTATGATAGTAGAGTATTTTTACTTGACGATGTGGAGACAAGAATATTATCTTTGAGAGTTGGCATCACCTCTCACAAACAAGCAAATAGGATGAGAGAGGGGCACACTGGACCATAAACAGGGATAAAATTAGCATTTCCTAGTGGCTTTGTAATGTTCTCTTTATGGTATTGAAATGGTGAAGTATCCATGACAATATCAATAACATAATGTTAATATTGAGCAATGTATTTAACAATGAAAAATGATATCTTTGCTGTTAGTGATAAGTTTTTACCTTACAATCTAATTTTATGAAGGAGGTTTCAAATAAATACATGTGCCATTGGTCCATGTACGTACTTGTGTCATTTAAATCTTTTTATTGTCCTGTCTTTTCTCTTTAGCTTTAAGTGAAAATGTTCTGCAACAAACATCAGCAAATGCTGTAAAATACTTACAGACAACATCTCAACTAAACATAATGGCTACTCAAGCAGCACCTCTAATCAGTGTCCTGTTCAAGGATCTGCAGAGCTACCTTACCAACAAAGATTTAAAGATAGAGGATTCCACCAAAAAGTTCTTCCAGAAATTTTATAATGTTCTGTACCAAAATTATATAAGTTCATATAAAAAACCACTTCCTGATGGGTTTTCAAGATGCCTTATGGATAAGATACATTTAATCAAACCATTTGGAAAAGTCTCACAAGAAATTACTGCAATGTTGCAAAAAGATTTGTTGCCTGTCCAAGTATTTCTGCGTGGTTTACGGACTGCGGAGCAGGTATTGGATGTTGCAAAAAATCCCCAACTCTCTGAAAAATGTAGTGATGCCTTAGTAAAAATGAGCTATTGCTCACTATGTGACGGTTTTAAAGATTTGAAGCCCTGCATGGATTATTGTTCTGAAGTTGTGTCACGGTGCTTGAATCCCTACACTCGCATTCAGTTCTATTGGAGTTTATACATTACAGCTATGGATGAACTTTCAGCCGTGTTGTCGAAGTCCTTAGATGCATCAGTTTTGTTTAGAGAATTACGGAAAAAAATTTCCGAGTCTATGCTATATGCAGATCAGTCGCCAAGGAAGGTAAGATGATGAAGATAATTTATTGATATAGTGTAATGACAAAATGTGTCTAATAATTTCATTTTTCTAGCAACAGTGACAAGAGGTAATTATTCAGTCAAAAAGACCATTGCTTTTTGCCTAATATAAGCTTACGCCATAGCAGCCAGTTTTCATGAGTCAAAATGACGTAGTGATTGCTGGTAGTAATCATAAATGTGCTTAGGAAAATATCTATATTGATTGGCATAACACATAATTGTTAAGGCTACTTTATCGCAATTTCAAGACACTAGTATTGCTTCACTGATGTGACAGCAAAGTGGGACAATTAATATTTGAGTTACGCATCTGGGAGCTTGGAGATATCACCGTTGACAGATTAATGTTCGTCAAGCTCATACCACATAAAAACGATCTTTAAGCCACAAACGGGGATCAAACCCGCTACCTTTGATGCCCAGTGAAACGCTCTAACCATTGAGCTACCGAGACTCAGGTAGCGAGCTAAGGGACAAGTTCGAGTTTGAGTTTGACAAACGTTTACAAATATTTGTTGGAAGCATTTGATTTTAATCGAATAGAGTATAAATTCTTGTTGCTTTGACAAGTTGAATATCACTACCGGCAAAATCTTATTTAAGTTAGAACTACCTGTAAGTCTGGGGTGCCTTGAATAGTTCGACATTGTTATACATTTATAGATTGCTTAATGGTACTGAATTAAGGCCTGGTTTTCTCAAGCGCCGTAAGCGTAAGCATAACGACATATGGAAGCGCTGTAAGCACTTCATAGTTGGTGAATTTTTTTGTACTTGGGCAGCACATAGAGTTCAATTGACCGTGAACTACTAACTGCGCTTGAGTATGTTGTTATACTTATGGTGCTGGTGAAAACCAGGCTTAGATTATCGATTCGTCTGAGGAGTATCTGCATAAAAAAATTGCCGTCGTTATGTAACTTTTGTGTTTAGTCGCGTAATTAATGGGTATATAACTGACGTGACTGAGTTTAATTGACACAGGGTCTCTAAAACCCATCTCAGCAGACTGTCGCAAGCCCAACTTGTCCGTTGGTACCGGTCGTTCACCGTCTATCTGTCATGCAAAGAGGACGACAATCAGACGTTAGATCATCTTATCCAGAAACAAAGCCATTACATTTGTGGAATTTTTCTCAAGTCTAACACAACAAAAGAGAAATTGGGTGAAGTTTCAATCAGATAGTGCTTACAGTAATTTGATTACCCTGACCAAAGTACAGCAAAATATAAATTATGTGTCACAGCTTCGTGTCCAGCTGTTTTCCCGTTGATCAGTGCTTTAATAAAGTCGTGGATAAACGTGACAAGATCCAAATTTTCACTCACAAAACAAAGAGTATTTTAGTATCGTCCATGCCTTAAGAAGACTCTGAGGAGTTGCGATTATTTACCATTCTGTTAGATGGAGATTGCATTCTAAACTTTCGAATGGTACGTTGTCCCTGGAGGATCACGTTTCTAAGTTCTGCTAGTCCGTATGTGACGAACCTATTCCCCCAAACCGTTGTTTTTCACGTGACTGAGTGACGTGACAGTCACTTTCTTAACAGTTGTAAGTTTTCGATGAATTTTTGTTTGAGACAACTAGACTTCATACGAAGCTGTTTAAGGAATTGTTCGAAACTGATAACATAGGAAAGAACTTAATTTTGTCTAAATGTAAAAAAAAATCTAAATTGAGTGTACTTCTGATTAGTTATCCATCCTGCGATTTAGTCACCCTTTTGGCGACGTCAGCCGTCGGCTTGGTGCATGTCGTGCTGTCTCCGACGGCACCACACTCTTAGACGTTGTAATGGATGTCGCATTATATACAACATGAGTCATTAACCGGTTAAATTAATATATTTATAAACAAATGTAACGACAACAAAACTTTTGAAGACTATAGCGACTTGTCTTTGACCACGAGTATCCAAAGTTCAACTGTAGCCTAAAAATGCGTGATGGTGTACGCCTGTTAAGGGCAAATTTTCAGGTCAAGGGTTACAAACATACATCAAATGAAAGTTAACTTACATCACATACGTTATAGAAAGGGTCAGGATATATTTTCCCAAAATATTTTGAACTGTCTGAAAGTGCAGTGCAAGTGCAAGAGTCACTGGAAGATATTATTGATAAACTGATTAACCTAAAGAGCCATGTTAATACAACTATATATTTTAGAAATAAGACTAGTTTTACCCCCCTGTCTCTAAAACGCGAGAGGTCGTTTGTCAACGAGAGTCACGTCAAAGTTGCATGTTGACTCTTCATTCACAATGGAATGATCTCGGACTCAAAACTCAATTCAAAAACAGACTGCTCATGGTCTGATAAGATATATCAAAACAAAAAGCGTTTTTTTTTTCCTTTTCCATTATTCTTAAAAGCGGCAAGTCTTTTGTGGCCAACTGTTTTCTGGCATGTAGAAAAATGAATGTGAAAAGCACATGCTCCACAAGCTATATACTCAGAAAGTTTTGAACTCGTGATGGGAATCGAACACATAACTATCCAGGGCCGTAGCAACCGGTGCGACAAATGCGACATTTGACGCACCAATAATTTTTCGGAACGCAAAGTTTTCCGAAATACTTCAACTAAATACTAAATAGTGAGTGATGTTTAGATGATAGGCTAAATAGTAATTGATGATGTCTGGATGAAAGAAGCAGTTGCACTGTTGTCGAAAGCCAGTTTACTATTAAACAGCCTGTTTGAAGGCAACGACTCAAGCAAATACGACACATGATTTTCTGTATGCATCTGGAGATTAAAGTGGACTCCGAATGCAAGAAATACCGTTTCAGAGCCCTCAGATTTTCAAAATTTTCTTCGGGGGAGCATGCCTCCGGACCCTCCCCTAGACGTTCTTGGCCTTCGGCCTCCAGCGGATTTGTTGCACCAATTCTAAGTTGGTTGCTACGGCCCTGCTATCTGATCGCTGGTAAGATGCTCAAACCATGAATTTACAATCAGAAATGTCGTAACAAACGGTTCTCTGGTTCATCCATTTGTTACGTGATTTCTCAAATATATACAAATTCGGCTGCGCACGGCTATCACCAATTGTCCAAGCACATGCAATTAGATGTTTTGATTGTGAATTGGCTCTTGGACTACTGATGACTTTGGCGCTATCTTTGCGGAATGGCTGATGGCATCCCTGTCTGATTTCAGCGTATCAGTTAATTAATTTTGTAATGACAGCTGATCAAATAGTTTCTACTGTAAGTAATATAAATACCTATTCCCATAGTCACCCAGAAACAAGTTTCTAATTTTGCTTTCCATTTATTGTTTTTTCCTACTGTAAATGTGGCGTATCTGAAATAATTTTGATTTTGCAATTGTGGCACAGGTTTCTCTTCATTGTGGTAACATAACGGACTACAAAAGCAATGGCAATAGAATCGTTAGTCTTAGAAAAAAACTGAATGATTCGCCAAGCCGTGACCTTGCCAATGGTGATCTGTATCTCACAGTTGATTCACAAAACGCTGATGGTGCATCCATTGGAAACCTGCCTACAGCCGCTGATATTAATAAAAGTTTGATTTTTGTTCGTGGAAACTTGTCTGACACAAAAAATTATTTGGGTAATGTGCCGTACGATCTGTGTGCAAATGACAAACTGGCAGCATCAGATGACGAACAGAACAAATGCTGGAATGGAACGAATCTAGGAAGGTCAGTTATAGATAAAAAACACCATAATGAGACGAATTTTGTGATAGCTTGGAGTTAGTGAACTTATGCCCCCAAGCTTGTAAACTCCACTTTACCATGTACATGACATCATTCAATAGTAATTTGTCATTTCTTACTATACTACATGTTACGGTATCATGTGGATGAATATACCCTGGAGTAAATGACCCTGGTTCCCCAAAACCCTGAGTTACCATCGATTCAGAGATACCAATCCCCATTTCTTTTGGCGACCGCCTTCAGAACTGAATGACCCATGTCGCGAAAATCTTAGAGTTTGAACTAGTATTTGGGTTATCGTTAGGTTAAGATTACAATTAGGATTTGCATTAAGACTAGGGTAGGGGTTACTTTTGGAAGTATGGATAGTGTTTGGAGACGGATTTGTGTCGGTCTCAGTTTCACTGATTGACCACTCAGGGATCATTAACCACTTGAGGGGTCATTAATCACCAGGGATAAGCAACCGGAGTCACTCATGCCTGTAACAGCGTCAGTGCTACGTTTAGTCCATGATATTATTTCAGAAGTCAACCGAAAGATTTAGGATTACACGAGCGAGATTTCTACTAGTGCGGTAACTGGACTACTGCTCATCGAGTTTTGCAATCGTTTCGATTGTGAACAGTTTATTACTGCGACCAATTTAACTCTTTCCAGTGTAAGATGTCTCTCAGTGACGAGTAAAATCGTCTCGTGTTTACTACGGTAAAATAAAAGTCGGCTTCGGACCGATAAGAGTTAAGAGCAGAAGATACTCAACGTGATTACTTAACCCTCCTATACCGCCTGCATGTCTTCCGAACTTTCGACTTCATTGTAGAATAATCCTCACAGTATCATGAACGGATATTTAACATTAGATTACCAACGCTCACTAGCTTAGTTGGTGGAGCACTGGTCCATAATCGCGCGTGCGAACCGAAATATTCCGATTGATATTTACACTGTTGATAATGTTAGGGGAATTCTTCACGATGCCCTGGGGATGGTATTTTTATAGGATCGAAACACGTATGTTCTGTCATGGTTAAGCGCTAAGTATTCGCCAGAATATATGTATTGTGCCTTTAAAGTCTTTAAATCGGTTGAATTCAAACTGTTCCCACTTGACGTGATTGCTCAGCTGGAAAAGCAGTTTTCCAGTACCCGAACAAGTGACTTCAAATCTCTTTCTGGTCAACTGAAAATTTCAACTTCCAACTTATATTAATCTTTTCAATTTCCTACGACTATTAATCTATTGCTGATGCTTTGACCTGCTGGTTTTTAATTAACTAAATATACTTCAAATATCTTTTTGCATACACTCTATATTCACTCCCCCTTAAATGTATATTTTTCTGGACATGTTTCAGGTATAATACAAGCTATGATGTAAGTAATATTACGTTCCTGGAACCAAACAACAGTGAGAATCTGACTAAAGGTGCCTTGCAGTTGCTACAAAAAACAGTGAATGAAGTTAATCAAGTTAAACAGTTTTCAAGTAGAATTTTGACCTCAAGTGGGGATTACGCTAGTGGTAGTGGAAGTGGAGAAAATGCAGGTTAGTAATCAATTCATATTCATCAACTGTTGAGTTGAATGCTTCATTCGTGTCACGGTTGTAGGCTCGTAAAATGTTTTCAACCCATAACACTGCAACCATTGTCGTAGCTAGAGAAGGGTATTTGTCGGGAAATTGTAACCTGAGTCGAAAAATTTGACCTTAAAATATTGTCTCAAGGTTGCAGTTCAGAGTTGAACATTCAACAAGGAAGCAATGGAAGGAAGCTAAGGTCATTATATATATACATTCTAAAATGTATTTATCCAAATATTTTAAGAAAGATTAAAAACTTGTTTTTTCTTTTAGAACAAGAAACGAATGTTTTTGGGGGAAAGTGCTCCATTGTCGCGAAATAGAAGAAAACTGCCTATTTTCGAAAAATTTCTAAGCACGCAACTATATGGACCTTACAAACTGCACATGTCGTAGTGAATTTGCTACCGCATATATCCTACTTTTTTGTTATCACCTATTCCAAGAATTGACCTAAAATCCTCGCCATGCGAGAAGCCAAGGGGACAATCAGTGGCGGATTTAGGATTTTTATCACCTTTTTCAAACATTTGAATTTTCTTTGCATGGAGGTTAGCGAGAAATACTCTCAATGTCTCTTATGTGCGGCTGAAATGAATTTCAAGATAAATTTTAATTTTAATTGCCGATGCAGACATCTCCCTCTTGGTTCGAACCTGTCAAATCTAAATACATGTACATTTGCCCTTAAATCAGAACATTTTGTACCACAAGGTGCAGAGAACCACCTGAGGAACCATATTCAACAATTGATTTGGTTGTTGGTTATCACATTTCTGACATTACAATTTTAAGACCAACCAACTACAGTACGCCGGAGTCTTTATTACTTCTATCAGGTGCAATAAAGCAATTTTGGCCTCAATAGATTCACAGTTATTCGTTAGCATTAAACAATATTACAATATCCTTAAACAATGATAAGTCTAGTGGCAACCGACGATCCAGGCAGAAATCTTAATCGTGTTATAAATATGATGGCTCAAACAATAATTTTGAATAAAGGCATAATGAAGACATGGATTGAAGTATAGGAATTTATTTAACTGATGTAACTAATGTCAGTTAAATAGATTCGTATACTTAAATCTATGTCTTCGCTTTGCCTTTATTAAAAATTATTGTCTGGGCCATCATATTTATAAAACGAATGATAAGTCTGTTACAGTTTATCTGTTTAAGAAAATCTGAGTATGAAGACCGCTTTACCGGAGAGCAATGCTTGTCTTTTGTTCTGTGCCAAAAGTTCGATTAATGTCGAGACCTTTGCCACCATCAGTTGAACGAATGCGACTGTTTAATGTTGACGACAAGAGATCAAAGATGATAAGCAATTTTATATTGTTATTTGCGTTAAGCGCAGTTAGAAAGCGTTCCAAAAAGCTCGTAGACAACATATTGATATATAAATGTGAGTAATACGTGAAGTTTTAAAAAAATTCAAACCATGCAACCGAAAAACGAACACCGACGCGGGACTCCACATTCTCAACCATATAGAGGGTTATTTTTACTCTTTAGTTCACATTTAACATTGTTTTCATGGCTTATCCAATTGCCATGATTATAAGTACCGGTTCAATGAAAATACATGTACATCGAGGATACTACACAGTGGTCAGAAGTTGTTTCAAAAAACCACGAGTTAATTCAAAGTTAAAAGACCTTATATTTACCAAAAAGTAAGTCCGATGGCTCGATGCCTGGAATTTCTTGAATTTTTATCTTTCTTCTTTGCCTACCAGAAACTTGAATAATGCTTGGTCATACCAAGGTTTTTCATTGATGATGGTTGGTCGTTCGTCAAGCCCTTATCTCAGATCAGAAAAACGATTCATGAGTTTCAACTTGAAACTTTTAGACTTTAAACTTTATTTAGTGAAGGTATAACATCTTTACAATTGTATTCTTCCAGATAGCTTTCTGTTTGATGTACATTCAAGATAGATTATTTATAAATACGTTAATAGTTATTAATCATTCACTAATCAATGTCCAACGATTATTCATGAATAGCTTCAAGCTCCCACACCCAAAAATATTTTCATTGAACGGCATCATTAACATATCGTGGTTGCTGCATAGGCAGTACATACGTCTTACTTGCGCCATAGCTCGCCAGCTCAGTCTCCGTTGCTCAGTGGTTGGAGCGTCCCGCTGGTCATTGCACGTTTGGGGGGTTCGATCCCTGTTTTGGGCTCAGAAATCGTTTTTCTGAGGTTTGAGCTTGACGAACATCCAACGATCATCCATCTGTATCTTCAAGCTCCCACGTGCAAAAACATCGCCCTCGTTACAAAGTTTCGTTCATGTCGACATTCAACGTACTTCAGGAATCAATCACTCGCTATTCTTCGACGGGCTTTGCACAAAGAATGGTGCGAAAACGGAAATTTTTGGCATCAATATCTTGTGAGGGTATGGAAAATATGCCTCTGGGGTCCAAGATGTACTTTCGTATGTGAATTCTACGAACGGTTCATTTCCCCGTAAAACAGTAGTGTGTATATGATAAAGTCCAAGACTATAATGCATCTGCTCTCGTCTTAGTCAAATTAAGCCAATTTTCTGTAAAGTGTCTCGCAACACCATAAGTTTTTTGACTTTCTTGGAAAACGAAATGCCACAGCACAAGCTCCGATCGATGTCGGAGAACTGTTGATCCATGCAATCTTTTGAAAGTGTATACGATTCATAGTTTTTGTGCATAACTGGTGAAAGTGACCCTGTGGTAAGGCAAGTTAAGGGGCTGTTCAGATGTGTCCAGTTGACCGAAGCACTGGCATATAGTTCTTCGAGCCATGGTTAGACGTGATCTGGCTTGAGGAAACTGGGACGCTTGAGTAGTAGGGGTGAAATTTTCCTATGTTAACAGTTTGAGGAGAGCTATGTCGGGTCATTGGGCTCATATGCGGTTGGAAGGAGCGTGTGGAAGGTGGCTACCCCCTATAGGCAATAGAGTTAGGGCGCAACAAACGGAGAGGTGATTGGTCTATTACTCATCCCATTCGTGAAAAAAAAGAAAATCGTGTTTTTTTTACTAATTTGACTTGGAAAAGCGTTCGATTGTTTTTTTTTTTGTGTGGGGGACTCTCTTGTATCGAAAAATTTGCCAGTGAGGTCAAATATCGGGGATAGAAAAATATTTTTAATTCGCCTCCCACTTTCCGAAATCCTGGTTGCACCTCTCTTACTTGGCAAAATGCGCTCCTCTCAGAAGGGATCGCGAATTTTTGTACAGTCCTTAGGAATCCTTTCGCAGTTCATTGGAAGACGCTAAAAAAAGTTTAAAAATTTCCCGTAGGAACTTACTTCCTCATCCACCTCAAAAACAGCTATTGTATCAAGTAAAACATACATCAGTACTTGCCGTAGTCTTATTGAACGTTTCCCCTATTCAAATTGTAGATCCACAGCCACCTTCAACAAATAATGCAAACCAAAGATGTGACATCTGACAAATGATGCTTTCTTGAGATAACAGCCAAAAGATGTGTGGGTGCAGGATCAAAATAAGGCCACCAAAGTTAAGAACAGCAACTGTTTTTCTGCACGTTATTTCCGTATTCTCGTGTAAACCCAGCAAAAACTTCAGGCCGTCAAACGAGACTTCTGTAAAACAATGCCCACAATAGCAGCTATTGTCCCTTGATTCTTGTGGGTGAAATTTGTGGAAGCTTGGGTACGCTTGGGAAAGAATTTCTTAAATTTAAACCGTTAAAATGACATACTACTTTATTGGTTTCATATAGAAGGATCATCGTTAGTTTATAGTGGAGAGGATGATGATGATGATGGTGCTGATGATAATCAGGAAGTAAAAAACTCTTTTATTTTGGATGGCAGTGCTGATTGTGATGACGAAGAAGATTGTATTGGCCAAAGTGGAAGTGGGGAAGGAAAAACTGGTATGTCCTGACTAATTAATGAATTACTAACGTTTCAGAGATAAAACTAAGTTGGTTTTTTGTATGTGTAATTCAATATATATATAATCTCCATTGCACCTTCAGAGATGTACACACCACATGGTTCCTACGGGCCTTGAAAAACCCCTGAAAATGTGACTAGTCATTAAAGAGTCCAAAATTTAAAAGTATTGAGTTTTCTCTTGAAAAAAATTCCTTAAGTTTATTTAGAAATTGGAACATTTGCAACCATCCCTGATTTCTCATTTGAGGTCGAGTAATCTAACCAAAGTCGAGTCGAAGGAAACTCAGTTCACGTTTGTGTATGATTCTTTAGTCCCCAGGTTCTTTGGGACAACCTCTTTACCATCGTCTGGTAGGGTAGTTTTCAAAACAATCTGTATTTCATATCACGATGTAAAGTCCTTGAAAAAGTGTAATCTAACCTTGAAAAAGTGTAATCTAACCTTGAAACGTTGCTGAAGTCTTTCTCCAAATATTTTCATAAATCGTGACACAATTTCCATCAAATTCACTATGTAGTGTGACGTAAAAACGATGTCATTTACATGTCAAGCAAATTTTAATACCTCAAGAATACAGTTCGTGCCGAGTTTAACTAAATATGTATATATATATATATATATCGATAAATCGTATAAAACAACAATATAGAGAACAAGATATATTAACTTTTCGCACAAACGTTTTCGCTTTTATTTAAGCTTTTCAGGTCTAAATAAAAGTGAAAACGTTTGTACGAAAATGAAAATGAGTGGTTAATATATCTTGTTCTCTACATTGTTGTTTTATACAATTTGTCTCTATACACTTTTACTTGTGTTTTACAACCGAAACACTTGATTTGAATTGTTAGTGGTATATGTGAATATCTATCTATCCATCTATCTTTGAACCACCTCTTTGCAAACGGGTATAAATATACATATATACTCCTCAGCCACTCGAGTTGAGGTCATTATAAGAACAATATAAGATCTGGGTGGTTATCAAGTACAAAAGAATTTTTCCTCTCTGGCAAGACAAGGAAGCTAATGGATATGTCCAAGTTTTGCATTTGTGTTTTTGAATCTGCAATGAAATTTTCGCACAAAACTGAAACTCTATACATAAAACTATACTGACCTATTAATATGCATAGAACAGGGAAATTTAAGTTTGGAAGATGTTCGCTTATTATGAAGAATTTTTTAAATTGAATGAACTATAGATGAAATGTTTGAAGACAGGGGACTGGATTCACTGGAGTTCCATATGTAAAAGAAATAATTGCAGAATATCTTGTTGCCGCGTAGTCGATTGTGCGTAGGATTATAACAATCTCCAAATTATGACTTACTTTTAGTAGTTAATTCTTCATATGAACCAAAGTTATCAAAGAAAATATTTTCAGTTTTATCCTAAAAATTCATCCTTTAAACAATGTCTCACATCTGACAGCATTTTACGCAGCCAATTTGCCTGCCATGTCATTCGGACATGTATCACATTCATTTTACGGTTCACTCAATGCGGGAATTGCAAATACAAGGGTAAGTGTTACAGAGGTCACTCGTACCAAGGGTACCGTATAGCGTAGCTCTCGGGGCAAGTTGGAAATTAACAGTATTTTGTCAACATCGAAATTGATTTTTTATTCTTTCAATGATGTGGCATAGTTTGACGAATTGCAATTCAGAATCTGAGCTGGTTATTCAATTTTTATTTTTTAATTTAGATACTGAGAAGAGTTCAAATGAAAGTTCGAGTATTACAACCACACAAATTGTGGTGCTCGCTAAACGAAATTCTGGGGAAGTCAGGTGTCATTGTTCATTGAGGTTACTCGTCCTGTTGCTCTGCTGTCTTACACTGTTGAGATAGATGCTACCTCTTCAAACTGCTATTTTAAGAGCTTGCTAGAAAATCAGATCTGTTGCAGAGACATCAGGAAATACTGGATATGAACGGGAGATTTCGTGAAGATAAACCTCAGCATTTCTGCAAATTTTGTTACAATCTAAGGATGGCTGTGTATTGCCTTCTCCAAAATTCAATGTTATTTTTATAAGAACTGTAAATAAAAAAGAGCATTTAACCAAGAAGATGTAAGTGAAATTAACTTTTGGTCATTAAGGTAAAGATTTGCCAATGAGAAAAAACTTGTTTTCAGTTCACGAATAGTTCCGATAAACACCGTTTTCTCTTAAATGAAATGCAAAATGCGTGTTATAAATAAGTTGCTTCTTAGGCGAGCTTTGATTGGTCCGTTGCCGTGTTTATATAGGAGTATTTAAACATGGAATTTTCCCGCTCTTTTATAAAATCTGTTTATTATTTTATAAAAGAAACATAAAATGGTTTTTAATGTTTATATACTGTGATATAAACACTTGGGATGTTGTGAAACTTTCGAAAAGCTAAAAAATTCTCGTCTTCTGCTCGTGTTTTTGCTACACTTTTCTCAAGTTTCACAATATCCCCTGTGTTTATATCACAATATATAAACATGGAAAATCATTTTATATTTCTTAATTATGTATTGACTAAATTTATACTAGAATTAGGAGTATTTGAAATTCGTACTCCATTGACCCTCGGTTGGAGGCCCAAGAGTTGCATTTTTATGCCACTAATCCGCTTGGATCTTGAAGTGTATGCGTGATTGGGTTTCTGGAAAATTAGCTTTCAGATTCTGTTTAACGTGACCGACTGTGAATCTTTACCAAGAGTTGCATTTTTTTGCCACTAATCCGCTTGGATCTTGAAGTGTATGCGTGATTGGGTTTCTGGAAAATTAGCTTTCAGATTCTGTTTAACGTGACCGACTGTGAATCTTTACTACATCGGTATTATGACCACTGCAGATGAAGAACTCCTGATCGTATACCCTCGGGAACGGCCGTCGTAGACCCGTTGGCAGAGCACTATACTGAATGGCAAGGTCGCAGGTTCTATTAACGACTTGATTCATAGAGGGTGGTACATAATAGTGTAAGAACACTAAAAAAACCTATAGCACTCCTACACTAAATATCTACGTACAGTCGATAGATATGTAGATACATTACCATTTGATAAGGATTAAAATATAGATTAAAATGCACTGGAGTACGGATATAGAAATTCATACTGAAAATGATGGAACAATAGTTATTGATCAAATGATTGTCATAGTTTGCTTTAAAAAATTTGTACAGTAACAGCTTTTTCTGAAGAATAGCGATAGACTATCCCTCAATTTAGAGGCGCTCACACCAAAATTCCTACCAGCTGCTTTTCGATTAAATCTAGGACAAACAGAAATAAAATTATGTATTATGGACTTCGCTATTTATCTTTACAACGCCATTTATACAAGATGTAACTGCGTGCAAACTGAAAACTAAAGCACACTAACTTTAATCTCCTCATAGAAAGGTAGCCACCCTAATCAATTGAACAATCCAGGGGAAGATGACTCATTAAGAACATATAATAACGGCCTGTTCAGACTGCGTGCCTGGGTACGGTGGCCCGACAAGGGCAGCGTTGCGAACGCAGCATTTTTGTGGTGCCCAAAGGATATTCTCGGCACTGGTGTCTTAGCGCGGGCACTGCTTCAAACCTTGAACTTAACCACTATAGCACCAGTGTGAACACTACTTTGCCTGTACCCGTTTTTTTCACGCATGTTTACCTGCAGACTTCCCAATTATTCTTGCACGTTTCAATAACAAAATGAAGTACGGACTGTAAACCGAAACAATATAACGTTAGCTCGAATACTGACAAAAAAAATTATTCACAGAATTAATACATTAGATAACTATTCCGCGGAAACAAGCTCTGACAGTTCCCTGATGTTCTTAAAGCCTTATATCCCCACTTTAGCGCAGTTTCAAGCATACACTTCAGGCGAATGTACAATTTCATCACGGTGAGAATTCCGAACCTGAGACCCTTATAGCGGGCGAGACGCAGTCTAAACATTGTTCTAGCTGGTGCTCGTGCCTGGGCACCGTACCTTGGCACCGACTCTGAACAGACTATCGCCGCTCTTTTCGCAATTTCTGTACCGTGGACAAGTTCTCTTCACCATTACTTGAATGCACAATGCTGGCGTAAGTCTTCTTGTCTTAATTAGAGAGTTAAAAAGTTCTCTGTTTGATATGAAGACATGGCTTAATTTTGTTTCGAACATATCTATCTGCTGTGCTAGCTTCTTACATAATTTATCAATATAGCATTATTTCTCATCAATTACAAGTCGTAGAAGCCGTGCAGTCTTCACTCGCTAATGGTTCGTATTCTGAACAGATGGAAGAACCCTTTCATAGTTCCGTTCTTTTTTGGCTGCGAGACACTTCTTGGTAACTAGTAAAGTTTGTTTCATTTTGGTTCAACTAACGACTCTAGACATGGATTGATGCAAAGATTCTCTTAGCCGCTGGGTGTCATTGTAGACGACTGAAGTGGAAATTAATCGTCGTATCAATGGAGGCCCATGAATTGCAGATTTTTCTTCCTCACAGTTATTAGTTTTCATTACATGTAAATTGCATTTACAGTCGAACCTGTATGTAACGGCCCTGTATTAAGCGGCCACCCTCTATTAAGCGGCCAGTTTTCAAAGTCCCGATTTTTTTTTCTATAGAAATACTATATTTGTCACCTGTATTAAGCGGCCACCTGTATTAAGCGGCCACCTGTATTAAGCGGCCGCGGCCACAGTTTGCCTCTCCCATGTCTGTCTTTTGCTATTATTTTTACCTGTATTAAGCGGCCACCCTCGAAATGAAACCCGAGAATATTTAGGTAAATACGCATATCACATTTTATATGAACTTTATTCTGTTCAAGTGATCTGTCAACATTGTGATTTAACAAAACATTTCCTATATAACTACACTGTATAACATTTATTGATTGTTAGCATGCACTTCAGTGTCGCTATTCTCTACTCGAAACTTCTCTTTAGCTAGGTTGTTCTTCAGCCATTTGATTGAAAATAGATCGCCTTCAAACGTATACTTGCAGGGATTTCCAGGCCATAACCTCCACCTCTGTTAACGCACTTGCCCTTTACAACAACTTTTCCGCTGTTTGTTGGCCGTTCCAAAAATTTGGTTAGCCATGCCATCAACTTAGGGACAGGATCAATCACTTCGTAATTGTCCATCATTAAGTTAGGGTGAAAATATGGTTTTGAAGCAGTCTTACGGCAAACAGATCTTGTTGATCTTGATTTACGTTTTTGGCGAGCAACTGCCACAGCATTCGTGTCCTTTTTTATTTTGCGGCTCTCGTTTCAGTTCAAACAACTCATCGACTTTCGGCTCCCAAATACCCATGCATGCATGGTACCCGCGAATATAAGAATCTACGTGAAAAAGTTCCATAGACATCTTAATTTCAGACAGAATTGTAACAGTGTAGCGACAACAGAGTGTCATTCAAAGCTTCCGCTTGTGATGTAGCTGTCAAAAAGGCGACAAATGTGTTCTAATATTTAGCTGAACTCAAACAATACTGCTCAAGGCGCAGCTTGCGATTACTTTCGGACTTCATCCACGATGTCTAATAAGAAGCGTAAATGTCTTTCTCTCAGCGAGAGAATTGTTTTCCCTTAAGACATTAGGTTTATATATTCTATCGTTATTAGTACCTTTCATTTAAATGTTATATTTATAATACAAATTGTTTGAAATAGTACTGCTTGTCTTATTCTTTTCTCGAATGAGGTGCTGGTGAAATTTGGCCACAACCAAGTCGCCCCCCATGGAGTATTTTCGGTCATCCTGTATTAAGCGGCCACCTGTATTAAGCGGTCACTCTTCAAAGTCCCGAGGGTGGCCGTTATATACAGGTTCAACTGTATTTTCAATGATACTGTGCATGTACAGATTCACGATCTAATTCGAACTGATCATACTAGATGTGGAGGTGGTGTTTGAACATATATCAAACATTCTATAAATTACTGTGATCGAAATGATTTGATTTCTGAAAATCTCGAGGCGGTTTGCTTAGAAATTCAAAAACCTAACACACTTTCGTTTGTAGTTTCTACTTTAAACCGACCGCCAAACTCGTCTGTTGAGATATTCTCCTAAATTGAAGATCTTATCGAAAAGGTGGACAATGAAGGGAGGGAAATTTATTTACTGGGTGATCTAAACTGTAGCATGCTGGAGCCTTCCAGTCATGTTACCAAAAGATTGAATGTACTTATGGAAACATATCCACTTTCTCAAGTAATTACTCTACCCACTCGTGTTACTATATCAACCAGTACTTTATTAGATGTATGCATCACCTCTACTCCAGAGAAAATAATACTGACGTGATACCTTTGGGTATAAGCGATGATAATATGTGTAGTTCGGAAAATTAATATCACAACAAAGAATGGGTGCAATAGGACAGTTGAATATCGTAATTTTAAGTATTTCAATTGCCAAAGATTTCAAGAAGACCTTACTAAACAGCCTTGGCACCTAATAGATAACAAACTAAATGTCAGCGACAAATGGTCAATGTGGAAGGCCCTTTTTCTGGGTGTCCTGGACGCACACGCACCGATAAGAGTAAAGCGAGTTAAAAGCAACCGAAGTATCCCTTGGCTTAATAAAAACATTAAGCTATTATTGTTTGAAAGAGATCGTCCGAAACTAAAAGCTACTAATTTAAGGTCTGGTATTGATTGGAAAGCGTGTTGAGCGCTCAGAAATAGGGTCAATATCACTATATGGAAAGAGAAAGAGAAATGTTACAAGAATTTCATCAATAAGAGTAATAATCCTATAGAGGTATGGAAAACAATTAATATACTTGGACGGAAACAAGAACATTCAATGACATGCAATTTGAAAATAGATGATAAGATTATTTCATGACCTCAAAAAATAACGGAATGTTTCAATGACTACTTTACTGATGTAGGTGCTGAAATTGCAAATTCTGCAGGCAAAGGTAAACGTAATTTCAGTGACAATATAACGACAATTCCATAAAATTTCAAATTTCAGATTGTTGATGCGCATAAAATCTTTCAATCATTAATTTCACTCCCGAATTCCAAAGCTACTGGAATTGATAAAATGCCGGCAAGAGTTTTGAAGTTCACTGCTCATTTAATTGCAGATTCTTTAACGCGACATGTTTAATATTGCAATCTTCCGAGACTTAAAAAGGTTTTCGATACCGTAAATCATGAAATATTAATCAGCAAACTAGGTCTATATGGCACTGAGCAAGCAGCATTGAATCTGCTTCGTTCTTACTTAGGAAATCGATTTCAAATGTATCACATAAATGGAAGTCTGTCTAACCCTCGAGAAATTAAGTATTGAATCCCGCAAGGATTAAAATTTTGGGGGTTATTCTTTTCTTAGTTTACGCTAATGATTTACCGGATTATGTGGAGAGGTCAACTGTAAGAATGTTTGCAGATGATACAACCCTAACAGCTCATGCTAAGTCAGTAGCTGAAAATGAGTCAGTGGAAGGACCCAACCAGGTCCCAAACAATATGGCGTAAATAGGAGTTGTAGCGGTTAACCGGCATTTTTCGCCAATTTCAGGGAGGTTGAGATGACTTGACAACCAAATTAAGGTTCTTAATCTTATTTTAAGCAATAAATAAGTGTTTTGAATTTGTTTTTGTTTTGCAAATGCTTTATTTTGCGAAATGCATCCGTCTGTATACTTGCTTCAAAATTCGATAAATGTCTGTCGAGTCTGTTAGAGATTCTTGAGTATTTGTTCCTTTCTTTGTTTTTTAAGTAACCCTTATTATTAGCCGATTTTCTGTGATGTGTTTTGCCTAAGTCCTGATTCATTTGTAGCAGATAAAAGCCCAGGATGTATTGAACTGCAAATTTCCGGCTAATGCTGTACATGTGTTTGAACACTTGAATCTAAATATGTGGAAATCGAACTTGGCCGTTCATTCGAAGAGTTTTAAAATGAAACCTCATAGTAAGGTTTTCGTGGTCGTATTTCATTGAGATATTCTTGTATATGGCTTGCCTTCATTGTCCTAAAGTTAATATGTTGATTTGGATCCTAGATTTTACTGCTAGCACCAAGTCAGTGACACATTGATAAAAACCTTTCCTTAACAATCTTCGCCTTTGTACCTCAGTAGTTTGAGCATCTCACTGTTTCTCGGGTGATAGATGGGTTGACACATGCAATCTTTGCTTGACCACCTTAGTTGGTGTTGCTTAGTGGTTAGAGATTCCCACTAGTAACCATGATGATAGGGTTCATTTCACTCAAGAAGTCATAAGCTTTCCTGTTCTTTAAGCTTTCCACTTTTTACACAGGGTATTTTTTCGTGTCTGTTTTTTTGGGTATATATTTAGTTTTTCACCACAATTCATTCTACTGGTCTTCCATGGTTCAGTGAACACTTACACAAATGCATGCAGTAACTGATTAGGTTATCCAATATTACTATAAATTAGATTTTGGTTCTTCCTGTTGTTGGAAGAGCACAAATTTATTTAACTTTTTCTGATTTTGTATGATAAAGCTTGGCTTTTGTTTCCTTCTCAAGACAACTATGACAAATTTTGCTGTAGTACTTTGCTATGCACTTGATAAGAGCAGAAATATGACTTTAATCAACAGGAGAATCTACCATACAGCAGATCGAGCTCTGTGAACACTTTAAAGAAAAAATCTAACTATTTTCGTTTGACTTCGACCAAAAAGTTCTCCCTCAACTCCAACTCACAAAGCAGCTCCAAGCAACGTATTTCACATGAATAATTATTTGATTACTGTACAAGTAGAACAATACTAATCAAGCTGTAAGTGGAAGCTATATCAAAAACGTGAAAAACCTATTAAAAACGTCATAATAAATCACAACAAACCGCTGTGAACTCAAGTTTACTACATGCACTAGTGCAAACTAAATGCATGTATGGAACATTTCTAAGAGTACAGAACCCAACTTTTACTGATCAGCAACATCTAGAAATAAATTGGATTTGCACGGTTCATTCAGTAATTGATCCCGGCAAAAGAGTTAGTCAAAGTTTATTTTCGTCAAAAGCTCATCGTCATTGATAGTCAGGAAATTGTTGAATTTGCTTGACAAATACAGTGGATTCTCCCTTTTTCCTCGATTTTTAATTCTATATCATATCAATTCGATAGCGTATACCTAGATTATATTCCGTGTAGGTCTGGTTTGAAATCACAAAGTTACCTTTTCATAAATATTCCGACAATCGCAACATAGCGTAAATATCGTGGATGACGAAAGGTCAAAGAAATATTTTAGAAAGAAATATTTTAATACGGTAGCTGTTTAGCCTCAGTTTTATTTTATCGTTATTCAATATTCCAGTACTACAAAAGGACAATTTTAGCTTTTTCTGGCAACGTGTTTTATACGAACACGGATAAGCGTGGATTCTACAGCCCTGATTTATCGTGTTAATTGCGCAATTCACACGGACTTGCCGACAGGTTGTTAAATTATTAAAAAATAAAAACACAATAAAACACCACAAAAAATGCACCTGTTGCTGCTCGTGTTTGAATTTGTCTAAAGACAACTCCGGAGAGGCGGCGAGATGATATGGTTTTGGCACTGGGCTGAGTTGTACTCGGCTTGGGCCGAGTTGGTTGGGACGAGTTGGTCGGTGGGCCGAGTTGACCGGCTTCCGTCTTCGCACGGGTAAAAATTATCGAATTTCTGCTGATTTTCAGTCACTCTGGCCACTTTTAAAGTTCTCCACTATCGAAAGATACATTTTATTGCTAAAAATATAAAGGTTAACTGGTTTTCGTTGAAATCATGACCACTAAGAGCGAAAATCATAATTCAGTAATAGCCGTGTAACTACAAGTGGGTCCTTCCAATATGGCCGCCACGAGATTTTCATCTTCACTTCCGGCTTCAATTTTGGCCGAGCGCGAGACTAGAGTTTCTCTATCCAGTCTTATTTAGAGGTCAGTGAGGCTGACATGTAGGTCAATTTGCAGGTCATCCCAGCCCCCTACGCAATAAAACACGCAACCTATTGTGAAAAACATCACCCAACTTTCGGATTTTTTGACAGTTTTCTTTTTTATCCATAGTAAGTAGAGGAAAATGTCGGTAGGACTGCATATTTGTCAGAATTAACTGTCAATGAAAAGTAAAGGTTCAATAGAACTTTTTCCCCCGCGTGTTTTTGACCTACATGGCTTCCCCCATGTTGGCTTCATTCAATCGTGAAGCCTGGTACTGCGAGGTATCGTTCCAGTCTTCTTAGAGTTCAATGTTGTTGACCAAACCATACTTAGGTACCGTATAGAAGCAAATCGATTTGGTCTCGTTCTTTTTTCCCTTGTGTGGATCTCGCAAGTTGTTTACATTATTTGAACACTGAAGCCTGTAAATGATTTAAGACTGGCAAAGGAAATGGCTTTATTGGTGCCTGCGGCTGGTTTCGCTTTTGATGGCCACCTCAGTAACTGGACAATTTCTGACTTGAAAGAGCAGTTCTCAAAGCTAGCTCCTTGGAATATGCATTTGCCAACTGTTCACTTTTTGCAGCAACGCTTTGTCTTGGTTCTTTCTGATTTATATGAACAAAAGACGTAAGGGAACTCGCTTGCTGTCAGGACATTTGCTAAGCGACTAACTGTATTAAAGACATTCTTCGCTGAAGTTGAATAGATGTCGATTAGTATAAATCTTGGGACTTTTCACGTTCTAGTAACCACTTACTTGAGCTACACAGTCACAGGTACGTCTGAATCGAGTAGTTTTGAAATACAAATTCTGCGAACGAAATTGTTTTGAGCAGCTTTCAAAAGTAGCTTCCCGACTTCATTCTTCCCTAAGGGAGACTTTTACCGAATATCATCGCCTGGATTTTGCTGGTGTTCATTAGTAAAGTGGAATGAAGATTCTGGTTCATTCATCTCTGTAGGACGATTACTTTTGAACATTTTGCAGTATTTAACCTGACAGCATTCATGGTCAGTTGCTTGAGAAGTGGGATAGTACACTCACACTTTGGATGCTTTCTTCGCTTTCCACTCAAAGATTTTATCGCCTCAATCAGGATATTTTTCCTTATGAAATGTCGCCCTACTGAAGACGTTAGGATGTATTTTTGGCTCGAAACAAAAATGCAAGGTAAACAGCCACCAGGCAACTCGCTGCAAAGCTACTTGATTTTGGTCACCAAATTATCCTTCGGCAAAACAGCTGTCCGCTTCAGTCTTTCTCACTTCGAGAGTGATGACCTTTACCGTATTCGACCAGTAATGTTTTCATCAGGATTTTAAAACCTCTCAGGAAAGTTTAAGGTCGTCTTAGTGTAAATTTGCCGTTGAACCCTTTGTACCGAGGTGCCACTGAATGTTTAGTTGAAAATAGGCAAGAGTTGCAGGTTTGTACGCCATTTTTCTTTTTTATTGATATTTTACCGTAGAAAAAGTACGTCTTTTACCTTCCTCTTCTAGTTCTTCTTTCGACAAAACTTGCACAAGGTTTGCTTGTCGTATTTTGTTTTAGGTTTTGTATTTTCCGATTTTTGGTCAGCGATAAAACTGCAGAACTCATTCATGTTCTCTTTGTTTATTTCGTCCGTTTCGTAATTCGTTTCATCTTCGTCCACAAAGTGTTGTTCCTCCGGATGAATACTTAGCATAAATCTT
>JASJOG010000050.1:0-497500 GCA_030142905.1 Heliopora coerulea
TTGGTGGAGGTACCAGGCTACTGATTTTCCATTGCACGTGGTATTTCCATTGTCATGTGACAGCTGGGGGTTGGTGGTGGGAGTCAGGAAGTGAATCTTTAGTCGTCGTGCAGCAATACGGGCTCGTGACCAGAGTGTTTGACTATTGCTGGATCGGTGGTGGTCGGCAAATTGGCCTTCGAGTGAACCGGAGAGAAACTGGGTGAGTTCGTTTTCAGTGGGGTCACGGTGGAGACAGCGTTTGACTACTGAAGTCAACTGTCCTTTGGTGATAGCAGAGATCAATGGGTCTGTGGAGGATAGCATCTTGAGTGCGTGTACCAATGTCTGGATATGGCGTTCATCGAATGGGTCCTGTAGGCCAAGCCCTCCGGTTTGTTTCGCGGCAAAGAAGTAGTCGGTTGTGGCGCGTTTTGGTAGGTTACAGATGGATCGGAGAGTGCTGAGGAGTGTCGAACGGTATTTGGTGAGGGAGTCTTTGGTTACAGGGCAGGCACGGAGGGCGTAGGTTAGGCAGGGTTGGATGAAGGTTCGTACGGCGTCGAGTTTTTGCCACGGTGCGAGTAGAGAGGTGTTGATTTTCTTGAGGTCATCGATTAGTCTGTCAGTGATCGAGTTCATTTCTTTGGGATGATAGAGGAGGCTGATTGGTACCCCCAGGTACCGGTAGGATTCCTCACGGGTAAGTGGTGGGATCTCGGCGTCTTGGACGGAGAAAATGGTGTCGTCAACGCGCTGTGGTTCGCGACGATTACATGTTAGGGCAAGGGAGGAGCACTTGTCCGGTCGGAAGGTGAGGGTGAGGGTGTCGGCGGCTTGCGATACGGCATCGAGGAGGGATTGGAGACCAGCGCGGGTACGGCTGATGAGAACCAGGTCATCGGCATAGGCTAAAATGGATATCTTCTGACCATGGAGTGAGAAAGGCGAGTCAGGTTGTTCTTGGGCTTTGTTGAGGACAACACGTATCAGGAGTTCGGAGGTGAGGTTGAAAAGTATGGCGCTGATAGGGCAGCCTTGTTTCACACCAGCTTTAATGGGTATGGGAGGGGTTTCATCTGATCTGGAGGTTCGGACTGCTGTTGTGGCATCGGAGTATATGTCTTGGATTAGGGAGATGAAGGGGATAGGGAACCCCATGTGGGAGAGGGTGGCGTAGATGGCTTGATGAGGGATGCTCCCAAACGCGTTGCGTAAGTCTAACCAGGCCAGGAAGCAGTTCTTTCCGTTCCGTTTACAATCGGCGACAATGGTTTGTAATGTAAAGGAGTGTTCGTGGCAGCCTTCACTGGGTCGGGCGCTCTTTTGCTGGGCGGACAGTAGGTTGTTCTGTATGGCTGTGGTGGATACTCTGGATGCGAGGAGAGAGGTGAATAGTTTGTATATGCATGACATGAGAGCTATCGGCCTGAAGTTGCTCGGATCATCGCTTGGTCCTTTCTTGTGTATTAGGATGGTGGTGGAGTCTTTCCAGGGTTTGGGTATTCGGCGTTCTTCAAGGCAGCGATTGTAGATGATTTGAAGGATTTGGGCGTTCGGGTCAGCAAGTTTCAGGTGGCGATATTCTACTTTGTCCTGACCAGGAGCGGAGTTTGCCATTGAGGTAAGGCGTTGTCTGATATCCAGGGTGGAGAGAGGGTTAAGGATGGTTTGGGCTTCGTCAGTGGATGGTACATGTTCTCTCAAGGATTTGGTCAGTTCGTCTAGGTCCATGGGTTTTTCGTTAAAGCAGTTTGAGAAATATTGGGTGGCCGCCTCTGTCGATCCAGAATAATTGATGTTGTTCTCACGAAGAATTTGGCGAGCGGCTCGTTTTTTGGAGAGTCGGTAGAGGGTTTGTATACGACGTGCCTCGAGGGGGTTGAAGAGGGGTCTGCGTCGGGTGGGGTTGGTTGGCCGTCGGGTTGGTCGGTCCAGGTTAGCACGATGTGGGCGTCGATTCCGGGTTATGTGTTTTGCCGTTAGTTTCTTTCCTTCAGTCACCACTGCGTCTGCGAAGTCCTTGCAGGTGTTGCTGAAGTCCAGGAAGGTGGATGTGGTTGTTAGTTTGCTCATCCAGGTGAGTACAAACTCGGGGGTATCATCTGCGTCGGGGTCGGGGTTGTCTGGGATATCAGAGGATTGGGGTGGATCCAGGGGTGCAGGCTGATCGGGTAGGGGGTCGTTGCCTCGTGGATTGTTTGGTGGTTGGTGAGACTCGGGAGGTCGTCAGGGTTCTCCAAAGGCGTATCTTGGTCCATAGGTTCTTGTTGGGAGATGCTATGTGGGCTCGTCCTGTTACCGTGAGAGGGTGGTTGGTCGGTTGGTAGGTTGCGGTCGTCTTCAGGGTGAAGTGGCCGGGTAATTTCGGTTTGGTGGGCGAGGTTGGGAGGTGGAGGGGGTGGCCAGAGTGGTCCACGATGTTGAAAGAAGTCCATGGCAGTTGTCGTCGTAGCATGGATCGAGGGGCTGGATCGCTCTCGCGAGGTGGTGGGTTGACGGCTGGCCATGCTGGAGCAGAGGTTTGGGCAATAGTTTGGGGTCTGCACACTGGTGGACAGGTGGGTGGTTGGTAATCTTTGCGAAGTAGTTGTCTGATGTGGACGAGTTGAGAGTTCAGCCTGTGGGATGTAGGTACAGGTGGCTGTGTCGGCCGTGGGTGGTTAGTCTTGTGCCGTGGTTGGGGTGGATGGGGGTTGAGGCTCATTAAGGCTGGCAATGATTGGGTCGGGTTGTCATCGCTATCGACTGAAGGTGGGACCGGTGGCGACGTTGGGCTCTCTTGGGAGGAGGTAGGTGTAGCTGGGCTTTGGGGGGAGGTAGGAACTTCGGGAGGTGGTGCCATTAGGTCGTCGAGGTTGGGTGTTTTGGTGGGTTTGGCGGCAGGTGTGCCTTCGGTATTCTGATGGGTCATGGTGGTGACAGGGGTCAGAGGTGGTAGGTTAGGATCATCATCATCAGAGGAGGAGGCCAGGTCGTAGGAGTGGAGGAATCGGTCGATGATCGTTTGGGTGGGTTCAGGCTGGCTTAGTAATTCCGGAGGCGTAGGGGATATCGACGGGATACTGAGGTTGTCCTCGTCATCAGGTACGTCAATGGATAGTAGGGTTGTTCGACGATCCGGTGGTGAATCTGGTCGGTTGCAGGATTCGGTGGCATTTCCTTCATCTGTGGTGGGAGTGCTTGAGCTCTGGGTATCATCAGTGGAGGTTCTTTGGGTTGGTGGGGCCAGTGTCGTTGTATTGGGGTGACGAGGATCATGTTTGGTATTGCAATGCCGGAAGTGGCAGGAGGCTTGTTTGAAGGAAGGGAAGTGGCGGTTGCATAGGAGGCAGCATGTCGGGGACAATATTTGTTCGATTTGGTGTGTTCTTTTTCCATGGGTTTTGAGGTCGGATAACGTTTTCTGCGGACGGTGGCATATAGGGCAGTCGATGGGTCCTTTGAAGGGTAAAGTGAGGTTCACGGAGACAGACGCGGTCATAGGATCCATCAGGGTCACCAGGTGGTCAGGTGGAAGTTCGTAGCAGTGGTCCAAGGTGGGTTAATTAATTCCACGTGCGTAAAGATTTGGCGGGAAACACGTGGTAGATACACCACGTGGCGTTAGTCCCAGACAATGGGTTCTTGGACCAAAGTCCAAGGGTCGAGATCACAACACACAAACAACACAAGCGAACAGTAAATTACACGGCCGACAGACAGTAAACCCGTGTCTGTGGCCAGAAAACAAGAAATAGATGAATTAATAATAATTTGCGAATCTAGCGAAAGCGTTCGACTGGTTCGGTACTTGGCTTGTAATCAAGCTATAGTCTTCCCCAGCCGAGAAATAATAGTATGTAATATCAAAATAAAACGGAACGACTCCCAAGGTATACTTATGAGAGCCGCAAAAGCGAAAGAAGAGCCTAGCTACAGGTACGCAAAAACGGATACAAAAACACAAAGAAGGGGTATAAGCGGACTTAATCCCTCCGCGAAGCGAGAAGAAACACAAACAACTACGCCAGGCAAGAGAAGGCAACACGCGTTCTGAAAAGAACGACCAAAACTTGACCTGACGACTCGCCGTAAACAGCGGAAGAGATACTCCTCAGTGAGAGTCGGAGAAGGCGGACAGGCGTTCTAAGAAGAACGACCAACCCCGAGACACGTGAGAAGCACTCCGAGTACCCTCCTTCCGAAGAAGTCGACTACCTCCGATGTGTACGGTGACCTATAGCTCAGAAAGTGAGAACCGCCCCCCGCTGCGAGACAACGGCAGACGACTAACACCCCCTGAACTACGCGCGAATCCTTCCCGAGACAGCCGGAGACTCCCCCGGGAAGCGCAAGACCCTAGCTGCGTGCGCACGCTGCGAGGCTAGTTGAATGTAACGACTGGACACCAGCCCTTACTAGAAGTTTCAAAGAAACTTCGTTAAAACGCAAGCAAGGTTACGACAACTGTGACCACAACTCTTCAGAACAAATATTTCTCTGGAACCAGGGATTAAGCTGATAAGAACAGATACTACACTTGATCTTGTTTTAAGCTTGACTTCCCTGTCAACCCGAAGGTTGTGTGCAAGCAGGGCAAGCCCCAGGGAGGTATCATATCGCTAGATACTCAGACCAAATGGGCTCGCGAGACCCACTCCCTTGCGCCGGTTACTACGAATGGTCACCTCCGACAGGGCTGAAGCAGAAGTAACTACGCCCTGCCGAAGGAGTGAGGTGACAAAAAAAACGTGAGTGATGCGGGATGGCAACGTGGGGGTCCGCAGACCCATGTCAGGAAGAAGACGCCGTTACGGGAGGATCCGATGGATCCGTCCCAGCGTTAGATTTCGGTTTAGCACCCGTGCAAACGGGTGCTGGCTTGGAAGGATTACGGGAACATGCCAGACCGATGCCCGAGGGTATTGGTGCAGGCTTGCGTTTGCGAGAGTTCCGAGATGACTTAATTAGGGATTGAATCGCAGGAGGATCGGAGAGACGAATCCCAAAAGCGGGACGGTCTTTGTCGGTTGGAGGAATGTCATTGTCGGATTCGACTGGATGGTCGAGATCGTCCGAGAGGGGAGGGTCGAATGTTCCTTTAGGTGAACCGGCCTCCTCCGCTGCGGGAATAGCCTCTTCTTGAGAGGGGGTCGAAGCAGTACCACTGACGGGAGGGTCAGAGTGTTGGACTGGGTTAGTCGCAGGGACTGAACCGTCGGGTGTTTTCCCTTGTGGACCAGTGTCGGAAGAACCTAGCCCCGGGAATTCTTCCTCGTAATTAGGAGAGGCTGGCCCGGGTGGGCGAACCTCGGGAACAGAGGGCGGCTGACCAGGCACGGTGTTTGGTTGACCGCTAGACTTCTTGGGAGATTTCTTCTTCTTTTCTCCTGACGGTTTCTCCCCCGGCTTGGGAGAGGGTTGTTTCTTGGCAGGGCAGCGTTTGGACTCATGTCCAACTACCCCACAATTAAAACAAGTACGGGCTTGACCAGGATGATAGACCAGGCCAGGGTGTCCGAGTATTTGAACACGGGTCGGGACTGTCTCATGCAGAACCATATGGACTTTGACAGTGCCGGTAAACACTTTCCGGAACTGAACAAAACGAATCGATTTGACCTCGCCAAAATCAGCGAAGAAATCCTGGATAGCTTGGGCAGGCAGGCCGTAAGGCAGATGTGTGACGGTGAGCCAGCATCTGTCGACGACGGGTTTGATTCTAAGGGGATGACCCCTGAGCGTAAGGCCAGTACTCATGACATCCTCGAGGATGGTCGTGGATGGGCACCAGAACCGAAGACGGTTAGGGCGAACGAGCTGGATACAGCAAAAGAAGTCTTCGATGGGGGCAAACTCCTTTGCGAAGGTGTCCCAAACTTCTTCCGGCGTTACGGCTGGTTTCCCTCGGAGGGCCAATTCCGGTATGGCGACGTACGCACACCGATCCTCGTGAGGCAGGACGGCCGCAGCTGAAAGGCTCTCAGAAGAACCGCCACCCAGGGCACGGTCATCAGCTGCGGTACGACTTGGGACGTTGCAAGACTCGACGAAAGACGTGGCAGTGTTAGGAGTGGACTCCAGCATGGCATCCACCACCAGCGTCTTAACTGCACTCGTAGTACTCGTTGAACTCGTAGAACACGTAGTAGACTCGTTGGACTCGTTGGACTGCATCGCAACGGACGTTCACAGACACCTCTTATCACGCCAAGAGGCCGAGAAGCGATAGCGAAAAGGAAAAAAATCAGTTTAAGAACGAAAAACGCCGACAAACATGTTGTGGTTCGTTTTGGTCAGCGGACGTTGCTGTAGCGTACCTTATTGTTCGGCAAACAAAGACTACAACACGGGGTATTCCCAGGCGGTCACCCATCCAAGTACTAACTCCGCCCGACCGGGCTTAACTTCGGTGATCTGACGAGAACCGGTGCTTTCCCGGTGGTATGGTCGTAGACAGGAGGCGTAAGGACTATAGCATTTTTATAGCTAGCGCTGTGTGTGGCGGCCAACTGGACGAAGATATTGTTAGGAACGCACCGAACTACACCATCACCTACATCGTGTTTCACTCACTAATCCGTTTTCACTTCAGCTTTACGCTTTGATAGGGAGGGAGGGAGGGAGGGGACGAGCGCGAACGCAGGTCCCCACTACCAGAAATTATACGCTCGAGTTACCCACATTTGGGGTAATCGCAGGAGTCAACCCAATCGAAGTGCAATGAGAGGGCCTCATCCTGAGAGGACTTCCTTCATGATCAAAGTACCTCTCGCGTCAGGTAAGTATGCGTTTTCCGGCGAAAGGCAACGTTTTGATTGGTTCATTTCACACTGTCGCATGTGGTAGGAACGTTGCTTGGTGCATCAACTTAGCTAGGAATGACTGAAATGATTACCTACCATGTTTTATCTCTAGCATTTCCTTCGCTACTCCTTGGAACTGTGGGCGGGCGGGCGGGCGGGCGGGCGGGCGGGCGGGCGGGCGGGCGGGCGATGGTTCGTCATCTTGTCGTTCCTTGCAATCGCCAAGCAGCCAACCTTGTCCGCATCATGCTCTCCAGAGACACGGCGCTTCGTCTCCAGGGACACATTCAAAGCTGACCTGAAATGTAATCGCACAAAACACATTACTTGCTGCTCTGACCGTTTTCCTTTCATATCATTTCAATTGTTATTGTTGTTCTTCCCCTTTGGGGAAGGGGCCGTACTCGGATTTAGTGCAAGACCGAGACAACCCGTGGCCAGGGTGAAGCAAGCTTCAATCCCATGGCCGAGGTCCAAAAATCAGTTTAATATATGAGCCAGGCGTTGCCTGGCATACCAGATATTAAGCTGATAAGAACAGATACTACACTTGATCTTGTTTTAAGTTTCACGTCCTATACAGCCTTGTACCTCTCGGTACGGTCAGCGACGGTGCAATGCGTGACCTGGAGCTGTGTGCAATAGGATGAAACAACACGGAGGTACCATATCGCTAGGTACTCAGACCAAAAGGGCTCGCGGAACCCTCTCCTTATGCCTGATAGACAAATGTGATCCCCTCACCTAAGCGGAAGCAGAAGTAACTACCGCCGGCTCGGGGGTGAGGTGAACCAATGACGACATGACTGGCATGAGTTGGTCGTGGATCCGCAGACCCGTCACCGGAAGAGAAAGCCTCTCCCGGCGGTTGGTCCCCGCGTCGGGGCACCACAGAAAAAATTAGCTATCTTAGAAAAGACTAAGAGTATCCTGGCTAAGTCACCAGGCGTTGCACCCGGCCCGTCGGTCATCCCAGGAGAGGGTCAACCGACGCCCTGAGATGTCGGGTCATTCCGGGAGCCGGGTGCCTCTATTTCCCGCGCAGAAGACGGATCCCCCCCTAGGCGAGAGCGGAGCTCATCAGGGAACGCCAGCGTACCATCGCCACAGACCGTACCCAGGACGCCCCCGGCTAACCATTGCTGCTCGACGTATGAGCGCAACGAATGGCGCAGTTGTAGGCGCGCCAAAAAACGGAACGAGGACTTGATACGTTCCAAAGCATACCGGGGCTCCGGCTGAAGATATTCGAACCTAAAGAAGTTGCGGGATATCCATACTTGATGTCTCAACAAGGCCATCAGGACCGAGAAACCGGTCGGAATGGAATCCGCCTTCCTAAAAGAAAAACGGATCTCGCGCGACACTGGGCGCGGTAGGGATGACCTAAATTGCGACATCAAGGCGTGGAGCCAGTCGATCAGCGAAGAGGCGAAAGGACACTCCACAAAAAGGTGCTCGATGGACTCTCTGCGGCCACAGTGACACCAAGGAGACACCGACATACCGAACCGCAGCAGTCGGTCCGCTGTAGGAAGCACGCCGTGCGCTGTAAGCCACGATGTATCGAGCGCTGCACGGTCGTGTCGTAGCTGGTCCAGGTTCTTCCACACGGTACGCCACTCCACTCCGATGGCGGAATACTTCTCGACGCACCGGTGCTCGTGTCCGGTGTTCCTGACGAGGATGTCGTAGACCTCCCTGACAGAAGCATTGGTCAGAGCCAGTGGCTCGGCGCCCGTGCGCGGTACCACCCAGCCCCCGGGGGCGTGATGGCCGCCTACTTGGAGCCACGCGGAGAGCACCTCGCGATAGAAAATGGGGATTTTCCTCAGTGTGGAGGCGCCGACCTGCCGCAGGTTGAAGGCGCGGCTGACTGGTTCCGCTAGGAAGGCCCGGCGGAGGTAGTGGCGATAAAAGAGCTGCCAACCACGCTTCTCACCTACCAAGAAGCGCTTGGCCCACACGACCCGGAAAGCAGAGACCTTTTTGGCGATGTCCACAACCCCTAGCCCCCCCCTGGCTATTGGCTGTGAGACTGTGTCCCTGCTGAGCCACTCTCTTTTCTTTCCCCAAACAAATGTAAATACTAAATGATTAATTTTTTTAATTATGTTATACGGTATAGTTACGATAGATGCTAAGTACCAAAATATACTTAAGCCAAGAACATTCACAATTACAGCTCGTCCCCGGAAAGAAAGCTTGCGGTCGCGCCAAGAATTGAGCGTGGCTTGCAGCTTTGCGACGCGGGGCCCCCAGTCCTCGCCACCATCGTTGCTAAGACGTGTTCCGAGTGCAACAATGTGACCCGAAGACCACCGAAAATCCGCTGGGAGGGAAGTACGGTTGCGCCAAGGTCCCAACAAGAGACCGTGACATTTGCCCGGGTTGAGTTTGGCCCCCGAGGCTTCTTCGTACCTCCCGAACAACTGCACCAAAGATAGGACCGACGAGTCAGTCGTCACGGTTATGGACGTGTCGTCGGCGTATTGTACAATTTTCGCGCGCTCTCGCCCTCCGGGGAGGGGAAAGCCGACGATGGTGTCGTCTGCGCGAACTGCACATGCCAACGACTCCGCAACGAGGACGTAAAGGAGCGGGGAAAGGGGACAACCCTGCCGCACCCCCCTGGAAACCGGAAATGGCTCCGTGGCAAAGCCATTCACGATAACCCGGCTGTACACATTCGTGTACAATAACCTAACCCATCCACAAAAGGACGTCCCGAAACCCATCTTGACCAGAACCTTCTCCATGTAGGTCCATTCTACTCGGTCGAAGGCTTTTTCCTGATCAAGGGAAAGAATTGCTGCTGGCACCGCCTCGGTGTTGGCGTAATCTACGATGTCCTGAAGAAGACGAACGTTCTCCCCAATGAAGCGGCCCGGGACCCCACACGACTGATCGGGCGAGACCACGGAACCTATTACATTAAGGAGGCGATTAGATAACGCTTTGGCGGCGATCTTATAGTCCACACACAATAAAGTGATGGGACGCCAGTTCGCCGTGTCCAAGAGGTCTCCCTTCTTGTACAGGAGCGTTATTGCACCAGAGCGTTGGGTCAGGGACAAGCGGCCACAACGGTAACACGAGTTTAGCACCCTTACAAGGTCGGGACCCAGGAGGCTCCAGAACCGAACGTAAAATTCGGCAGGTAAACCATCCACCCCAGGTGCTTTGGAGGATGCCATTTGCTTGAGGGCCCGTAAGCACTCTTCCTCCGTGAGGTCTCCCTCACATGACTCGGACTCGGCGGCGGACAACTTCCGCTCAAGGCTCGAAAGAAAAGCCCCTTGTTCTTGATCCTCGAGATGTTGCGAGGAGAACAGTCGGAAATAGTAGTCCCTCCAGACGCCAAGGATGTCCTGCGTCGATTTAACGATCTGACCATCAGATCGACGAATGGCTCGAATGAGCCTTCGCTGACCTCGGACTTTCTCTTGACGCAAGAAGTATGCCGAAGACGACTCCCCTTCTTCTGCCCACCTAATGTTGGCACGCAACTGGGCCCCCCTCGCCTCGGAGAGGAGTTCGGAGGTCAGCTCTGCCTTTTTTTCCTCCAACAGACCGGGGAGCTGTTCACCGTTGTCTATGCGCTTTTGGATATCGGCGACTGCTGCGTTTAACTCTTGGATCTTACGCTTCTTATCGCGGGACGATGCACTCGACAATCTGCGAATCAGTCCTTTTAAGCGGACCTTTCCTGCATCCCACCAGGACGAGAGAGAATGGAAGGAATCCATCTCACAACGCCAATCCGCCCAAAATCGTGCGATTTCAGCACAGAAGGCCTCGTCTGACAGGTGAGACGTGTTAAATTTCCACAGGCCTTTGCCTCGCTCGACTGCTGATGGAAGGTCGATCTCGAGATACACGTAGGAGTGATCCGAGCGGAAAAAGGGGTAGATCCCCACCGACGAGACAAACCCGAAATACCTTTCGGGTAGCCAGATCATATCGATCCGGGACCCCTGCGCGCCATTGGGTCGTCGCCACGTGAACTCTGCGTCCCCTGGGTGTTTCATACGCCAGGCATCACAGAGTTCGAACGCAGCCATTAGGTCACTCAATGTTGAGGACCAGTTATACGCCCAATACGACTCTGGATTGCAACCGAAGCGATCCAGGCGGGGATTGACCACGGTGTTGAAATCTCCGCAGAGAAACACCGGGAGGTCTGGGTCTATGGCCTGATAAAGGGATTCGAAAAAAACAGCGCCTGCATCCTTATTATTGGGTCCATACAGACACACGACCTGGAAGTTTAGATCGTCTCGGCGAAGTTCCGCAACGATTAAACGACCGGCCTCGTCTCGCACTTTTTTCACCACCTGAAAGCAGGGCTTATATAGGAGGGCCACCCCCGCGCTGCGCGTTGTACCGGGGGACGAGATACACTGGTAATTAAGTTTATTGTTAATATTTAAGTTATTTTTGTTAAACCACTGCTCTAGCTCCTGTTCCGTAGTGGCATGCGTTTCCTGCATACAGACTAGGTCAGGGGCGACGCAATTAAGCCAGGACATCAAGGTCTGGCGATGAACCAAGGTTCTGAGACCTTGGACGTTAATTGTTAATAGACTAAACATGATGAGAGAAGTTAGTCCATGGACGTCTCCGAACCCTCAAAAGGAGGGTTTGGAATAATATGACTTGGGGCCGGATTATCGGGGAAGCACAAGTTCCCTGAACTTGTCAAGGTGATCATTTCCTCCTGTGAGGCGGAGGAAGAATCATCGTAATGCGCCTCTATTACCTGCTGTGGTGCAGGAGGTGGAGGTGGAGGCGGTGGATTTCTCGGAGGTGCCTGTAGGCGTCTGCGAGTAGTGCCAACTAGCGGCCGTGGGGCCGTCTTTCGCCTGACGAAAGGGTCGAAAGGTACTGGGCCTGGACGTGGCACGCCTCGTCGGTTTTTCCTTGAACCTGAGGGGCCACACGGCTTTGGGGGTGGAACTGGTGGGGTGGCCTGTGACAGGTCATCCTTGCTTTCTGGAGGGAGAGGAAGATCGGTTGGTGCTGGCGAAGGTGATTGAGAAAGGTCCACTGGCATAGTGGCCTGTGGAAGGTCCTCCGCGCTGTCTGGGTGGGGAGGAAGGTCGGTTGGTGCCGGCAGAGGTAGTTGTGAGGGGTCCACTGGCACGGTGGCCTGTGGAAGGTCCTCCTCGTTGTCTGGTGGGAGAGGAAGGTCGGTAGGAGCCAGCGGCGGGGTTTCGTGAGACTCCTCTGTCACGGAGGCCTGTGGAAGGTCAACCGGAGTGTTGTCTGGAGGAAGAAGGGGAGTAGTTGCCGGCGGAGGTGGTTGATAGGGCGCGGCAGGCACTGTAGGTAGACCAAAGGGGGCCGAGACGCCGGAAACCAGCGGGAGGAAGGCGTCCTCGACCGAGGCCGTTGTTGTAACTAGGCGGGATTCTGGTCCGACAGAAGTGCGAGGTCTCTTTGGCCTGGGTTCTTCCTCGGGAGTAGCCACTGCTGGGGTGGCGGACGGGGTGGAGTCATTAGTCGTTCCTTCCCGGGGGGTGAGAAGGAAAGCTTCCTGACTCTCTTGTGAAAAGGAAAGTGGTGGGACGTTGGTGTGGCTTGGACTTTCCTGGGTGTCTCTGGAGGGAGACAAGACTTGGGGAGGGGGAGCCTCCCGGACAGTATCCTCACTTGGAGGGGGTTGGGCCACAGGGGTGACGGCAGAGGCGAGGGACTTCAAGGATGGTGGGGAAGTCGCTGTGTCTTGGGTGGAGCAAGGTTCTTCGGGCGCGTCCAGGAGGAGCTCCTGGCGCGTGGCTTGAGGGGAATCCTCCTCGCCCTGCTTGGGTGTTGTTGGTGCTCGCGGTGTATGCGAGGGCTTGCTTTTCCTGCTCTTGCGCTGACGGGCTGCCAGAGGGATGTCCTCCACGGGGAGGAGGGAAAAGCGATTGGAAGTAGAGGGCGTCTGTGCGGTGATGGCTGCATAGGAGCGGCCAGGGGAGACCCTAGGTGATGCACTAGGGCGCGCGTTAGATGCTGGCGTTACCTCTACAGTGGCGAGACGCCGGAGCTGAGGGGGGCCGCGCTGTGGTGGCCCTAAGGGCGTGCGCGCCGGACTCACTGATGGAGTGGGCGGGTGCCGTCTTAGTGGGGTATCTGGTTCGCGACCAACTTGCTGCGGAACCAGTTGACGATTACCCCGGCGTTGCGGGCAGTGTGCCCGTTCGTGGCCATGCTGGCCACACAAAAAGCAGGTACGGGGTTGGTCCCGGTACCAGATGACACAATTGTGCCCACGGATCCTCACTCGCGATGGGATCTCCTTGGTGATTTCGACGTGGGCATATAGGGTACCGGTGGCCACACTGTCAATTATCTCGGGCCTGATAGTGCCGACTTCCCCGTAGGGCGCAAGGGCCTTGCGCACGAATTCCTGGGGCGTTGCATAAGCAAGACGCCGTATGGTGACCCACTTTTTCGAGTGGATCGGTCCAAGGGTCAAAGGATGACCTCTGAATATCAGCCCCGTGTTCATGACGTCCTCCATTTTCCGGGGGGACGTGAAGCAAAACCTGACCTCGTTGGCAGACAGGAGCTGTATGCAGGCAAACGCAGTCTTTAAGGGGTTTGCCACGGTTAAAAAGCTTCGTCGGAGCTCGGCCTCAGTTACGCGAGGCTTGCCCCGAAGGCAGAGTTCCGGAATGGTACATAAGGCGGAGCGATTCGAGAACGGAACCGCCATTGCTAACAGCTGTAGTTGGAGCTAGAGCTACACACACAAAATGAAAGAAAGGAAAAAAGGATACCACAAGGATACTCCAAACAGAAATTCCACCAGATGTGGGACACGGGACTACCGCCCAAGTGCGGGTAGTCCCACAAGCGAAGACCAAAGACAACCACCAGCTGGTAAAAGACGTCCAGAGTCCAAGGCTCCAAGAAGAACCACTGCGATGCAGCTCGGTCGGGAACACTGGAACGCCAAAACCAAAAGGAACCAAACACGAAGGAAGTGAGCTAAGGTGTTATCAGGAGGACTCCCAAAGCATGCATCCACCTTAGCTCCCACGAAAACCAAACAGCAAACAGTTGAAACCACGGAAAAACCACAAAAGGCTTTAATCGTTGATCACAGCGGACGAACGAACCTCTTGCCAAGCCAAGAGGCCGAGAAGCGATAGCGAAAAGGAAAAAAATCAGTTTAAGAACGAAAAACGCCGACAAACATGTTGTGGTTCGTTTTGGTCAGCGGACGTTGCTGTAGCGTACCTTATTGTTCGGCAAACAAAGACTACAACACGGGGTATTCCCAGGCGGTCACCCATCCAAGTACTAACTCCGCCCGACCGGGCTTAACTTCGGTGATCTGACGAGAACCGGTGCTTTCCCGGTGGTATGGTCGTAGACAGGAGGCGTAAGGACTATAGCATTTTTATAGCTAGCGCTGTGTGTGGCGGCCAACTGGACGAAGATATTGTTAGGAACGCACCGAACTACACCATCACCTACATCGTGTTTCACTCACTAATCCGTTTTCACTTCAGCTTTACGCTTTGATAGGGAGGGAGGGAGGGAGGGGACGAGCGCGAACGCAGGTCCCCACTACCAGAAATTATACGCTCGAGTTACCCACATTTGGGGTAATCGCAGGAGTCAACCCAATCGAAGTGCAATGAGAGGGCCTCATCCTGAGAGGACTTCCTTCATGATCAAAGTACCTCTCGCGTCAGGTAAGTATGCGTTTTCCGGCGAAAGGCAACGTTTTGATTGGTTCATTTCACACTGTCGCATGTGGTAGGAACGTTGCTTGGTGCATCAACTTAGCTAGGAATGACTGAAATGATTACCTACCATGTTTTATCTCTAGCATTTCCTTCGCTACTCCTTGGAACTGTGGGCGGGCGGGCGGGCGGGCGGGCGGGCGATGGTTCGTCATCTTGTCGTTCCTTGCAATCGCCAAGCAGCCAACCTTGTCCGCATCATGCTCTCCAGAGACACGGCGCTTCGTCTCCAGGGACACATTCAAAGCTGACCTGAAATGTAATCGCACAAAACACATTACTTGCTGCTCTGACCGTTTTCCTTTCATATCATTTCAATTGTTATTGTTGTTCTTCCCCTTTGGGGAAGGGGCCGTACTCGGATTTAGTGCAAGACCGAGACAACCCGTGGCCAGGGTGAAGCAAGCTTCAATCCCATGGCCGAGGTCCAAAAATCAGTTTAATATATGAGCCAGGCGTTGCCTGGCATACCAGATATTAAGCTGATAAGAACAGATACTACACTTGATCTTGTTTTAGACTTGACTTCCCTGTCAACCATAAGGTTGTGTGCAAGCAGGGCAAGCCCCAGGGAGGTATCATATCGCTAGATACTCAGATCAAATGGGCTCGCGAAACCCACTCCCTTGCGCCAAATTCTCCTCGTGGTCACCCCCGACAGGGCTGAAGCAGAAGTAACTACGCCCTGCCGAAGGAGTGGGGTGACAAAAAACGTGAGTGGTAGTGGATGACTACGTGGGGGTCCGCAGACCCGTGACAGATGAAGAAGACACCTGGTTGGGAGGATCCGATGGACCCTTCCTGGTGTCTGGTTTTTCTTTTCTAAAACTGAAAACGCCTGTTGTAGACTTCGGGGGACCCCCGTAGTCCAGGCCGAAAACGAAAGGAACAGGGTTGTTCCTTCGGGTAGCCTTGCGGCTAGTCATTAAATTTTGGACTGGTGGCGGGTCCGTGAATTGGACTCGAGAGGTACGCCTTTCCTCCGGTGGAGGAATGGCGGGAAAGGCCGGCTTATCCTCTGGTGGAGCAATGGCGGTGACTTGCTCCTCGTGAGGAACGGCTGTAGGGGTTGGAGGGCCAAATGTCCCCTTCGGGGAGCTGAACACCTCCAGTTCTTCTTCGGTGGATGGGTTAGGTTTTGGAGTTGAGGGGATAGCCACTGGTAGGGCCGCCCCTGGACTGGCAGTGTCTGAAGAGTCCAATTGGGATATGGACTTGTTGGGCTCTCTGACATCTGGCGGAGTGTTCACAGGTGGAACGGAGGTCGACGGTCCAGGCTGGCTGGACTGTTTCTTGGACGTGTTTGGAGCAGGAGTTCTGCTCCGTTTCTTCCTGCGTGGCTTGGGAGAGGGTGTCTTCTTCTCCGGGCAACGTTTTGACTCGTGGCCCACTTTGCCACAATGAAAGCAGGTACGAGCCTGGCCTGGGTGATAGACTAGGCCCGCATGTCCGAGTATACGGACCCGTGTAGGCACTGTCTTGTGCAGTGCCATCAGAACTTTGACAGTGCCCGTAAAAACCTTACGGAACTGAACAAATCGAACGCTACGCACCTCACCGAATTTTGAAAAAAATTCGGTGATGGCTTGTTCTGGCAAACCATAGGGCAGATGTGTGATAGTCAACCAACATCGGTCCACTATGGGCTTAATTCTTAGGGGATGACCCCTAAGCGTGAGTCCTGTGTTCAGGACATCTTCCAATACGGTGGCAGATGGGCACCAGACTCTGAGACGGTTGGGACGGACCAACTGGATACACGTGAAGAAGTCTGTGATGGGAGCGAAGTCCTTAGCGAACGTGTCCCAAACTTCTTCTGGCTTCAGCGATGGCTTTCCTCGGAGAGCAAGCTCCGGAATGTCCACCAGGGCACAACGGTCCTTGTGAGGTAAGAGGGCCGCAGCTGCAAGGCTCTGAGAAGAGCCGCCACTCTGGGCACGGTCAACAGCTACGGCACCACTTTGGACGTTGTCAGACTCGAAGACAGACGTGGCAGTGTTATCGGTCGAAGACCGAAGCATGGCTTCCACCACCAGCGCCTAACAGCAAAAACTCGGAGAACTCGTAGAACTCGTAGAACGTGATCGCAATGGACGGATACGGACACCTCTTGTCATAGCCAAGAGGCCGAGAAGCGATAGCGAAAAGGAAAAAAATCAGTTTAAGAACGAAAAACGCCGACAAACATGTTGTGGTTCGTTTTGGTCAGCGGACGTTGCTGTAGCGTACCTTATTGTTCGGCAAACAAAGACTACAACACGGGGTATTCCCAGGCGGTCACCCATCCAAGTACTAACTCCGCCCGACCGGGCTTAACTTCGGTGATCTGACGAGAACCGGTGCTTTCCCGGTGGTATGGTCGTAGACAGGAGGCGTAAGGACTATAGCATTTTTATAGCTAGCGCTGTGTGTGGCGGCCAACTGGACGAAGATATTGTTAGGAACGCACCGAACTACACCATCACCTACATCGTGTTTCACTCACTAATCCGTTTTCACTTCAGCTTTACGCTTTGATAGGGAGGGAGGGAGGGAGGGGACGAGCGCGAACGCAGGTCCCCACTACCAGAAATTATACGCTCGAGTTACCCACATTTGGGGTAATCGCAGGAGTCAACCCAATCGAAGTGCAATGAGAGGGCCTCATCCTGAGAGGACTTCCTTCATGATCAAAGTACCTCTCGCGTCAGGTAAGTATGCGTTTTCCGGCGAAAGGCAACGTTTTGATTGGTTCATTTCACACTGTCGCATGTGGTAGGAACGTTGCTTGGTGCATCAACTTAGCTAGGAATGACTGAAATGATTACCTACCATGTTTTATCTCTAGCATTTCCTTCGCTACTCCTTGGAACTGTGGGCGGGCGGGCGGGCGGGCGGGCGGGCGGGCGGGCGGGCGGGCGGGCGATGGTTCGTCATCTTGTCGTTCCTTGCAATCGCCAAGCAGCCAACCTTGTCCGCATCATGCTCTCCAGAGACACGGCGCTTCGTCTCCAGGGACACATTCAAAGCTGACCTGAAATGTAATCGCACAAAACACATTACTTGCTGCTCTGACCGTTTTCCTTTCATATCATTTCAATTGTTATTGTTGTTCTTCCCCTTTGGGGAAGGGGCCGTACTCGGATTTAGTGCAAGACCGAGACAACCCGTGGCCAGGGTGAAGCAAGCTTCAATCCCATGGCCGAGGTCCAAAAATCAGTTTAATATATGAGCCAGGCGTTGCCTGGCATACCAGATATTAAGCTGATAAGAACAGATACTACACTTGATCTTGTTTTGAGCTTGACGTCCCTGACAACCTTTGTACCTGACGGTACGGGTCTGCTGTAGTGCAATGCGACCCGGGCTGTGTGCAACAGGGCAAACTCCAGGGAGGTATCATATCGCTAGATACTCAGACCAAATGGGCTCGCGAGACCCACTCCCTTGCGCCAGATTCTCCGCATGGTCACCTCCGACAGGGCTGAAGCAGAAGTAACTACGCCCTGCCGAAGGAGTGAGGTGACAATAAACGTTTGTGATACGGGATGGTTACGTGGAGGTCCGCAGACCTGTATCAGAAGAAGAAGACGCCGTAAGGGAAGGGTCCGATGGGCCCTCCCCGACGCCAGATTTCGGTTTAGTACCAGTACAAACTGGTATCGGCTTGGATTGATTTCGGGAGCATGCCAGACCTATGCCCGAGGGTATAGGTGCTGGCTTTCGTTTTCGAATTTTTTTGAAAGATCGGAGCTCGGGACGGACCGTTGGTGCGTCCCCAGCTACGTCAGGTGTGTCGGATGTGTCCGAGGGGGCAACCGATGATTGGTTTTCCCGCGAGGACTGAACACTTGCTGAGTGAAGCTTCACCCAATCTTCAGCGTAGAGGATTGGAGCTTTCGGCCGTGGTTCTGATGTGGAACCAGAAACTGTAGGGGCTGGCCGGTCCTCGGTTGGAGCTGCGCCACGGTTAGGCTCGCGTTGAGAATCGGCCGAGTCGGTTGCAGGAGGGTCAACTGTCCCCTGTGGGGAGTTGAGCACCTCGGGTACATTATCTGTAGTTGTGGATGGGCTAGGCTCAGGAGGGGGAGCGACGAATGTGGCTTCCCCAGACGTGGTAGTGTGTAAAGAGTCCAATGAAGACATGGACTGGTTGGACTCTTTAGGTGGTGGGTTTAGGTCGGTGAGAACCTCGGTCTGGACAGAGGTCGAAGATCCAGGGTGACTGGACGGCTGTATAGGCGGCTGTAATACCGTCTTCGTTGTAGCACTCTTTCTCTTCCGCCTTGGCTTGGGAGACGGAGTCTGTTTTCCAGGGCATCGCTTCGACTCATGGCCGACGACGCCGCAATGGAAGCAGGTGCGAGCCTGGCCGGGGTGGTAGACCAGGCCCGCATGTCCGAGAACTCGGATTCGGGTGGGGACGGTCTTGTTAAGAACCATCAGCACTTTGATAGTCCCGGTGAATACCTCCCGGAACTGGACAAAACGGATGTTGCGGACTTCGCCAAATTCGGAAAAGAACTGGCGAATTGCAGGTTCAGACAAACCATACGGGAGATGGGTCACAGTGAGCCAACATCGGTCCATAATTGGTTTGATATATAGAGGGTGACCCCTGAGAGTAAGTCCGGTGTTGAGGACATCCTCCAATACTGGAGCAGAAGGGCACCAAACTCGAAGACGGTTCGGGCGAACCATCTGAATACACGTGAAGAAATTCTTCACAGGGGAGAAGTCCTTTGAAAAGGAGTCCCAAACTTCCTCCGGCTTCAGAGGCGGCTTTCCACGGAGGGCAAGCTCCGGAACATCCACCAGGGCACAGCGGTCCTTGTGGGGCAAGAGGGCCGCAGCTGCAAGGTTCTGAGAAGAACCACCACTCAGGGCACGGTCGACAGCCACGGCACCTCTTGAAGCGTTGTACAACTCGGAGCGAGACGTGGTAGCGTTAGGAGCGGACTCCAGCATGGATCCGCCACCAGCGTCTAACGGCAAACTCGAAGACTCGTAGACTTGTAGAATACTCGTCGAACTCGGTCGCAACGGACTTCGGACACCTCTTGTCAAAGCCAAGAGGCCGAGAAGCGATAGCGAAAAGGAAAAAAATCAGTTTAAGAACGAAAAACGCCGACAAACATGTTGTGGTTCGTTTTGGTCAGCGGACGTTGCTGTAGCGTACCTTATTGTTCGGCAAACAAAGACTACAACACGGGGTATTCCCAGGCGGTCACCCATCCAAGTACTAACTCCGCCCGACCGGGCTTAACTTCGGTGATCTGACGAGAACCGGTGCTTTCCCGGTGGTATGGTCGTAGACAGGAGGCGTAAGGACTATAGCATTTTTATAGCTAGCGCTGTGTGTGGCGGCCAACTGGACGAAGATATTGTTAGGAACGCACCGAACTACACCATCACCTACATCGTGTTTCACTCACTAATCCGTTTTCACTTCAGCTTTACGCTTTGATAGGGAGGGAGGGAGGGAGGGGACGAGCGCGAACGCAGGTCCCCACTACCAGAAATTATACGCTCGAGTTACCCACATTTGGGGTAATCGCAGGAGTCAACCCAATCGAAGTGCAATGAGAGGGCCTCATCCTGAGAGGACTTCCTTCATGATCAAAGTACCTCTCGCGTCAGGTAAGTATGCGTTTTCCGGCGAAAGGCAACGTTTTGATTGGTTCATTTCACACTGTCGCATGTGGTAGGAACGTTGCTTGGTGCATCAACTTAGCTAGGAATGACTGAAATGATTACCTACCATGTTTTATCTCTAGCATTTCCTTCGCTACTCCTTGGAACTGTGGGCGGGCGGGCGGGCGGGCGGGCGGGCGGGCGATGGTTCGTCATCTTGTCGTTCCTTGCAATCGCCAAGCAGCCAACCTTGTCCGCATCATGCTCTCCAGAGACACGGCGCTTCGTCTCCAGGGACACATTCAAAGCTGACCTGAAATGTAATCGCACAAAACACATTACTTGCTGCTCTGACCGTTTTCCTTTCATATCATTTCAATTGTTATTGTTGTTCTTCCCCTTTGGGGAAGGGGCCGTACTCGGATTTAGTGCAAGACCGAGACAACCCGTGGCCAGGGTGAAGCAAGCTTCAATCCCATGGCCGAGGTCCAAAAATCAGTTTAATATATGAGCCAGGCGTTGCCTGGCATACCAGATATTAAGCTGATAAGAACAGATACTACACTTGATCTTAGCCAAGAGGCCGAGAAGCGATAGCGAAAAGGAAAAAAATCAGTTTAAGAACGAAAAACGCCGACAAACATGTTGTGGTTCGTTTTGGTCAGCGGACGTTGCTGTAGCGTACCTTATTGTTCGGCAAACAAAGACTACAACACGGGGTATTCCCAGGCGGTCACCCATCCAAGTACTAACTCCGCCCGACCGGGCTTAACTTCGGTGATCTGACGAGAACCGGTGCTTTCCCGGTGGTATGGTCGTAGACAGGAGGCGTAAGGACTATAGCATTTTTATAGCTAGCGCTGTGTGTGGCGGCCAACTGGACGAAGATATTGTTAGGAACGCACCGAACTACACCATCACCTACATCGTGTTTCACTCACTAATCCGTTTTCACTTCAGCTTTACGCTTTGATAGGGAGGGAGGGAGGGAGGGGACGAGCGCGAACGCAGGTCCCCACTACCAGAAATTATACGCTCGAGTTACCCACATTTGGGGTAATCGCAGGAGTCAACCCAATCGAAGTGCAATGAGAGGGCCTCATCCTGAGAGGACTTCCTTCATGATCAAAGTACCTCTCGCGTCAGGTAAGTATGCGTTTTCCGGCGAAAGGCAACGTTTTGATTGGTTCATTTCACACTGTCGCATGTGGTAGGAACGTTGCTTGGTGCATCAACTTAGCTAGGAATGACTGAAATGATTACCTACCATGTTTTATCTCTAGCATTTCCTTCGCTACTCCTTGGAACTGTGGGCGGGCGGGCGGGCGGGCGGGCGGGCGGGCGGGCGGGCGGGCGGGCGATGGTTCGTCATCTTGTCGTTCCTTGCAATCGCCAAGCAGCCAACCTTGTCCGCATCATGCTCTCCAGAGACACGGCGCTTCGTCTCCAGGGACACATTCAAAGCTGACCTGAAATGTAATCGCACAAAACACATTACTTGCTGCTCTGACCGTTTTCCTTTCATATCATTTCAATTGTTATTGTTGTTCTTCCCCTTTGGGGAAGGGGCCGTACTCGGATTTAGTGCAAGACCGAGACAACCCGTGGCCAGGGTGAAGCAAGCTTCAATCCCATGGCCGAGGTCCAAAAATCAGTTTAATATATGAGCCAGGCGTTGCCTGGCATACCAGATATTAAGCTGATAAGAACAGATACTACACTTGATCTTGTTTTAAGCTTGACTTCCCTGTCAACCCGAAGGTTGTGTGCAAGCAGGGCAAGCCCCAGGGAGGTATCATATCGCTAGATACTCAGACCAAATGGGCTCGCGAGACCCACTCCCTTGCGCCGGTTACTACGAATGGTCACCTCCGACAGGGCTGAAGCAGAAGTAACTACGCCCTGCCGAAGGAGTGAGGTGACAAAGAAACGTGAGTGATGCGGGATGACAACGTGGGGGTCCGCAGACCCATGTCAGGAAGAAGACGCCGTTACGGGAGGATCCGATGGATCCGTCCCAGCGTAAGGTTTCGGTTTAGCACCAGTGCAAACGGGTGCTGGCTTGGAAGGATTACGGGAACATGCCAGACCGATGCCCGAGGGTATTGGTGCAGGCTTGCGTTTGCGAGAGTTCCGAGATGACTTAATTGCGGATTGAATCGCAGGAGGATCGGAGAGACGAATCCCAAAAGCGGGACGGTCTTTGTCGGTTGGAGGAATGTCATTGTCGGATTCGACTGGATGGTCGAGATCGTCCGAGAGGGGAGGGTCGAATGTTCCTTTAGGTGAACCGGCCTCCTCCGCTGCGGGAATAGCCTCTTCTTGAGAGGGGGTCGAAGCAGTACCACTGACGGGAGGGTCAGAGTGTTGGACTGGGTTAGTCGCAGGGACTGAACCGTCGGGTGTTTTCCCTTGTGGACCAGGGTCGGAAGAACCTAGCCCCGGGAATTCTTCCTCGTAATTAGGAGAGGCTGGCCCGGGTGGGCGAATCTCGGGAACAGAGGGCGGCTGACCAGACACGGTGTTTGGTTGACCGCTAGACTTCTTGGGAGATTTCTTCTTCTTTTCTCCTGACGGTTTCTCCCCCGGCTTGGGAGAGGGTTGTTTCTTGGCAGGGCAGCGTTTGGACTCATGTCCAACTACCCCACAATTAAAACAAGTACGGGCTTGGCCAGGATGATAGACCAGGCCAGGGTGTCCGAGTATTTGAACACGGGTCGGGACTGTCTCATGCAGAACCATATGGACTTTGACAGTGCCGGTAAACACTTTCCGGAACTGAACAAAACGAATCGATTTAACCTCGCCAAAATCAGCGAAGAAATCCTGGATAGCTTGGGCAGGCAGGCCGTAAGGCAGATGTGTGACGGTGAGCCAGCATCTGTCGACGACGGGTTTGATTCTAAGGGGGTGACCCCTGAGCGTAAGGCCAGTACTCATGACATCCTCGAGGATGGTCGTGGATGGGCACCAGAACCGAAGACGGTTAGGGCGAACGAGCTGGATACAGCAAAAGAAGTCCTCGATGGGGGCAAACTCCTTTGCGAAGGTGTCCCAAACTTCTTCCGGCGTTACGGCTGGTTTCCCTCGGAGGGCCAATTCCGGTATGGCGACGTACGCACACCGATCCTCGTGAGGCAGGACGGCCGCAGCTGAAAGGCTCTCAGAAGAACCGCCACCCAGGGCACGGTCATCAGCTGCGGTACGACTTGGGACGTTGCAAGACTCGACGAAAGACGTGGCAGTGTTAGGAGTGGACTCCAGCATGGCATCCACCACCAGCGTCTTAACTGCACTCGTAGTACTCGTTGAACTCGTAGAACACGTAGTAGACTCGTTGGACTCGTTGGACTGCATCGCAACGGACGTTCACAGACACCTCTTATCACGCCAAGAGGCCGAGAAGCGATAGCGAAAAGGAAAAAAATCAGTTTAAGAACGAAAAACGCCGACAAACATGTTGTGGTTCGTTTTGGTCAGCGGACGTTGCTGTAGCGTACCTTATTGTTCGGCAAACAAAGACTACAACACGGGGTATTCCCAGGCGGTCACCCATCCAAGTACTAACTCCGCCCGACCGGGCTTAACTTCGGTGATCTGACGAGAACCGGTGCTTTCCCGGTGGTATGGTCGTAGACAGGAGGCGTAAGGACTATAGCATTTTTATAGCTAGCGCTGTGTGTGGCGGCCAACTGGACGAAGATATTGTTAGGAACGCACCGAACTACACCATCACCTACATCGTGTTTCACTCACTAATCCGTTTTCACTTCAGCTTTACGCTTTGATAGGGAGGGAGGGAGGGAGGGGACGAGCGCGAACGCAGGTCCCCACTACCAGAAATTATACGCTCGAGTTACCCACATTTGGGGTAATCGCAGGAGTCAACCCAATCGAAGTGCAATGAGAGGGCCTCATCCTGAGAGGACTTCCTTCATGATCAAAGTACCTCTCGCATCAGGTAAGTATGCGTTTTCCGGCGAAAGGCAACGTTTTGATTGGTTCATTTCACACTGTCGCATGTGGTAGGAACGTTGCTTGGTGCATCAACTTAGCTAGGAATGACTGAAATGATTACCTACCATGTTTTATCTCTAGCATTTCCTTCGCTACTCCTTGGAACTGTGGGCGGGCGGGCGGGCGGGCGGGCGGGCGGGCGGGCGGGCGGGCGGGCGGGCGGGCGGGCGGGCGGGCGGGCGATGGTTCGTCATCTTGTCGTTCCTTGCAATCGCCAAGCAGCCAACCTTGTCCGCATCATGCTCTCCAGAGACACGGCGCTTCGTCTCCAGGGACACATTCAAAGCTGACCTGAAATGTAATCGCACAAAACACATTACTTGCTGCTCTGACCGTTTTCCTTTCGTATCATTTCAATTGTTATTGTTGTTCTTCCCCTTTGGGGAAGGGGCCGTACTCGGATTTAGTGCAAGACCGAGACAACCCGTGGCCAGGGTGAAGCAAGCTTCAATCCCATGGCCGAGGTCCAAAAATCAGTTTAATATATGAGCCAGGCGTTGCCTGGCATACCAGATATTAAGCTGATAAGAACAGATACTACACTTGATCTTAGCCAAGAGGCCGAGAAGCGATAGCGAAAAGGAAAAAAATCAGTTTAAGAACGAAAAACGCCGACAAACATGTTGTGGTTCGTTTTGGTCAGCGGACGTTGCTGTAGCGTACCTTATTGTTCGGCAAACAAAGACTACAACACGGGGTATTCCCAGGCGGTCACCCATCCAAGTACTAACTCCGCCCGACCGGGCTTAACTTCGGTGATCTGACGAGAACCGGTGCTTTCCCGGTGGTATGGTCGTAGACAGGAGGCGTAAGGACTATAGCATTTTTATAGCTAGCGCTGTGTGTGGCGGCCAACTGGACGAAGATATTGTTAGGAACGCACCGAACTACACCATCACCTACATCGTGTTTCACTCACTAATCCGTTTTCACTTCAGCTTTACGCTTTGGTAGGGAGGGAGGGAGGGAGGGGACGAGCGCGAACGCAGGTCCCCACTAACAGAAATTATACGCTCGAGTTACCCACATTTGGGGTAATCGCAGGAGTCAACCCAATCGAAGTGCAATGAGAGGGCCTCATCCTGAGAGGACTTCCTTCATGATCAAAGTACCTCTCGCGTCAGGTAAGTTTTATTTTGATAAAGATATACTCTTACGCTCCAAGGGCGTAAGTGCAATGAGTATATCTTTAACAGGGGGGGCCTACAAAGCCGCAAACTAGCTGAGGGCATGACCCTCACCCCCAAAGTCGGAAGCTAAGTTCTGACGCAAGAGTATTTTTCCTAAAAGAAAAAGAATTGAAAAAGGAATCCTAGGAAACCTAAAAAGAGCTAGTGTCCCGACAACGGAAGTACGACCAATTAAGGCGACCGCCGAGGCCGGAACCTAGAAGAGAAAGAGGTTAAAAATGTTAAAAACGTTAAAAACGTTAAAAACAGGAATCCTAGGAAGCCTAGAAGAAAAACAACGTCCCGACAACGGAAGTACAACCAATTAAGGCGACCGCCGAGGCCGGGACCTAACGAAAGAGGTTAAAAACGTTAAAAAGAGAAGACCAGCTTCTCCGAAACAAGGCGACCAAGGGTACCATTTGCGAGCCACTCTTTTCTAAAACGCTCGCGTTGTGCGTCCGTATGGCATTGGCGTGCTCTTAGCGCCAATACGAACTTGATACGGACGATGGCCCCTTGGGTATAATCATCCGGGACAGGTGGCGTTCCGCGGAACCTAAAGTTGTTCCGGGCTAGCCAGATGCGATGCTTCATCACGTGTAGCATCCACATCACGATCTTGGGTATGCATCTGCGGCGTGCTGGCGGAAAACCGAAGAGAACTTCGGTGACGGTGAACGGGCCAGCAGATGGATCCACAGACAGAAGATGGAAATATACCCAGTTGATCAAGAACTGCGCAAAGGAGCATTCGAAGAAGAGATGAGCCAGCGTCTCTTCTTCTTCACCGCAATGGCACCGGGGATCGACGTTGCGGTACCCAAAACTGCGGACCAGCCGCGAGGCGGTGTATAAAACTCCGTGCGCGATCTTCCAGTTCAGATCAACTATCGTCCTGTCCAGAGTCAGGTAGCTCAATTGGTGCCACGTCTCCGGCCAATGGAGCTCGCCGTGTGTGGGGCGGAATTTGGCGACGCAGTGTGGTGGTTCGCGTTGGATAGCGAGTCCAACGCGGTAGGCAGACTGGGTGGACATGGACGCCACCTCTAGAGGGGCGTCCCGCTCGACACCGAGGGCCAAACGACCGTCTGCCATGACGCCGCCATGTAATTTTCTCCAGGCCTCGACCAGATGTTTGTAAAAGGTCGGGAGACGTGAACACCTAGTGCGGTTAAATAAAGTGCTACCTAACTTAAGGGATGTCACCGGGTCGTACATGAAGACCCGGTAAAAATTATGGAAAAAGAAGGTCTTCCATTTGGCGCAGGAGTCGCTGCGGAACCGCTTTAGCCACTGAAGCGCCATAGCGTCCGCTTTCAACCGAAAGTCCACGATACCAAAGCCTCCGTGGGCTCGCGGCTGAACCATACTCCTGCGGGCGACAAGATCTCGGCCGCCCGACCAAAAGAAAGACCAAATCGCCTTGTTAATTCGCGATGCCACCTTTGCTGGCATCACGAATATAGAGCACAAGTGCCAGATCTGGGACAATGCTAATGCATTTATAATGAGCGCCTTGCCCTGAAAGGAAAGAGAACGACCCTTCCAGGATGCAAGACGCTTCTCCACTTTTTCCACTTTCGGGTCCCAGGTGGCACTTGTATAATCCGAGGCAGAAAACACTGCCCCTAGTAATGGTAACTCTGTTACCCAATTGAGACCATGGGGCCGGTCGGTACGATCTTTCCATTTGCCGACCCACATGGCCTTCGACTTTCCTAAATTTAGTTTCGACCCCGAGCCCAGCTCGTAGAGGTCGTAAACGTTTAAGACTTCTTTAATGGAGTTCTCCGTCGTGACTACCACCGTAGTGTCGTCGGCATACCCCGATACCCTCAGTTCCTCTAAAGAATTAGGAAGCTGGACTCCATGGATGCCGGGTGCAGCTCGCAGATTGCAAGCTAGCACCTCGGCACAGAGGACGTAAAGTAACGGGGAGAGAGGACAACCCTGTCGCACTCCACGAGACGGGTGGAGGCTAGGGGAAGTCCAGCCGTTGATGACTACGGCGGATTCTATGTTGGTATAGAATATCGAGATCCACTTGCGAAAACCGGGACCGAAACCCATGGTTTCTAGGACGCGCGAGAGGAATCCCCAGTCGACGCGATCGAAGGCCTTCTCTTGATCTAATGAGAGAAGGGCGACGGGGATATCCTCCATCGCTGCGTGGTCGATTAGGTCCCTGATGGTGGAAAGGTTTTCGCTTATGGATCTCCCGGGAACTCCACAAGTTTGGTCCGGTGACACCACCGAACCAATAACCTTTAACAGCCGACCCGCTATAGCGCGGGTGGCGATTTTGTAATCAACATTAAGTAAACTTATTGGGCGCCAGTTCTTTGTAAGCAACCGGTCGCCCTTTTTATATAATACGATGATGAGTCCTCGGCGTTGAGAGATGGATAATTGCCCGACCTCGTACGCTAGATTGAGGATACGCACGAGGTCGGCACCGAGGACTGGCCAAAAGCGCGAATAGAACTCCATCGGAAAGCCGTCCGACCCGGGAGTCTTACCAGCAGACATCCCTTTAAGGGCCGTTTCGCACTCTTCCGACGTGAGGAGTCCTTCACAAAGCTCTCGCTCACCAGGAGCGAGAGTCCGGACTAACTTGGACAACAGGTGGTCTTGGGTAGGGGAATCGCAGCTCTGAGCTGTAAAGAGCTGCTCGTAGTAGGCCCGCCACACTCCCAAAATGGCAATAGGGTCGTGGTGGACCGTCCCCGTCTCAGGGTCTTTGATGGCACTCATAGTCTGCTTGGAACGATGTTTTTGCTCTAGCGAGAAGAAGTAACCAGATGATATTTCTCCTTCTTCAGCCCATCTGCAGCGAGAGCGGACCTGCGCCGCTTGAGCTGCACGCAGCTCGTGTTCTCGCAGTTCCTCTTGTACGGCGCACAGCTCTCCGAAGGCGGTCGAATCTCCAGCGTCAAACCGACGCTGGAGTGTTCGGAGGCGGCGCAACAAGAGGCGTTGGGCAGACGAGCTAGCTAGAGCCTTAGTTTTGGCAAAACTACGAGTTACCTCCCTGAGATAAAACTTCCCCATGTCCCACCAGTCCAAGGCGTTCTCAAAATCCCCTTCAGACTCTTGCGTCTTCCAAAAGGACCAGAACGACTTCACAAGATCACAGTACTCCTGATCTTCGAGGAGTGAGATGTTAAATTTCCAATATCCAGGGCCTCTCACCTCGGAGGTTGTGTCGAGGGAGAAGGTAACCTGGATATAACGGTGATCCGTGAAGAAGGACGGATAGTAATCGCAGTCCTGGATCTGGTCCTTCAGACCTATGGGCGCCCAGATCATGTCGATTCGGGAGGAGCAATCTCCCGAAGCATGATCCCAGGAGTAAGTACGTACTCCTGGGTGAAGGGAGCGCCACGTTGGAAAGGTCTGAGTTGCTGACAACAAGGACTGAAGGGCAGTCACGCTTTCGGCAGAGCGGTTTGGAGCCGGCCTCTGAAAGGATCGAGGATGGCGTCGATCGAGGTCGGGGTCCAACACCGCGTTAAAATCCCCACATACAAATGTGGGGCGACACATATCCATTAGATCCGGCAACGAAGCGAAAAATTTGTTTCGTGCCGGATTACTATTTGGGGCATAGAGGGAGACAAAACGAAGGACTTGCTCCCCTATGCCTACCTCCGCTTGAACAAAACGACCAGCTTCATCCCGCCAGACTTTGTCTAGGCGGTGTTTAGAGGAGACTAGGATAGCCGTTCCTGCACGTTTGTTGGAAATGCAGGAAGAAGCTACCGCATACCCTGAGTTGGAAAACCAACTCCTGAATGTTGCATGAGACGCGGCGTGCGTCTCTTGCAGACAGACAATGTCAGCCTTCAAACACTGCAACCAGTGAATGAAGGTGGTCCGCTTAGTACGGTCATTAAGACCGTTGATGTTGAGCGAGACCACGCTGAACATTGTCATGTCTAGGAGTGGTTCTCCTCCTCGTCGGAGCTAACCACCACGATTGGGGAAAGCTCCGGAGGGGGTAACGGCAGCGGCCCCGAACGGGGGCCACGGCTACCACGACGACGTAGAACCATCAAGGTTGATGGTTCTTCTACCTTGACCGACACGGCCAAGGTCTTGTCGTCGTCGCTCGACTCTGATGCCGACGCGTATTCGTCGTCGGACATCGGAAGCTGGTCGGAGCAGCCATCATAGGTGAGCTGAGGGTTTGAAGCCTCAGACTCGGAGCGCTGGCAAGAAGGTAATGGCGCCAGCGCGGATGGCTGCCAGTCGGGGGTGGACCCTAATGAATCGGGTCCGCCCTCCGCCAACGAACAACGTTGGACGGCCGGCGGGAGGACCATCGTCGATCCCACAGCGGACTGAACCACAGTCCGCTGGATGGCCCCTGTCACGCCGGGTGTCGGAGGTATTATTCCCTCACTCTCCTGTTGCGTGGCCACGAAGGTGGTCTGCTCCACCACGCGGGAAGCAGTGTGAACCACGACTAGGCCTTCTTCCGAGGCCGTAAACTGGCTAATGTGATCCGATGCGACCACATTAGCGACCTGTGCGACTACGGCGGTAGGCGCAGGGGGGATGACAGCACCGTCCTGGGATGGAGAAAAGGAAGCTATCTCCATCCTTTCCGATCCAGAGTCCGAGAAACTCTGGATCTCAGGCGTTGGTGTGGCTGGGTTGACGGGCGTCGAGACCCCGGTCATAAATACTTCCAGGGCCTGGGAATCCCCCAGGGGCACATCAACAACGTTGTTGCCCCGCAGGTCATCCTCGGAGTCGGACTCCGGGAGAGGAGGGACGAGACGTGCGTCAGCCATCTCTGCCAATGTGGGATCTGCCGCGGATGATGTAGGGGGCAGATCCAATTGTTTGGCAGAACCATCCATGGTGGCTAACGCAGAGGCTGAAACCTCAGCCTCGGGGGGCCCTGTATAAGGAACCAGGGCCCTATCCAGGCCGGCCTGGCCATCGGCCACCTCGGCCATAGTACGGTCTTGTGTAGAAGACGTTGGAGGCAATGCCAACGTCTTGGCCGAGTGGTCACCCCCGGTGTTGTGGGGGTGAATAGTGATGGCCAGTTTATTGGCCGGTCCTGTGATGGCTCGCACCGAGGGTGCGGCCGGAATGACCACAGGGGTGGTGGTGGTGGGCGTAGGCGGTGTAGAGCCGCTCTTTGCGCAAAGAATACGCAAGCGCCCTTTACGGCCGGGCAGCACACTGCGCACCGGCCAGGCGTCGGAGCGACCCCTTTTTGCCGCGATGGTGGAGCGGCACGATGTTGAACGGTGACGCGCTATGGTCACCGACCGCCTACTGCATGTAAGGGGTTTGGAGGTCCGGGGTAGGGGGCCGAGAGAAGAACGACGACCCCCTTTCTTGGGTGCCCCTGTGGTCGCTATGGGGAAAGGGGCAATCCTTTCCAGGAACAGGGAGGGGTCGGGCACACGCCCACCCTCCGAACTGGGGGGAGACTGGCGTGTACCCTTGCCCGTCTCCACACTACCGGCCTCGGCCTCTTTGTTGTTGTGCCCCCCGCTGTTGGTGTTGTTCCGGGGTTTGGACGCCTGTTTTTTCTCCCCTCGGCGGAGGGGAGGCTGTGGAGCGCCCTTCCCGGTAGCGGAAGGCTTGGCCAAGGTCTTTTTGGCAACCGGGGGGTCCTGATGACGTCGACCCCCCTCTAAAGTGACCGAGGTGCCCGCACTGGTATGGGCGGTGGGAGGGGGACCTGATCTACGGTCCCGTACAGCGCCGGCAAAGGACTTTGCGCCAGTCCTCAATGGGCACTGCTTCTCTTTGTGACCCGAAGAGTCACAGCGGCTACAGGTGACAGGTTGTCCCTTGTAGCCGGCGGTGCAAGAGAAGCCAGCGACCCTGATGTAACGGGGGACTGGCGTCTTAATGGTCATGGTCACCATTCTGGTGCCAGACTGGATGTTGGGGTAGCCCTTTACCGGGAGGTGCTTTACTGCAACCACCCGCCCATACAGGCCTAGATCTGTCTTAAAGGCCTCGTTGGGCACCTGGAAAGGGACCTGGTCCACAAACACTTGGTGGAAGACCTCGAAGGCAGGCCGGGGGGTAAGGTGGACACCCCTAAAGTCTAGTCCCCGGAGTTCCAGGGACTGCCTGTCTCGGACGGTCTTCAATTCTACCCGGAATTGGTAACCCGGGAGAATTTGGACACCGGAAATGCGGCCAGGTCCGATCACTTTAATAAACTCGGCTCGGACTTTCGATGAAGAGTCCGAGCCTACAATCCTCCTATTGAGGGTAAAAAGGCATGTCGTCTCGTTCCAGAGGGCATAGTCGTCTGGAGTGTAAGATGTTGAGAGAGACGGCATGCTTACACGAAAAAAAGGAAAAAGGAAGGAAAAATCTCACAAAAGCGGCCCGAAAATTGGGACGGACACGAAGGGTAATAGAATAAATCAAGCTTTTGACCCCACTACAGGTAAATGGGGGCCAAAAGAACACAGTCTCAAATTTGGGAAAGAACACTAACTAAATAATTAAGTCTTTGACCTCTCTACAAATGAATGGAGGCCAAAGGAACGAAGAACACCAAATACTTAGAAAAATCAAATTGTTGACCCCTCTACACAGAAATGGAGGTCAAACACAAATAAACACTACTAGTACTAGAATATCAGAGCTCTGGCCCCACTACAAATAAATGGGGGCCAAAAGACAAACGCTAATAGTAATGGTAAGTGATGTAGAGTAAAGTTTCTGGCCTCGCTACGCGTGAGTGGAGGCCAGATAACCCAAAAACACTGCCCCTAAAATTATGGGACAAACACGACTTATTAATAGAAAAACGGTCCCTAAAATTGTGGGACCAACACTAACAATAATTAATCACGTCTTTGACCTCGCTACGCGGCAAATGGAGGCCAAAGACACTAAAACCACTAACTAACACTAAAGTGTTCTGCTAAAACGCAGAACACAGAAAAGAGAAAGAAAGCCAAAAACCACTACAGGGAAAGATAGCCTACTCAAAGAGTAGGGTGCTCTCGACCCTCTCCGAACACCGAATGGTATCCGGAGCACCTAAAGTGTCGGCCTTCCCAGGAGTGAGAGCACAAGACTTTAAAAGAAAGAAACTAAAAGAAAGCTCAACGACGAGCGAAGCGTGTCCGATTACTTGGATCGGCTAGTCGAATTACCTACAGAGTGTTACAGCTGTAGCACACACTGCGCATGGATCCACTCTGTGAGGCAGATACCACAAGACTCGCGTCAGGTAAGTATGCGTTTTCCGGCGAAAGGCAACGTTTTGATTGGTTCATTTCACACTGTCGCATGTGGTAGGAACGTTGCTTGGTGCATCAACTTAGCTAGGAATGACTGAAATGATTACCTACCATGTTTTATCTCTAGCATTTCCTTCGCTACTCCTTGGAACTGTGGGCGGGCGGGCGGGCGGGCGGGCGGGCGGGCGGGCGGGCGGGCGGGCGGGCGGGCGGGCGGGCGGGCGGGCGATGGTTCGTCATCTTGTCGTTCCTTGCAATCGCCAAGCAGCCAACCTTGTCCGCATCATGCTCTCCAGAGACACGGCGCTTCGTCTCCAGGGACACATTCAAAGCTGACCTGAAATGTAATCGCACAAAACACATTACTTGCTGCTCTGACCGTTTTCCTTTCGTATCATTTCAATTGTTATTGTTGTTCTTCCCCTTTGGGGAAGGGGCCGTACTCGGATTTAGTGCAAGACCGAGACAACCCGTGGCCAGGGTGAAGCAAGCTTCAATCCCATGGCCGAGGTCCAAAAATCAGTTTAATATATGAGCCAGGCGTTGCCTGGCATACCAGATATTAAGCTGATAAGAACAGATACTACACTTGATCTTGTTTTGGACTTGACTTCCCTGTCAACCCGAAGGTTGTGTGCAAGCAGGGCAAGCCCCAGGGAGGTATCATATCGCTAGATACTCAGACCAAATGGGCTCGCGAGACCCACTCCCTTGCGCCAGATTCTCCGCATGGTCACCCGCGACAGGGCTGAAGCAGAAGTAACTACGCCCTGCCGAAGGAGTGAGGTGACAATAATCGTGTGTGATACGGGATGGTTTACGTGAAGGTCCGCAGACCTGTGTCAGAAAAAGAAAAAGAGAACACCGGTTTGGAAGGGTCCGATGGGCCCTCCCCGGCGTTAGATTTCGCTTTAGCACCAGTGCAGACTGGTGCTGGCTTTGATTGAGTGCGTGTACATGCCAGACCTATGCCCGAGGGTATAGGTGCTGGCTTTCGTTTCCGAGTCTGCCGAAGTGGGCGGACCTCGGGTCGGGCTCCGGCCCCATCTTCATCCTCGACTTCGTCAGGGTGTAACTCGGGAGCGTCTCTGGGGGCAACACGTTGTTGTTGTTCCCTCAAGGACAGAACGTTTACTAGATTGAGCTTAACCCAATCCTCAGCGACAAGCGGTTTGGCTTTCGGTGGATCGGTAGGATGGGCAGGAAGCGCAGGCTGCTGCTCGGGAGTAGCGGCCTTATTGGTGGCTGGAGGGTCAACCGCTCCCGGCGGGGGGGTGGACACCTCCTGTGGGGTTTCCTCACTATGGAGAACTGTGGTGGTTTGGTGAGGTTGAACGGAAGGTACGAGCAGGGTTTCCCCTGAACTAACAGGATTTGAGGAGTCCACTAGGGAGGTGGACTCCATTGGTGGTGAATCATGTACAGTGGTAGCCTCGGGTGAGGCAGATGTGGTAGGTCCAGGAGGGGTGGACTGTGAAGTGGTCGGTTCAGCAACCGGTGGTTGCTGAGGTCGTCGTCTCTTGCGTCTCGACTTCGGAGACGGAGGCTTTTTTTCGGGGCAGCGCTTGGACTCGTGGCCCAAGTTGCCACAATGAAAGCACGTCCTGGCCTGGCCGGGATGATATACCAGACCTGCGTGTCCCAGGACACGAATACGGGTGGGCACGGTTTTATGAAGGACCATCAAAACTTTGATAGTGCCAGTGAATACCTGGCGAAACTGGACGAATCGGATGCTTTTTACTTCGCCAAAGGTGGAGAAAAACTGGCGAATCGCATCCTCTGAAAGACCATATGGGAGGTGGGTTACGGTTAACCAACATCTGTCCATGACTGGTCTGATCCGGAGGGGGTGACCCCTGAGGGTAAGTCCGGTATTGAGGACATCCTCGAGAACAGTGGTTGAAGGACACCAAACGCGAAGGCGGTTTGGGCGGACCAACTGGATGCAGTTAAAGAAGTCTTTCGCGGGGGCAAACTCCTTGGAGAAGGCGTCCCAGACTTCCTCCGGCTTGATAGCAGGCTTTCCACGAAGGGCCAGCTCTGGAATGTCGATGTAAGCACATCGATCCCTGTACGGCAGGTGGGCCTCAGCTGCAAGGCTCTGAAAAGAGCCACCACGAATGGCACGGTCGACAGCCTCGGCACCACCTGGAACGTTGTCAATCTCGGCGGAAGACGTGGCAGTGTTATCGGTCGAAGACCGAAGCATGGCATCCACCACCAGCGTCTTATCAGCACTCGAAGAACTCGTAGACTCGTTGGACGTGATCACAACGGACGGATACAGACCTCTTGTCAAAGCCAAGAGGCCGAGAAGCGATAGCGAAAAGGAAAAAAATCAGTTTAAGAACGAAAAACGCCGACAAACATGTTGTGGTTCGTTTTGGTCAGCGGACGTTGCTGTAGCGTACCTTATTGTTCGGCAAACAAAGACTACAACACGGGGTATTCCCAGGCGGTCACCCATCCAAGTACTAACTCCGCCCGACCGGGCTTAACTTCGGTGATCTGACGAGAACCGGTGCTTTCCCGGTGGTATGGTCGTAGACAGGAGGCGTAAGGACTATAGCATTTTTATAGCTAGCGCTGTGTGTGGCGGCCAACTGGACGAAGATATTGTTAGGAACGCACCGAACTACACCATCACCTACATCGTGTTTCACTCACTAATCCGTTTTCACTTCAGCTTTACGCTTTGATAGGGAGGGAGGGAGGGAGGGGACGAGCGCGAACGCAGGTCCCCACTAACAGAAATTATACGCTCGAGTTACCCACATTTGGGGTAATCGCAGGAGTCAACCCAATCGAAGTGCAATGAGAGGGCCTCATCCTGAGAGGACTTCCTTCATGATCAAAGTACCTCTCGCGTCAGGTAAGTATGCGTTTTCCGGCGAAAGGCAACGTTTTGATTGGTTCATTTCACACTGTCGCATGTGGTAGGAACGTTGCTTGGTGCATCAACTTAGCTAGGAATGACTGAAATGATTACCTACCATGTTTTATCTCTAGCATTTCCTTCGCTACTCCTTGGAACTGTGGGCGGGCGGGCGGGCGGGCGGGCGGGCGGGCGGGCGGGCGGGCGGGCGGGCGGGCGATGGTTCGTCATCTTGTCGTTCCTTGCAATCGCCAAGCAGCCAACCTTGTCCGCATCATGCTCTCCAGAGACACGGCGCTTCGTCTCCAGGGACACATTCAAAGCTGACCTGAAATGTAATCGCACAAAACACATTACTTGCTGCTCTGACCGTTTTCCTTTCGTATCATTTCAATTGTTATTGTTGTTCTTCCCCTTTGGGGAAGGGGCCGTACTCGGATTTAGTGCAAGACCGAGACAACCCGTGGCCAGGGTGAAGCAAGCTTCAATCCCATGGCCGAGGTCCAAAAATCAGTTTAATATATGAGCCAGGCGTTGCCTGGCATACCAGATATTAAGCTGATAAGAACAGATACTACACTTGATCTTGTTTTGAGTTTGTTTTACCCCTCACAGTCCGGGTGTGCAAGGGAACTGCGAGAAGGTATACTCCCACTAGGCTAGGCCCAAATCGGGGAGTCGGAATGGTCCTACGGTTTTACGCCCTTATCCGAGAAGGCGTCGGGATTTTCCGCACTTCTTTGAAGCGCTGCGTGAGTTTTCGCACCTTAGTGCTTCGTGAGATTTCGCACCTTAGTGCTTCGTGAGGTTTCGCACCGTAGTGCTTCGTGTGTGTCTACAACCACAGTAGATGCCTTTGAATAGCTGGGAGCCAGGGGACTGGGACGAGCTGACCACGCTGCGGTCACCCATCCAAGTACTAACTCCGCCCGACCGGGCTTAACTTCGGTGATCTGACGAGAACCGGTGCTTTCCCGGTGGTATGGTCGTAGACAGGAGGCGTAAGGACTATAGCATTTTTATAGCTAGCGCTGTGTGTGGCGGCCAACTGGACGAAGATATTGTTAGGAACGCACCGAACTACACCATCACCTACATCGTGTTTCACTCACTAATCCGTTTTCACTTCAGCTTTACGCTTTGATAGGGAGGGAGGGAGGGAGGGGACGAGCGCGAACGCAGGTCCCCACTAACAGAAATTATACGCTCGAGTTACCCACATTTGGGGTAATCGCAGGAGTCAACCCAATCGAAGTGCAATGAGAGGGCCTCATCCTGAGAGGACTTCCTTCATGATCAAAGTACCTCTCGCGTCAGGTAAGTATGCGTTTTCCGGCGAAAGGCAACGTTTTGATTGGTTCATTTCACACTGTCGCATGTGGTAGGAACGTTGCTTGGTGCATCAACTTAGCTAGGAATGACTGAAATGATTACCTACCATGTTTTATCTCTAGCATTTCCTTCGCTACTCCTTGGAACTGTGGGCGGGCGGGCGGGCGGGCGGGCGGGCGGGCGGGCGGGCGGGCGGGCGGGCGGGCGGGCGGGCGGGCGATGGTTCGTCATCTTGTCGTTCCTTGCAATCGCCAAGCAGCCAACCTTGTCCGCATCATGCTCTCCAGAGACACGGCGCTTCGTCTCCAGGGACACATTCAAAGCTGACCTGAAATGTAATCGCACAAAACACATTACTTGCTGCTCTGACCGTTTTCCTTTCGTATCATTTCAATTGTTATTGTTGTTCTTCCCCTTTGGGGAAGGGGCCGTACTCGGATTTAGTGCAAGACCGAGACAACCCGTGGCCAGGGTGAAGCAAGCTTCAATCCCATGGCCGAGGTCCAAAAATCAGTTTAATATATGAGCCAGGCGTTGCCTGGCATACCAGATATTAAGCTGATAAGAACAGATACTACACTTGATCTTGTTTTAAGTTTCACGTCCTATACAGCCTTGTACCTCTCGGTACGGTCAGCGACGGTGCAATGCGTGACCTGGAGCTGTGTGCAATAGGATGAAACAACACGGAGGTACCATATCGCTAGGTACTCAGACCAAAAGGGCTCGCGGAACCCTCTCCTTATGCCTGATAGACAAATGTGATCCCCTCACCTAAGCGGAAGCAGAAGTAACTACCGCCGGCTCGGGGGTGGGGTGAACCAATGACGACATGACTGGCATGAGTTGGTCGTGGGTCCGCGGACCCGTCACCGGAAGAGAATGCCTCTCCCGGCGGTTGGTCCCCGCGTCGGGGCACCACAGAAAAAATTATCTATCTTAGGAAGACCTAAGAAGTCCCAGCTGAATCGCAGGGCGCTACACCCGGCCCGTCGGTCGTCCCCGGAGGAGGTCAACCGACGCCCTGAGAAGTCGGGTCATTCCGGGAGCCGGGTGCCTCTATTCCGCGCGCGGAAGACGGATCCCCCCCTAGGCGAGAGCGGAGCTCATCAGGGAACGCCAGCGTACCATCGCCACAGACCGTACCCAGGACGCCCCCGGCTAACCATTGCTGCTCGACGTATGAGCGCAACGAATGGCGCACCTGTAAACGCGCCAAAAAACGGAACGACGACTTTATTCGCTCCAGAGCGTACCGGGGCTCCGGCTGAAGATGTTCGAACCTAAAAAAGTTGCGGGATATCCATACTTGATGTCTCAACAAGGCCATCAGGACCGAGAAACCGGTCGGAATGTTGTCCGCCTTCCTAAAAGAAAAACGGACCTCGCGCGACACTGGGCGCGGCTGCGATGACCTAAATTGCGACATCAAGGCGTGGAGCCAGTCGATCAGCGAAGAGGCGAAAGGACACTCCACAAAAAGGTGCTCGATGGACTCTCTGCGGCCACAGTGACACCAAGGAGACACCGACATGCCGAACCGCAGCAGTCGGTCCGCTGTTGGAAGCACGCCGTGCGCTGTAAGCCACGAAGTATCGAGCGCTGCACGGTCGTGTCGTAGCTGGTCCAGGTTCTTCCACACGGTACGCCACTCCACTCCGATGGCGGAATACTTCTCGACGCACCGGTGCTCGTGTCCGGTGTTCCTGACGAGGACGTCGTAGACCTCCCTGACAGAAGCGTTGGTCAGAGCCAGTGGCTCGGCGCCCGTGCGCGGTACCACCCAGCCCCCGGGGGCGTGATGGCCGCCTACTTGGAGCCACGCAGAGAGCACCTCGCGGTAGAAAATGGGGATTTTCCTCAGTGTGGAGGCGCCGACCTGCCGCAGGTTGAAGGCGCGGCTGACTGGTTCCGCTAGGAAGGCCCGGCGGAGGTAGTGGCGATAAAAGAACTGCCAACCACGCTTCTCACCTACCAAGAAGCGCTTGGCCCACACGACCCGGAAAGCAGAGACCTTTTTGGCGATGTCCACAACCCCTAGCCCCCCCCTGGCTATTGGCTGTGAGACTGTGTCCCTGCTGAGCCACTCTCTTTTCTTACCCCAAACAAAACTGTAAATTAGACTATTTATTTGTTTTATGATATTGTTAGGAATAGTTACTACGTTGGCAAGATACCAAAATATACTCAGTCCAAGAACATTAACAATTAAGGCTCGTCCCCGGAAAGAAAGCTTGCGGTCGCGCCAAGAATTGAGCGTGGCTTGCAGCTTTGCGACGCGGGGCCCCCAGTCCTCGCCACCATCATTGCTAAGACGTGTTCCGAGTGCAACGATGTGACCCGAAGACCACCGAAAGTCCGCTGGGAGGGAAGCACGGTTGCGCCAGGGTCCCAACAAGAGACCATGACATTTGCCCGGGTTGAGTTTTGCACCCGAGGCTTTTTCGTACCTCCCGAACAACTGCACCAAAGACAGGACCGACGAGTCGGTCGTCACGGGTATGGACGTGTCATCGGCGTATTGTACGATTTTCGCGCGCTCTCGCCCTCCGGGGAGGGGAAAGCCGACGATGGTGTTGTCTGCGCGAACTGCACAAGCCAACGACTCCGCAACGAGGACGTAAAGGAGAGGGGAAAGGGGACAACCCTGCCGCACCCCCCTGGAAACCGGAAATGGCTCCGTGGCAAAGCCATTCACGATAACCCGGCTGTACACATTCGTGTACAATAACCTAACCCATCCACAAAAGGACGTCCCGAAACCCATCTTGACCAGAACCTTCTCCATGTAGGTCCATTCTACTCGGTCGAAGGCCTTTTCCTGGTCAAGGGAAAGGATTGCTGCTGGCACCGCCTCGGTGTTGGCGTAATCTACGATGTCCTGAAGAAGACGAACGTTCTCCCCAATGAAGCGGCCCGGGACCCCACACGACTGATCGGGCGAGACCACGGAACCTATTACATTAAGGAGGCGATTAGATAACGCTTTGGCGGCGATCTTATAGTCCGCACACAATAAAGTGATGGGACGCCAGTTCGCCGTGTCCAAGAGGTCTCCCTTCTTGTACAGGAGCGTTATTGCACCAGAGCGTTGGGTCAGGGACAAGCGGCCACAACGGTAACACGAGTTTAGCACCCTTACAAGGTCGGGACCCAGGAGGCTCCAGAACCGAACGTAAAATTCGGCAGGTAGACCATCCACCCCAGGTGCTTTGGAGGATGCCATTTGCTTGAGGGCCCGTAAGCACTCTTCCTCCGTGAGGTCTCCCTCACATGACTCGGACTCGGCGGCGGACAACTTCCGCTCAAGGCTCGAAAGGAAAGCCCCTTGTTCTTGATCCTCTAGATGTTGCGAGGAGAACAGTCGGAAATAGTAGTCCCTCCAGACGCCAAGGATGTCCTGCGTCGATTTAACGATCTGGCCATCAGATCGACGAATGGCTCGGATGAGCCTTCGCTGACCTCGGACTTTCTCTTGACGCAAGAAGTATGCCGAAGACGACTCCCCTTCTTCTGCCCACCTAATGTTGGCACGCAACTGGGCCCCCCTCGCCTCGGAAAGGAGTTCGGAGGTCAGCTCTGCCTTTTTTTCCTCCAACAGACCGGGGAGCTGTTCACCGTTGTCTATGCGCTTTTGGATATCGGCGACCGCTACGTTTAACTCTAGGATCTTACGCTTCTTATCGCGGGACGATGCACTCGACAATCTGCGAATCAGTCCTTTTAAGCGGACCTTTCCTGCATCCCACCAGGACGAGAGAGAATGGAAAGTATCCATCTCACGACGCCAATCTGCCCAAAATCGTGCGATTTCAGCACAGAAGGCCTCGTCTGACAGGTGAGACGTGTTAAACTTCCACAGGCCTTTGCCTCGCTCGACAGCTGATGGAAAGTCGATCTCGAGATACACATAGGAGTGATCCGAGCGGAAAAAGGGGAAGATCCCCACCGACGAGACAAACCCGAAATACCTTTCGGGTAGCCAGATCATATCGATCCGGGACCCCTGCGCGCCATTGGGTCGTCGCCACGTGTACTCTGCGTCCCCTGGGTGTTTCTTACGCCAGGCATCACAGAGTTCGAACGCAGCCATTAGGTCACTCAGGGTTGAGGACCAGTTATACGCCCAATACGACTCTGGATTGCAACCGAAGCGATCCAAGCGGGGATTGACCACGGTGTTGAAATCTCCACAGAGAAACACCGGGAGGTCTGGGTCTATGGCCTGATAAAGGGATTCGAAAAAAACAGCGCCGTGATCCTTATTATTGGGTCCATACAGACACACGACCTGGAAGTTTAGATCGTCTCGGCGAAGTTCCGCAACGATTAAACGACCGGCCTCGTCTCGCACTTTTTTCACCACCTGATAACAGGGCTTATAAAGGAGGGCCACCCCCGCGCTTCGCGTTGTACCGGGGGACGAGATGGTTTGGTAATTTAGTTTGTTATTAATATTTAAATTATTTTTACTGAACCAAAGATCGAGCTCCTTCTCCGAAGTGGCATGCGTTTCCTGCATACAAATTAGGTCAGGTTCAAAACAGTTGAGCCACGACATTAATGTCTGGCGATGTCCCAAGGTACGAAGACCTTGGGTGTTGAGTGTGATAATACTTAACATTGTTAGTTAGGTTAATTCAACGAGCCCTCAAAAGGAGGGTTCGGGATAGTCACTTCGGTGACTCGCTGTTCCGGGAAGTGCAAGTTCCCAGAGGCAGTTACAGTGACCGTCTCCTCCTCGGAGGCGGACGAATATTCATCATCGCTATCCATGTCTGCCTCGTTAGGTGCGATAGTAGGCACTGGTGGAGGTGGAGGTGGAGGAGGGGTAGCAACTCGCAGACGTCGACGAGTGGCGCCAACTACCGGTCGTGGAGCGGTCCTTCGGCGGGTAAACGGGTCGAAGGGCACACTGGGGCGAGGCTCATCTCGCCGGTTTTTGCGCGAGCCAGAGGTTCCGCGAGGCTTGCGCTGGGAGGACTGCGCTGGCATAGAATCCAGTGTAAGAGTCTTTCGTGTTTCCTCCGAACTAGGAAGGGAGGTGTTGGGTTCCTGCTGAGGGAGGGAGGTAGAAGCCCCAGACATAGTGGCCTGTGGGGCAGCCTCGCTCATGTCCGTCGGATGAGAGGGACTGGCAGGGTCCTGCACCGGTAGGGAGGTGGAGTCCCCAGGTGTGATCTCCTGAGGGGTTTCCTCATGTGTGGCTTCCAAAGGCAGAGCAGCGGTCGGTTCCTGAACAGGTAGGAAGACAGGTGCCGCCGGTGCGGAGGGAAGGCCAAAGGGAGCCGAGACTCCCGAAATTAAGGGGAGAAAAACTTCCCCTATTGATGGCGTGGTAGTGGCCGACAGAGCCCCCGGTCCCGTGGATGTACGGGCCTTCTTGCTCGGGGGTAGGTCGTCTGCGATGACCTTCTCGACATCGGCCCCCGGGGTTGAGTCGTCAGCGTTTCCTTCTGGGGGGGACAGAAGGAAGGCCTTCTGACTCTCTTGGGAGAAGGAAAGGTTCGCGCTGGGTTGGGTATCCCGGGCGGGCGACTCAGCATGGGGAGGGGTAATTCCTCCATCGGTAGCCCCCAACGGGGACTGGGCCTCGCGAGAGGCGGCCGTCGCGAGGGACTTCCACGGTGAGGACAGTGGTGGCATTTCGTGAGATGGGCGTGGTCCTTCGGAATCATCCATAAGGAGTCCTTGCCGCGTGGCCTGTGGTGAGTCTTCCTCGTGTGACGTTGCTCGCACAACTGCAGTTCTGCGCGAGTTATTCCTTTTTCGGCTTCGACGATTTCTACGTCTACGCTGCCGGGGTGGTGAGCGTTGTGCCTGTTGTTGTAAGGCAGAAATCGAAGGATCAGGAGTGGATTGCTCCTGAGCCGTTACCGCCGCATAAGACCGGTCGGGGGTAACGTTACGTATGGCGCTGGTCGGCTTTTGCCGGGTGTTCTTAGCCACAGTGGTGGCAAGACGCCGTAAATTGGGGGGACGCCCCAGGGGTGAGCGTGCCGGGCTGGCCACGGAAGTGGCAGGATGGCGGCGCACCGGCGTTTGGGGTGCCCGGTTAGATTGTTGGGGGACTAGGTGTTGTTGTCGACCCCGTTTATTGGGACACTGGCGGCCCGTGTGACCGGGCACGTGGCACCTGAAACAGGTGGGTGTTTGGCCCCGGTACCAAATGTGGCACGCGTGGCCACGGATCCGCACCATGGAAGGGATATCCTTGCGGATTTCCGTGAAGGCAAAGAGAGTGCCAGTAGCAACCCGGTCGATGATCTCGGACTTGATTTCATGGATCTTGCCATAAGGTTGGAAAGCCCGCTCGACAAACTCATGGGGAGTGCCATAAGCCAATCGGCGTATGGTCACCCATTTTTTATTGCTAACCGGCTCTAGGGTTAACGGGTGGCCTCTAAATGTGATACCCGTGTTAAGAACGTCCTCCATTTTGCGGGACGTGGTGAAACAGAACCTGACCTCGGTGGTGGAGAGGAGCTGTATGCAGGCGAACGCGCTATGAAGAGGGTTTGCCACTGATAAAAAATTCTTGCGGAGCTCAGCCTCAGTAACACGAGGCTTTCCGCGTAAACAAAGCTCAGGAAGCGAGCATAAAGCGGACCGATTAGAAAATGGTACCGCCATTATATTTAACTAATTAACTAGTTAACTAGTGAAAGGATACGGAGAAGGATACTCCGAACTACAGGATCCAGAAAAGGACCAAAAGGAACTCCAAGAAGGAGAAGGACCGGGGACTACTGCCCAGATGCTAGTAGTCCCACAAGCGTAGAACCAGAGGAGAGCGCCAACAATAAATCCAACGGTCGTGATGCCAAGGCTCTGAAAAGAACCGCTCCAGCGAAGCACGGTCGGACACCACGAACCAAGACGGCGTTGAACACTCGAAGAAGAGCAACCACGAAGAGGAAAACTAGAGTGTTATCGGGAGGACTCCACGAAGCATGCGTCCACCCTAGTTTCCTCGAGAACAGCAAAACCAAAACAGCCAAAAGACGAACCAACAGGAACGGATTCCAGACTTCGATCGCTAGGTACTCACAAGCCAATAGGCCGAGAAGCGATAGCGAAAAGGAAAAAAATCAGTTTAAGAACGAAAAACGCCGACAAACATGTTGTGGTTCGTTTTGGTCAGCGGACGTTGCTGTAGCGTACCTTATTGTTCGGCAAACAAAGACTACAACACGGGGTATTCCCAGGCGGTCACCCATCCAAGTACTAACTCCGCCCGACCGGGCTTAACTTCGGTGATCTGACGAGAACCGGTGCTTTCCCGGTGATATGGTCGTAGACAGGAGGCGTAAGGACTATAGCATTTTTATAGCTAGCGCTGTGTGTGGCGGCCAACTGGACGAAGATATTGTTAGGAACGCACCGAACTACACCATCACCTACATCGTGTTTCACTCACTAATCCGTTTTCACTTCAGCTTTACGCTTTGATAGGGAGGGAGGGAGGGAGGGGACGAGCGCGAACGCAGGTCCCCACTAACAGAAATTATACGCTCGAGTTACCCACATTTGGGGTAATCGCAGGAGTCAACCCAATCGAAGTGCAATGAGAGGGCCTCATCCTGAGAGGACTTCCTTCATGATCAAAGTACCTCTCGCGTCAGGTAAGTATGCGTTTTCCGGCGAAAGGCAACGTTTTGATTGGTTCATTTCACACTGTCGCATGTGGTAGGAACGTTGCTTGGTGCATCAACTTAGCTAGGAATGACTGAAATGATTACCTACCATGTTTTATCTCTAGCATTTCCTTCGCTACTCCTTGGAACTGTGGGCGGGCGGGCGGGCGGGCGGGCGGGCGGGCGGGCGTGCGGGCGGGCGGGCGGGCGATGGTTCGTCATCTTGTCGTTCCTTGCAATCGCCAAGCAGCCAACCTTGTCCGCATCATGCTCTCCAGAGACACGGCGCTTCGTCTCCAGGGACACATTCAAAGCTGACCTGAAATGTAATCGCACAAAACACATTACTTGCTGCTCTGACCGTTTTCCTTTCGTATCATTTCAATTGTTATTGTTGTTCTTCCCCTTTGGGGAAGGGGCCGTACTCGGATTTAGTGCAAGACCGAGACAACCCGTGGCCAGGGTGAAGCAAGCTTCAATCCCATGGCCGAGGTCCAAAAATCAGTTTAATATATGAGCCAGGCGTTGCCTGGCATACCAGATATTAAGCTGATAAGAACAGATACTACACTTGATCTTGTTTTAAGCTTGACTTCCCTGTCAACCCGAAGGTTGTGTGCAAGCAGGGCAAGCCCCAGGGAGGTATCATATCGCTAGATACTCAGACCAAATGGGCTCGCGAGACCCACTCCCTTGCGCCGGTTACTACGAATGGTCACCTCCGACAGGGCTGAAGCAGAAGTAACTACGCCCTGCCGAAGGAGTGAGGTGACAAAAAAACGTGAGTGATGCGGGATGACAACGTGGGGGTCCGCAGACCCATGTCAGGAAGAAGACGCCGTTACGGGAGGATCCGATGGATCCGACCCAGCGTTAAGTTTCGGTTTAGCACCAGTGCAAACGGGTGCTGGCTTGGAAGGATTACGGGAACATGCCAGACCGATGCCCGAGGGTATTGGTGCAGGCTTGCGTTTGCGAGAGTTCCGAGATGACTTAATTGCGGATTGAATCGCAGGAGGATCGGAGAGACGAATCCCAAAAGCGGGACGGTCTTTGTCGGTTGGGGGATTGTCATTGTCGGATTCGACTGGATGGTCGAGATCGTCCGAGAGGGGAGGGTCGAATGTTCCTTTAGGTGAACCGGACTCCTCCGCTGCGGGAATAGCCTCTTCTTGAGAGGGGGTCGAAACAGTACCACTGACGGGAGGGTCAGAGTGTTGGACTGGGTTAGTCGCAGGGACTGAACCGTCGGGTGTTTTCCCTTGTGGACCAGTGTCGGAAGAACCTAGCCCCGGGAATTCTTCCTCGTAATTAGGAGAGGCTGGCCCGGGTGGACGAACCTCGGGAGCAGAGGGCGGCTGACCAGATACGGTGTTTGGTTGACCGCTAGACTTCTTGGGAGATTTCTTCTTCTTTTCTCCTGACGGTTTCTCCCCCGGCTTGGGAGAGGGTTGTTTCTTGGCAGGGCAGCGTTTGGACTCATGTCCAACTACCCCACAATTAAAACAAGTACGGGCTTGACCAGGATGATAGACCAGGCCAGGGTGTCCGAGTATTTGAACACGGGTCGGGACTGTCTCATGCAGAACCATATGGACTTTGACAGTGCCGGTAAACACTTTCCGGAACTGAACAAAACGGATCGATTTAACCTCGCCAAAATCAGCGAAGAAATCCTGGATAGCTTGGGCAGGCAGGCCGTAAGGCAGATGTGTGACGGTGAGCCAGCATCTGTCGACGACGGGTTTGATTCTAAGGGGGTGACCCCTGAGCGTAAGGCCAGTACTCATGACATCCTCGAGGATGGTCGTGGATGGGCACCAGAACCGAAGACGGTTAGGGCGAACGAGCTGGATACAGCAAAAGAAGTCCTCGATGGGGGCAAACTCCTTTGCGAAGGTGTCCCAAACTTCTTCCGGCGTTACGGCTGGTTTCCCTCGGAGGGCCAATTCCGGTATGGCGACGTACGCACACCGATCCTCGTGAGGCAGGACGGCCGCAGCTGAAAGGCTCTCAGAAGAACCGCCACCCAGGGCACGGTCATCAGCTGCGGTACGACTTGGGACGTTGCAAGACTCGACGAAAGACGTGGCAGTGTTAGGAGTGGACTCCAGCATGGCATCCACCACCAGCGTCTTAACTGCACTCGTAGTACTCGTTGAACTCGTAGAACACGTAGTAGACTCGTTGGACTCGTTGGACTGCATCGCAACGGACGTTCACAGACACCTCTTATCACGCCAAGAGGCCGAGAAGCGATAGCGAAAAGGAAAAAAATCAGTTTAAGAACGAAAAACGCCGACAAACATGTTGTGGTTCGTTTTGGTCAGCGGACGTTGCTGTAGCGTACCTTATTGTTCGGCAAACAAAGACTACAACACGGGGTATTCCCAGGCGGTCACCCATCCAAGTACTAACTCCGCCCGACCGGGCTTAACTTCGGTGATCTGACGAGAACCGGTGCTTTCCCGGTGGTATGGTCGTAGACAGGAGGCGTAAGGACTATAGCATTTTTATAGCTAGCGCTGTGTGTGGCGGCCAACTGGACGAAGATATTGTTAGGAACGCACCGAACTACACCATCACCTACATCGTGTTTCACTCACTAATCCGTTTTCACTTCAGCTTTACGCTTTGATAGGGAGGGAGGGAGGGAGGGGACGAGCGCGAACGCAGGTCCCCACTAACAGAAATTATACGCTCGAGTTACCCACATTTGGGGTAATCGCAGGAGTCAACCCAATCGAAGTGCAATGAGAGGGCCTCATCCTGAGAGGACTTCCTTCATGATCAAAGTACCTCTCGCGTCAGGTAAGTTTTATTTTGATAAAGATATACTCTTACGCTCCAAGGGCGTAAGTGCAATGAGTATATCTTTAACAGGGGGGGCCTACAAAGCCGCAAACTAGCTGAGGGCATGACCCTCACCCCCAAAGTCGGAAGCTAAGTTCTGACGCAAGATAATTTTTCTACAAGAAAAAGAATTGAAAAAAGGAATCCTAGGAAACCTAAAAAGAGCTAGTGTCCCGACAACGGAAGTACAACCAATTAAGGCGACCGCCGAGGCCGGAACCTAGAAGAGAAAGAGGTTAAAAATGTTAAAAACGTTAAAAACGTTAAAAACAGGAATCCTAGGAAGCCTAGAAGAAACTACGTCCCGACAACGGAAGTACAACCAATTAAGGCGACCGCCGAGGCCGGGACCTAACGAAAGAGGTTAAAAACGTTAAAAAGAGAAGACCAGCTTCTCCGAAACAAGGCGACCAAGGGTACCATTTGCGAGCCACTCTTTTCTAAAACGCTCGCGTTGTGCGTCCGTATAGCATTGGCGTGCTCTTAGCGCCAATACGAACTTGATACGGACGATGGCCCCTTGGATGTAATCATCCGGGACAGGTGGCGTTCCGCGGAACCTAAAATTGTTCCGGGCTAGCCAGATGCGATGCTTCATCACGTTGAGCATCCACATCACGATCTTGGGTATGCGTCTGCGGCGTGCTGGCGGAAAACCGAAGAGAACTTCGGTGACCGTGAAAGGGCCAGCAGATGGATCCACAGACAGCAGATGGAAATATACCCAGTTGATCAGAAACTGCGCAAAGGAGCACTCGAAGAAGAGATGAGCCAGCGTCTCTTCGTCTGCACCGCAATGGCACCGGGGATCGACGTTGCGGTAGCCAAAACTGCGGACCAGCCGCGAGGCGGTGTACAAAACTCCGTGCGCGATCTTCCAGTTCAGATCAACTATCGTCCTGTCCAGAGTCAGGTAGCTTAATTGGTGCCACGTCTCGGGCCAATGGAGCTCGCCGTATGTTGGGCGGAATTTGGCGACGCAGTGTGGTGGTTCGCGTTGGATAGCGAGTCCAACGCGATAGGCAGACTGGGTGGACATGGACGCCACCTCTAGAGGGGCATCCCGTTCGACACCGAGGGCCAAACGACCGTCTGCCATGACGCCGCCATGTAATTTTCTCCAGGCCTCGACCAAATGTTTGTAAAAGGTCGTGAGACGTGAACACCTAGTGCGATTGAATAATGTGCTACCTAACTTAAAGGATGTTACCGGGTCGTACATGAAGACCCGGTAAAAATTATGGAAAAAGAAGGCCTTCCATTTGGCGCAGGAGTCACTGCGGAAGCGCTTCAGCCACTGTAGCGCCATAGCATCCGCTTTCAACCGAAAGTCCACGATACCAAAGCCTCCGTGGGCTCGCGGCTGAACCATACTCCTGCGGGCGACAAGATCTCGGCCGCCCGACCAAAAGAAAGACCAAATCGCCTTGTTAATCCGTGATGCCACCTTTGCTGGCATCACGAATATAGAGCACAAGTGCCAGATCTGGGACAATGCTAATGCATTAATAATGAGCGCCTTCCCCTGGAAGGAAAGAGAACGACCCTTCCAGGATGCAAGACGCTTTTCCACTTTTTCCACTTTCGGGTCCCAGGTGGCACTTGAGTAATCCGAGGCAGAAAAAACTGCCCCGAGTAATGGTAACTCCGTTACCCAATTGAGACCATGGGGCCGGTCGGTACGATCTTTCCATTTGCCGACCCACATGGCCTTTGACTTGCCTAAGTTAAGTTTCGACCCCGAGCCCAGCTCGTAGAGGTCGTAAACGTTCAATACTTCTTTAATGGAGTTCTCCGTCGTAACTACCACCGTAGTGTCGTCGGCATACCCCGATACCCTCAGTTCCTCTAAAGAATTAGGAAGCTGGACTCCATGAATGCCGGGTGCAGCTCGCAGATTGCAAGCTAGCACCTCGGCACAGAGGACGTAAAGTAACGGGGAGAGAGGACAACCCTGTCGCACTCCACGAGATGGGTGGAGGCTAGGGGAAGTCCAGCCGTTGATGACTACGGCGGATTCTATGTTGGTATAGAATATCGAGATCCACTTGCGAAAACCGGGACCGAAACCCATGGTTTCTAGGACACGCGAGAGGAATCCCCAGTCGACGCGATCGAAAGCCTTCTCTTGATCTAAGGAGAGAAGGGCGACGGGGATATCCTCCATCGCTGCGTGGTCGATTAGGTCCCTGATGGTGGAAAGGTTTTCACTTATGGATCTCCCGGGAACTCCACAAGTTTGGTCCGGTGACACCACCGAACCAATAACTGTTAAGAGCCGACCCGCGATAGCACGGGTGGCGATTTTATAATCTACGTTAAGTAGACTTATTGGGCGCCAGTTCTTTGTCAGTAACCGGTCGCCCTTTTTATACAAAACTATAATAAGTCCTCGGCGTTGAGAGATGGATAATTGCCCGACCTCGTACGCTAGATTGAGAATACGCACGAGATCGGCACCGAGGACTGGCCAAAAGCGCGAGTAGAACTCCATCGGAAAGCCGTCCGACCCGGGAGTCTTACCAGCAGACATCCCTTTGAGGGCCGCTTCGCACTCTTCCGATGTGAGAAGTCCTTCACAAAGCTCTCGCTCACCAGGAGCGAGAGTGCGGACTAACTTGGACAACAGGTGGTCCTGGGTAGGGGAATCGCAGCTCTGAGCTGTAAAGAGCTGCTCGTAGTAGGTCCGCCACACTCCCAAGATGTCGATAGGGTCGTGGCGGACCGTCCCCGTCTCAGGGTCTTTGATGGCACTCATAGTCTGCTTTGATCGATGTTTTTGCTCTAGCGAGAAGAAGTAGCCAGATGACACTTCTCCTTCTTCAGCCCATCTGCAGCGAGAGCGGACCTGCGCCGCTTGAGCTGCACGCAGCTCGTATTCTCGCAATTCCTCTTGTACGGCGCACAGCTCTCCGAAGGCGGTCGAGTCTCCAGCGTCAAACCGACGCTGGAGTGTTCGGAGGCGGCGCAACAAGAGGCGTTGGGCAGACGAGCTTGCTAGAGCTTTGGTTTTGGCAAAACTACGAGTTACCTCCCTGAGATAAAACTTCCCCATGTCCCACCAGTCCAAGGAGTTCTCAAAATCCCCCTCAGACTCTTGCGTCTTCCAAAAGGACCAGAACGACTTCACAAGATCACAGTACTCCTGATCTTCGAGGAGTGAGATGTTGAATTTCCAATATCCAGGGCCTCTCACCTCGGAGGTTGTGTCGAGGGAGAAGGTAACCTGGATATAACGGTGATCCGTGAAGAAGGACGGATAATAATCGCAGTCCTTAATCTGGTCCTTCAGACCTATGGGCGCCCAGATCATGTCGATTCGGGAGGAACAATCTCCCGAAGCATGATCCCAGGAGTAAGTACGTACCCCTGGGTGAAGAGAGCGCCACGTTGGAAAGGTCTGAGTTGCTGACAACAAGGACTGAAGGGCAGTCACGCTTTCGGCAGAGCGGTTTGGAGCCGGCCTCTGAAAGGATCGAGGATGGCGTCGATCGAGGTCGGGGTCCAACACCGCGTTAAAATCCCCACATACAAATGTGGGGCGACACATATCCATTAAATCCGGCAACGAAGCGAAAAATTTGTTTCGTGCCGGATTACTATTTGGGGCATAGAGGGAGACAAAACGAAGGACTTGCTCCCCTATGCCTACCTCCGCTTGAACAAAACGACCAGCTTCATCCCGCCAGACTTTGTCTAGGCGGTGTTTAGAGGAGACTAGGATAGCCGTTCCTGCACGTTTGTTGGAAATGCAGGAAGAAGCTACCGCATACCCTGAGTTGGAAAACCAACTCCTGAATGTTGCATGAGACGCGGCGTGCGTCTCTTGCAGACAGACAATGTCAGCCTTCAAACACTGCAACCAGTGAATGAAGGTGGTCCGCTTAGTACGGTCATTAAGACCGTTGATGTTGAGCGAGACCACGCTGAACATTGTCATGTCTAGGAGTGGTTCTCCTCCTCGTCGGAGCTAACCACCACGATTGGGGGAAAGCTCCGGAGGGGGTAACGGCAGCGGCCCCGAACGGGGGCCACGGCTACCACGACGACGTAGAACCATCAAGGTTGATGGTTCTTCTACCTTGACCGACACGGCCAAGGTCTTGTCGTCGTCGCTCGACTCTGATGCCGACTCGTATTCATCGTCGGACATCGGAAGCTGGTCGGAGCAGCCATCATAGGTGAGCTGAGGGTTTGAAGCCTCAGACTCGGAGCGCTGGCAAGAAGGTAATGGCGCCAGCGCGGATGGCTGCCAGTCGGGGGTGGACCCTAATGAATCGGGTCCGCCCTCCGCCAACGAACAACGTTGGACGGCCGGCGGGAGGACCATCGTCGATCCCACAGCGGACTGAACCACAGTCCGCTGGATGGCCCCTGTCACGGCGGGTGTCGGAGGTATAATGCCCTCACTCTCCTGTTGCGTGGCCACGATGGTGGTCTGCTCCACCACACGGGAAGCAGTGTGGACCACGACTAGGCCTTCTTCCGAGGCCGTAAACTGGCTAATGTGGTCCGATGCGACCACATTAGCGACCTGTGCGACTACGGCGGTAGGCGCAGGGGGGGTGACAGCACCGTCCTGGGATGGAGAGAAGGAAGCTATCTCCATCCGTTCCGATCCAGAGTCAGAAAAACTCTGGATCTCAGGCGTTGGTGTGCCTGGATTGACGGGCGTCGAGACCCCGGTCATAAAGACTTCCAGGGCCTGAGATTCCCCCAGGGGCACGTCAACGACGTTGTTGCCCCGCAGGTCATCCTCGGAGTCGGACTCCGGGAGAGGAGGGACGAGACGGGCGTCAGCCATCTCTGCCAATGTGGGATCTGCCGCAGATGATGTAGGGGGCAGATCCAATTGTTTGGCAGAACCATCCACGATGGCTAACGCAGAGGCTGAACCTTCAGCCTCGGGGGGCCCTGTGTACGGAACCAGGGCCCTATCCAGACCGGCCTGAACATCGACCACCTCGGCCAATGTACGGTCTTCGGTAGTAGACGTTGGAGGCAATGCCAACGTCTTGGCCGAGGGAACATCCTCACCATTGTGAGGATGGATGGTAATGGCCAATGCATTGGCCGGTCCGCAAATGGAGCGCACGGCAGGTGCGTCCGAAATGACCACAGGGGTGGTGGTGGGGGGAGTAGGCGGTGTAGAGCCGCTCTTTGTGCTTAGAATGCGCAAGCGCCCTTTACGGCCGGGTAGCACACTGCGCACCGGCCAGGCGTCAGAACGACCCCTTTTTGCCGCGATGGAAGAGCGGCAAGATGTTGAACGGTGACGCGCAATGGTCACCGACCGCCTACTACATGTAAGGGGTTTTTGGGAATGGGGTAGGGGGCCAAGAGAAGAACGGCGACCCCCTTTTTTGGGTGCCCCTGTGGCCGCTATTGGGAAAGGGGCAATCCTTTCCAGGAACAGGGAGGGGTCGGGCACACGCCCACCCTCCGAACTGGGGGGAGACTGGCGTGTACTTTTGCCCGTCTCCGCAGTATCGGCCTCGGCCGCTTTTTTGTTGCGCCCCCCGCTGTTGGTGGTGTTCTGGGGTTTGGGCGCTTGTTTTTTCTCCCCTCGGCGGAGGGGGGACTGTGGAGCGCCCTTCCCAGTAGCGGGAGGCTTGGCCGAGGACTTTCTGGCTACCGGGGGGTCCTGCTGTCTTTGACCCCCTTCCTTGGTAGCCGAGGTGCCCGAACGGGTATGGACGGTGGGAGGGGGACCTGATTGACGGTCCCTTACTGCACCAGCAAAGGACTTCTGGCCAGTCCTCAGGGGGCACTGCTTCTCCCTGTGACCAACGACGGCACACCGGTTACAGGTAATGGGTTGTCCCTTGTAACCGGCGGTGCAGGAGAAGCCAGCAACCTTGATGTAACGGGGGACTGGCTGTTTCAAAGTCATGGTCACCATTCTGGTGCCAGACTGAATGTTTGGGAAGCCCTTCACCGGGAGGTGCTTCACTGCAACCACCCGCCCATAGAAACCTAAATCGATCTTAAAGGCCTCGTTGGGCACCTGAAAAGGGACCTGGTCGACAAACACCTGGTGGAAGACCTCGAAGGCAGGCCTAGGGGTAAGGTGGACACCCCTAAAATCTAGTCCCCGGAGTTCCAGGGACTGCCTGTCTCGGACGGTCTTCAATTCTACCCGGAATTGGTAGCCCGGGAGAATTTGGACACCAGAGACGCGACCAGGTCCGATAACTTGAATGAACTCGACTCGGACCTTGCTAGAAGAGTCCGAGCCTACTATTTTTTTATTAAGAGTGAAGAGGCATGTCGTCTCATTCCAGAGGGCATAGTCCTCTGGGGTAAACGAGGCAGAAAGAGACGGCATGCTTAAATACAAGACAAAACGAGGAAAACAAAAAGGTAAAAACACCGTCCCTAAAACTATGGGACAACACTATTAGGAAATAATCGAGCCTTTGACCCCACTACGGGTTAATGGAGGCCAAAGGACAAAGGAAAGCTAAGAGTAGAATAAATGGAAATCGCTGACCCCTCTAAAAAATGGAGGCCAAAGGAAAGAAAAACACTGATATTAAGGAAAGATCCAGTCGTTGACCCCGCTACAATCAAATGGAGGTCAAAGACAAAATAACGCTAATAGTAATGTAAATCAAGGCTCTGACCCCACTACAGATAGATGGGGGCCAAAGGACAAACACTAATAGTAATATTAAGTAAATAAAAGTCTCTGACCTCGCTACGGATGAGTGGAGGCCAGATAAGACTAAGACACCGTCCCAAAAAGTATGGGACAAACACTAGTAATGAAATAATAGAAAACGGTCCCGAAAATTGTGGGACCAACACCAATAGTAATAACAGACTAGTCTTTGACCTCACTACACGTCTAATGGAGGCCAAAGACACTAAAAACGCGAAAATCACTAACTAGCACTACGGTGTTCTGTGAATACACAGAACACAGAAAAGAAAGGAAAGACCAAAAACCACTACAGGAAAAGAAAGTGTACCTACACTAAGTGTAGGGTGCTCTCGACCCTCTCCGAACACCGAATGGTATCCGGAGCACCTAAAGTGTCGGCCTTCCCAGGAGAAGAGAGCACAAGATTTTAAGTAAACTAAAAGAAGCTCAACGACGAGCGAAGCGTGTCCGGTTCCTAAGACCGGCTAGTCGATTTACTGTAGAAGTGTTGCAGCTGTAGCACACACTGCGCATGGATCCACCTCTAGCAGCAGACACCCACAAGACTCGCGTCAGGTAAGTATGCGTTTTCCGGCGAAAGGCAACGTTTTGATTGGTTCATTTCACACTGTCGCATGTGGTAGGAACGTTGCTTGGTGCATCAACTTAGCTAGGAATGACTGAAATGATTACCTACCATGTTTTATCTCTAGCATTTCCTTCGCTACTCCTTGGAACTGTGGGCGGGCGGGCGGGCGGGCGGGCGGGCGGGCGGGCGGGCGGGCGGGCGATGGTTCGTCATCTTGTCGTTCCTTGCAATCGCCAAGCAGCCAACCTTGTCCGCATCATGCTCTCCAGAGACACGGCGCTTCGTCTCCAGGGACACATTCAAAGCTGACCTGAAATGTAATCGCACAAAACACATTACTTGCTGCTCTGACCGTTTTCCTTTCGTATCATTTCAATTGTTATTGTTGTTCTTCCCCTTTGGGGAAGGGGCCGTACTCGGATTTAGTGCAAGACCGAGACAACCCGTGGCCAGGGTGAAGCAAGCTTCAATCCCATGGCCGAGGTCCAAAAATCAGTTTAATATATGAGCCAGGCGTTGCCTGGCATACCAGATATTAAGCTGATAAGAACAGATACTACACTTGATCTTGTTTTGAGTTTGTTTTACCCCTCACAGTCCGGGTGTGCAAGGGAACTGCGAGAAGGTATACTCCCACTAGGCTAGGCCCAAATCGGGGAGTCGGAATGGTCCTACGGTTTTACGCCCTTATCCGAGAAGGCGTCGGGATTTTCCGCACTTCTTTGAAGCGCTGCGTGAGTTTTCGCACCTTAGTGCTTCGTGAGATTTCGCACCTTAGTGCTTCGTGAGGTTTCGCACCGTAGTGCTTCGTGTGTGTCTACAACCACAGTAGATGCCTTTGAATAGCTGGGAGCCAGGGGACTGGGACGAGCTGACCACGCTGCGGTCACCCATCCAAGTACTAACTCCGCCCGACCGGGCTTAACTTCGGTGATCTGACGAGAACCGGTGCTTTCCCGGTGGTATGGTCGTAGACAGGAGGCGTAAGGACTATAGCATTTTTATAGCTAGCGCTGTGTGTGGCGGCCAACTGGACGAAGATATTGTTAGGAACGCACCGAACTACACCATCACCTACATCGTGTTTCACTCACTAATCCGTTTTCACTTCAGCTTTACGCTTTGATAGGGAGGGAGGGAGGGAGGGGACGAGCGCGAACGCAGGTCCCCACTAACAGAAATTATACGCTCGAGTTACCCACATTTGGGGTAATCGCAGGAGTCAACCCAATCGAAGTGCAATGAGAGGGCCTCATCCTGAGAGGACTTCCTTCATGATCAAAGTACCTCTCGCGTCAGGTAAGTATGCGTTTTCCGGCGAAAGGCAACGTTTTGATTGGTTCATTTCACACTGTCGCATGTGGTAGGAACGTTGCTTGGTGCATCAACTTAGCTAGGAATGACTGAAATGATTACCTACCATGTTTTATCTCTAGCATTTCCTTCGCTACTCCTTGGAACTGTGGGCGGGCGGGCGGGCGGGCGGGCGGGCGGGCGGGCGGGCGGGCGGGCGGGCGGGCGGGCGGGCGGGCGGGCGGGCGATGGTTCGTCATCTTGTCGTTCCTTGCAATCGCCAAGCAGCCAACCTTGTCCGCATCATGCTCTCCAGAGACACGGCGCTTCGTCTCCAGGGACACATTCAAAGCTGACCTGAAATGTAATCGCACAAAACACATTACTTGCTGCTCTGACCGTTTTCCTTTCGTATCATTTCAATTGTTATTGTTGTTCTTCCCCTTTGGGGAAGGGGCCGTACTCGGATTTAGTGCAAGACCGAGACAACCCGTGGCCAGGGTGAAGCAAGCTTCAATCCCATGGCCGAGGTCCAAAAATCAGTTTAATATATGAGCCAGGCGTTGCCTGGCATACCAGATATTAAGCTGATAAGAACAGATACTACACTTGATCTTGTTTTAAGCTTGACTTCCCTGTCAACCCGAAGGTTTGTGTGCAAGCAGGGCAAGCCCCAGGGAGGTATCATATCGCTAGATACTCAGACCAAATGGGCTCGCGAGACCCACTCCCTTGCGCCGGTTACTACGAATGGTCACCTCCGACAGGGCTGAAGCAGAAGTAACTACGCCCTGCCGAAGGAGTGAGGTGACAAAAAAACGTGAGTGATGCGGGATGACAACGTGGGGGGTCCGCAGACCCATGTCAGGAAGAAGACGCCGTTACGGGAGGATCCGATGGATCCGTCCCAGCGTAAGGGTTTCGGTTTAGCGCCAGTGCAAACGGGTGCTGGCTTGGAAGGATTACGGGAACATGCCAGACCGATGCCCGAGGGTATTGGTGCAGGCTTGCGTTTGCGAGAGTTCCGAGATGACTTAATTGCGGATTGAATCGCAGGAGGATCGGAGAGACGAATCCCAAAGCGGGGACGGTCTTTGTCGGTCGGAGGAATGTCATTGTCGGATTCGACTGGATGGTCGAGATCGTCCGAGAGGGGAGGGTCGAATGTTCCTTTAGGTGAACCGGCCTCCTCCGCTGCGGGAATAGCCTCTTCTTGAGAGGGGGTCGAAGCAGTACCACTGACGGGAGGGTCAGAGTGTTGGACTGGGTTAGTCGCCGCCGACTGAACCGTCGGGTGTTTTCCCTTGTGGACCAGTGTCGGAAGAACCTAGCCCCGGGAATTCTTCCTCGTAATTAGGAGAGGCTGGCCCGGGTGGGCGAACCTCGGGAACAGAGGGCGGCTGACCAGATACGGTGTTTGGTTGACCGCTAGACTTCTTGGGAGATTTCTTCTTCTTTTCTCCTGACGGTTTCTCCCCCGGCTTGGGAGAGGGTTGTTTCTTGGCAGGGCAGCGTTTGGACTCATGTCCAACTACCCCACAATTAAAACAAGTACGGGCTTGACCAGGATGATAGACCAGGCCAGGGTGTCCGAGTATTTGAACACGGGTCGGGACTGTCTCATGCAGAACCATATGGACTTTGACAGTGCCGGTAAACACTTTCCGGAACTGAACAAAACGAATCGATTTAACCTCGCCAAAATCAGCGAAGAAATCCTGGATAGCTTGGGCAGGCAGGCCGTAAGGCAGATGTGTGACGGTGAGCCAGCATCTGTCGACGACGGGTTTGATTCTAAGGGGGTGACCCCTGAGCGTAAGGCCAGTACTCATGACATCCTCGAGGATGGTCGTGGATGGGCACCAGAACCGAAGACGGTTAGGGCGAACGAGCTGGATACAGCAAAAGAAGTCCTCGATGGGGGCAAACTCCTTTGCGAAGGTGTCCCAAACTTCTTCCGGCGTTACGGCTGGTTTCCCTCGGAGGGCCAATTCCGGTATGGCGACGTACGCACACCGATCCTCGTGAGGCAGGACGGCCGCAGCTGAAAGGCTCTCAGAAGAACCGCCACCCAGGGCACGGTCATCAGCTGCGGTACGACTTGGGACGTTGCAAGACTCGACGAAAGACGTGGCAGTGTTAGGAGTGGACTCCAGCATGGCATCCACCACCAGCGTCTTAACTGCACTCGTAGTACTCGTTGAACTCGTAGAACACGTAGTAGACTCGTTGGACTCGTTGGACTGCATCGCAACGGACGTTCACAGACACCTCTTATCACGCCAAGAGGCCGAGAAGCGATAGCGAAAAGGAAAAAAATCAGTTTAAGAACGAAAAACGCCGACAAACATGTTGTGGTTCGTTTTGGTCAGCGGACGTTGCTGTAGCGTACCTTATTGTTCGGCAAACAAAGACTACAACACGGGGTATTCCCAGGCGGTCACCCATCCAAGTACTAACTCCGCCCGACCGGGCTTAACTTCGGTGATCTGACGAGAACCGGTGCTTTCCCGGTGGTATGGTCGTAGACAGGAGGCGTAAGGACTATAGCATTTTTATAGCTAGCGCTGTGTGTGGCGGCCAACTGGACGAAGATATTGTTAGGAACGCACCGAACTACACCATCACCTACATCGTGTTTCACTCACTAATCCGTTTTCACTTCAGCTTTACGCTTTGATAGGGAGGGAGGGAGGGAGGGGACGAGCGCGAACGCAGGTCCCCACTACCAGAAATTATACGCTCGAGTTACCCACATTTGGGGTAATCGCAGGAGTCAACCCAATCGAAGTGCAATGAGAGGGCCTCATCCTGAGAGGACTTCCTTCATGATCAAAGTACCTCTCGCGTCAGGTAAGTATGCGTTTTCCGGCGAAAGGCAACGTTTTGATTGGTTCATTTCACACTGTCGCATGTGGTAGGAACGTTGCTTGGTGCATCAACTTAGCTAGGAATGACTGAAATGATTACCTACCATGTTTTATCTCTAGCATTTCCTTCGCTACTCCTTGGAACTGTGGGCGGGCGGGCGGGCGGGCGGGCGGGCGGGCGGGCGGGCGGGCGGGCGGGCGGGCGGGCGGGCGGGCGGGCGGGCGATGGTTCGTCATCTTGTCGTTCCTTGCAATCGCCAAGCAGCCAACCTTGTCCGCATCATGCTCTCCAGAGACACGGCGCTTCGTCTCCAGGGACACATTCAAAGCTGACCTGAAATGTAATCGCACAAAACACATTACTTGCTGCTCTGACCGTTTTCCTTTCGTATCATTTCAATTGTTATTGTTGTTCTTCCCCTTTGGGGAAGGGGCCGTACTCGGATTTAGTGCAAGACCGAGACAACCCGTGGCCAGGGTGAAGCAAGCTTCAATCCCATGGCCGAGGTCCAAAAATCAGTTTAATATATGAGCCAGGCGTTGCCTGGCATACCAGATATTAAGCTGATAAGAACAGATACTACACTTGATCTTGTTTTAAGTTTCACGTCCTATACAGCCTTGTACCTCTCGGTACGGTCAGCGACGGTGCAATGCGTGACCTGGAGCTGTGTGCAATAGGATGAAACAACACGGAGGTACCATATCGCTAGGTACTCAGACCAAAAGGGCTCGCGGAACCCTCTCCTTATGCCTGATAGACAAATGTGATCCCCTCACCTAAGCGGAAGCAGAAGTAACTACCGCCGGCTCGGGGGTGAGGTGAACCAGTGACGACATGACTGGCATGAGTTGGTCGTGGATCCGCAGACCCGTCACCGGAAGAGAAAGCCTCTCCCGGCGGTTGGTCCCCGCGTCGGGGGCACCACAGAAAAAATTAACTAGCTTAGGAAGACCTAAGAAGTCCCAGCTAAATCGCAGGGCGCTACACCCGGCCCGTCGGTCGTCCCCGGAGGAGGTCAACCGACGCCCTGAGAAGTCGGGTCATTCCGGGAGCCGGGTGCCTCTATTCCCCGCGCGGAAGACGGATCCCCCCCTAGGCGAGAGCGGAGCTCATCAGGGAACGCCAGCGTACCATCGCCACAGACCGTACCCAGGACGCCCCCGGCTAACCACTGCTGCTCGACGTATGAGCGCAACGAGTGACGCAGTTGTAGGCGCGCCAAGAAACGGAACGAGGACTTAATACGTTCCAAAGCATACCGGGGCTCCGGCTGAAGATGTTCGAACCTAAAGAAATTGCGGGATATCCATACTTGATGACGCAACAAGGCCATCAGGACCGAGAAACCGGTCGGAATGGAATCCGCCTTCCTAAAAGAAAAACGGATCTCGCGCGACACTGGGCGCGGCAGGGATGACCTAAATTGCGACATCAAGGCGTGGAGCCAGTCGATCAGCGAAGACGCGAAAGGACACTCCACAAAAAGGTGCTCGATGGACTCTCTGCGGCCACAGTGACACCAAGGAGACACCGACATACCGAACCGCAGCAGTCGGTCCGCTGTTGGAAGCACGCCGTGCGCTGTAAGCCACGAAGTATCGAGCGCTGCACGGTCGTGTCGTAGCTGGTCCAGGTTCTTCCACACGGTACGCCACTCCACTCCGATGGCGGAATACTTCTCGACGCACCGGTGCTCGTGACCGGTGTTCCTGACGAGGATGTCGTAGACCTCCTTGGCAGTAACGTTGGTCAGAGCTAGTGGCTCGGCGCCCGTGCGCGGTACCACCCAGCCCCCGGGGGCGTGATGGCCGCCTACTTGAAGCCACGCGGAGAGCACCTCGCGATAGAAAATGGGGATTTTCCTCAGTGTGGAGGCGCCGACCTGCCGTAGATTGAAGGCTCGGCTGACTGGTTCCGCTAGGAAGGCCCGGCGGAGGTAGTGGCGATAAAAGAACTGCCAACCACGCTTCTCACCTACCAAGAAGCGCTTGGCCCACACGACCCGGAAAGCAGAAACCTTTTTGGCGATGTCCACAACCCCTAGCCCCCCCCTGGCTATTGGCTGTGAGACTGTGTCCCTGCTGAGCCACTCTCTTTTTTTACCCCAAACAAATGTATAAACTAGACTATTTATTTTCTTGATTATATTGTTAGGTATTGTTACGATGTTAACTAAGTACCAAAAGATACTGAGACCAAGAGTATTGACAATAACGGCTCGTCCCCGGAAAGAAAGCTTGCGGTCGCGCCAAGAATTGAGCGTGGCTTGCAGCTTTGCGACGCGGGGCCCCCAGTCCTCGCCACCTTCGTTGCTAAGACGGCTTCCGAGTGCAACGATGTGACCCGAAGACCACCGAAAGTCCACTGGGAGGGAAGTACGGTTGCGCCAGGGTCCCAGCAAGAGACCATGACATTTGCCCGGGTTGAGTCTTGCACCCGAGGCTTGTTCGTACCTCCCGAACAACTCCACCAAAGACTGGACCGACGAGTCTGTTGTCACGGTTATGGACGTGTCGTCGGCGTATTGCACAATTTTCGCGCGCTCTCGCCCTCCGGGGAGGGGAAAGCCGACGATGGTGTCGTCTGCGCGAACTGCACAGGCCAACGACTCCGCAACGAGGACGTAAAGAAGCGGGGAAAGGGGACAACCCTGCCGCACCCCCCTGGAAACCGGGAATGGCTCCGTGGCAAAGCCATTCACGATAACCCGGCTGTACACATTCGTGTACAATAACCTAACCCAACCACGGAACGAAGTCCCGAAACCCATCTTGACCAGAACCTTCTCCATGTAGGCCCACTCTACCCGGTCGAAGGCTTTCTCCTGGTCAAGGGAAAGAATTGCTGCTGGCACCGCCTCGGTGTTGGCGTAATCTACGACGTCATGAAGAAGACGGACGTTCTCCCCAATGAAGCGACCCGGGACCCCACACGACTGGTCGGGCGAGACCACGGAACCGATTACATTAAGGAGGCGATTAGATAACGCTTTGGCGGCGATCTTATAGTCCACACACAATAGAGTGATGGGACGCCAGTTCGCCGTGTCCAAGAGGTCTCCCTTCTTGTACAAGAGCGTTATTGCACCAGAGCGTTGGGTCAGGGACAAGCAGCCACAACGGTAACACGAGTTCAGCACCCTTACAAGGTCGGGACCCAGGAGGCTCCAGAACCGAACGTAAAATTCGGCAGGTAAACCATCCACCCCAGGTGCTTTGGAGGACGCCATTTGCTTGAGTGCCCGTAAGCACTCTTCCTCCGTGAGGTCTCCCTCACATGACTCGGACTCGGCAACGGACAACTTCCGCTCAAGGCTCGAAAGAAAAGCCCCTTGTTCTTGATCCTCGAGATGTTGGGAGGAGAACAGTCGGAAATAGTAGTCCCTCCAGACGCCAAGAATGTCCTGCGTCGATTTAACGATCTGGCCATCAGATCGACGAATGGCTCGAATGAGCCTTCGCTGACCTCGGACTTTCTCTTGACGCAAGAAGTACGCCGAAGACGACTCCCCTTCTTCCGCCCACCTAATGTTGGCACGCAACTGGGCCCCCCTCGCCTCGGAAAGGAGTTCGGAGGCCAGCTCTGCCCTTTTAGCCTCCAACAGACCGGGGAGCTGTTCACCGTTGTCTAGCCGCTTTTGGATGTCGGCGACTGCTGCGTTTAACTCTTGGATCTTACGCTTCTTGTCGCGGGACGATGCACTCGACAGTCTGCGAATCAGTCCTTTTAAGCGGACCTTTCCTGCATCCCACCAGGACGAGAGAGAATGGAAGCTATCCATCTCAGAACGCCAATCCGCCCAAAATCGTGCGATTTCAGAACAGAAGGCCTCGTCTGACAGGTGAGACGTGTTAAACTTCCACAGGCCTTTGCCTCGCTCGACTGCTGATGGTAGGTCGATCTCGAGATACACGTAGGAGTGATCCGAGCGGAAAAAGGGGTAGATCCCCACCGACGAGACAAACCCGAAATACCTTTCCGGTAGCCAGATCATATCGATCCGGGACCCCTGCGCGCCATTGGGTTGTCGCCACGTGAACTCTGCGTCCCCCGGGTGCTTAGCACGCCAGGCATCACAGAGTTCGAACGCAGCCATTAGGTCACTCAATGTTGAGGACCAGTTATACGCCCAATACGACTCTGGATTGCAGCCGAAGCGATCCAGGCGGGGATTGACCACGGTGTTGAAGTCTCCGCAGAGGAACACCGGGAGGTCAGGGTCTATGGCCTGGTAGAGGGATTCGAAAAAGACAGCGCCTTCATCCTTCTTATTGGGTCCATACAGACACACGACCTGGAAGTTTAAATCGTCTCGGCAAAATTCCGCGACGACTAAACGACCGGCCTCGTCTCGCACTTTTCTGACCACCTGATAGCAGGGTTTGTACAGGAGGGCTACCCCCGCGCTGCGCGTAGTACCGGGGGACGAGATGGTTTGGTAGTTAAGTTTATTATTTATAGTTAAATTACTTTTCTTAAACCATTGCTCTAGCTCTGATTCCGACGTGGCGTGCGTTTCCTGCATACATACCAGGTCAGGTTCAAAACAGTTCAGCCAGGACATTAGTGCCTGGCGATGGGACAGGGTCCGGAGACCCTGTACGTTAATTGTAATTAGACTAATCATTGTTATTTACTGATTAGTCTGGGGCTCGGAACCCTCAAATGGAGGGTTCGGTATGCGAACGGGTGGGGCCTTGGGTTCGGGAATACGCAGATTTCCCGAGGCAGTGACCCCAATGGACTCTTCGTCAGATGCGATTGACGAGTTCGCATCGCTATTCATCTTCTCCTCGGTGGGTGCGATGGCTTGCACTGGTGGTGGTGGAGGAGGGTGGAGTGCTCGGGGTCGTCTCCTAGTAGCGCCGACCAGAGGCCTGGGCGCTGTACGTCTGCGAGTAAACGGATCAAAACTTTCGCTTACTCGGGGTGCGCCACGGCGATTTTTACGTTTGCCAGAGTTTCCACAGCTCTTGGCGGGCGCTTGAGCTGGTGATGTAGGCATGCTTGGTTTCCCCGAGTGGGGAGGAGAGGCGGGTTCCCGTGTAACCAGGAAGGTAGGGTCCGCGGGCGTAATGGCCCGAGGGGTGGCCTCTTTTTCGCTTGTGTCCTTCACGACAGAAGGGGAAGCAAGTTCCAGCATTGCCACTGGCGGAGTGAACCGTGGGGTAGCCGCACTTGGTCCATCCGCTTGGGAGGGAGAGGTAAGTTCCTGCTGTGGCAGGGGGGTAGGATCCACAGGCGGGGTGGTCTGGATGGCAGCCGCACCTGTGTCCTTCAGATGGGAAGGGGAGGTGGGAGTGGATACCTCAGGAGATGGAGAGGTAGAGTCCACTGGTGAAGTCCCTTGTGGGACTTCTACATGTGTTGCCCTCGATGGAGAGGGTAGGGTAGGTTCCTGCACCGGGTTGGTGATGGAATCAGCCGGTGCTGATGGGAGGCCAAACGGAGCTTCCACTCCCGATGTCATGGGGAGGAAGGCGGCCCCCACCGTGGGTATGGAGGTGGCCCAGCCGGGAGCTGGTCCTGAAGGAGGGCATAACTTCTTGGACGGGGGTTCCTCGTCTGAACTGGCTTCGTCGGAGGCAGGAACCGGGAGCGAGTCTTCTGTGCTTCCTTCCCGGGGGGCAGGAAGGAAGGCCGTCTGACTCTCAACAGGAGAGGGAGCACTGGCTGGCGGATCCCGAACAGGGGGCGTAGCCTGTGGGGAAGGGATTGCCGGAGTGTCGTCCCCAGAAGGGGGCTGAGCCACAGGGGTGGCATCGGCGGCGAGGGACTTCAGCGATGGAGGGGAAGTCGCCAGCACAGGAGAGGGGCAGGATGCTCTTGGCGTGTCCAAGAGAAGCCCTTGGCGTGTGGCCTGAGGAGGGTCGTCGATATCCTGCTGCGAAGTGCGTGAGGTGTGCGGTTTGCCCGATGCCTTGCTTTTCTTGTTCTTTCGCCTGCGGGGTGGGAGAGGCGTATCCTCCATCGGGAAGAGGGAAAAGCGGTTGTTGGTGGAAGTGGAAGGCTCCAGGGCAGTTACCGCCGCATAAGATCGACCCGGGGTAACCGGGGAGGAGGTGCGTGACAGCGCGCTCGGAGGGGGCGGAGCCACGGCTGTGGCGAGACGTCGGAGCTGAGGCGGGCCACGATGTGGTGGCCCCGAGGGTGACCGCGCCGGACTGACCGATGGAGTGGGCGGATGCCGGCGTGTTGGGGTCCCGGGTTCCTGGCTAGATTGTTGTGGAACCACATTACGACGTCCTTGTCGTTGCGGGCAGTGGCGCCGTTCGTGGCCGTGTTGGCCGCACAGGAAACAGGTACGCGGCTGGTCCCGGTACCAGATAATGCAGTTGTGGCCCCGGATTCTCAACCGTGAGGGGATATCTTTAGTGATATCCACCTGCGCAAATAATGTGCCGGTGGCCACTTTGTCGATGATCTCCGGTCGGATGGAGTCAACTTCGCCGTAGGGCGCTAAGGCCCGGCGAACAAATTCGTGCGGGGTTGCATATGCGAGCCGCCGTATGGTGACCCATTTCTTTGAGTGAATTGGGCCCAGGGTCAATGGGTGGCCCCTAAAAGTGAGCCCGGTATTCATGACATCTTCCAGTTTTCTGGTAGATGTACAACAGAACCTGACCTCATTAGCTGACAGGAGCTGTATGCAGGCAAACGCGGTATGAAGAGGGTTTGCCACGGTAAGAAAGGAACGCCGGAGTTCGGCCTCGGTTACGGGAGGCTTGCCTCGTAGGCAAAGTTCCGGCAATGTGCACAAGGCGGACCGATTAGAAAATGGAACCGCCATTATCTAACAGCTAGAGCTTACACACAAAAAAGGAGAGAGAAAAAAAGGATACCACAAGGATACTCCTACAAAACGATCCACCAAATGTGGGACAGGGACTACCGCCCAAATGCAGGTAGTCCCACAAGCGAACAACCAAAAGCGTCGACCAGCGATAAAGGACGTCCAGTGCCCAAGGCTCCAAAAAGAACCACTGCGGGAGCAGCACGGTCAGGAACACTGGAACGGATCCGGAGGCGAAGTCGAACCAAAAACGAAGGAAGTGGAAATAGGTGTTATGAGGAGGACTCCTCAAGCATTCATCCACCTAGATCCCCACGAAAACCAACAGCAAAGTAGAAAACACCAAAGAAGAGCACCAGTAGTCTTCGGACGTTGATCACAACGGACGTTCACTGCACCTATTTCAAGCCAATAGGCCGAGAAGCGATACTGAAGTATAAAAAAATAAGTTTAAAAACGAAAAAAGCCACCAACCTTCTTGTGGTTCGTTTTGGTCAGCGGACGTTGCCGCCGCGTACCCTATTGTTCAGGAAACAAAGTCTACAACACGGGGTATTCCCAGGCGGTCACCCATCCAAGTACTAACCCCGCCCGACCGGGCTTAACTTCGGTGATCGGACGAGAACCGGTGTTTTCCCGGTGGTATGGTCGTAGACATATAGGCATTGCACAATTGCGTTCTTATAGCTACCGCTCTACCGGCTAGGTTGACGAACAAATCGTTAGGAACACACAGAACTCCAACAGCATCTACATCGTGTTTCACTGACTACTACGTTTTGATTCGAGTTTTACATTTTCATAGGGGACGAGCGCGAACGCAGGTCCCCACTACCAGAAATTATACGCTCGAGTTACCCACATTTGGGGTAATCGCAGGAGTCAACCCAATCGAAGTGCAATGAGAGGGCCTCATCCTGAGAGGACTTCCTTCGTGATCAAAGTACCTCTCGCGTCAGGTAAGTATGAGTTTTCCCGGCGAAAGGCAATGTTTTGATTGGTTCATTTCACACTGCCGCATGTGGTAGGAGAGCTGCTAAGTGCATCAATTTAGCTATGAAAGAGATGATTACCTACCATGTTTTATTTCTCGTATCTCATTCCCTATGCCATCAAACGGTGCACGATGGTTCGTGATCTTGTCATTCCTTGGAAATGCCAACCATCCAACGTTGTCCACATCAGCTCCCCAGAGACACGATACTTGCTCTCCCGGGACACATCTAACCTGAAACGTAATAGCACAAAACACAGTCACTGCTCTGACCACTTTCATTTCAATTCTTCTTGCTGTTGTGCTGATTGTTGTTCTTCCCCGAAGGGAAGGGGCCGTACTCGGATGTAGTGCAAGACCGAGACAACCCGTGGCCAGGGCGAAGCAAGCTTCAATCCCATGGCCGAGGTCCAAAAATCAGTTTAATATATGAGCCAGGCGTTGCCTGGCATATCAGATATTAAGCTGATAAGAACAGATACTACACTTGATCTTGTTTTGGACTTGACTTCCCTGTCAACCATAAGGTTGCGTGCAAGCAGGGCAAGCCCCAGGGAGGTATCATATCGCTAGATACTCAGACCAAATGGGCTCGCGAGACCCACTCCCTTGCGCCAGATTCTCCGCATGGTCACCTCCGACAGGGCTGAAGCAGAAGTAACTACGCCCTGCCGAAGGAGTGAGGTGACAATAAACGTTTGTGAGACGGGATGATTACGTGGGGGTCCGCAGACCCGTGACAGAGAAAGAAAAAACCGTGGTGGAAGGGACCGAAGGGCCCTCCCCGGTTTTAGATTGCGTTGTTGGTCCAGTACCCCAAACGGGGGCTGGCGTGCAGGATTTTCGTTGACAGGCCAGCTCAGTACCCGACGGCACCGGTGCTGGCTTTCGACGGCGAGACTTGCGGAATGATTTCAGTTCCGGGCGAACCGTTGGTTCATGGCGTTTAAGCCATTCTTCAACCTCGACATCGTCGGGGTGTATCTCGGAAGTGTCCTTGGGGGCCACCGATGGTAGGGGTTCCCGTGAGGACGTGGGCCGAAGGTGTTGTTTGACCCAATCTTCAGCAAAAACCGGTTTAGGCTTTTGAACGGTTGGTGGATCGGAAATGTCAACGAGAGTAGAAGTTGGAGGGTCTAATGGTCCTTGACAGGAGTTGGACACCTCCAAGGTATCGAGGCCCTTCTCGTCAGAGAGGGTGGACTTGGTAGCCAATGGAAGGTCAGAAGTGACCGCCGCAGGAGTGGCATCGTTGGGTGGAGAGGTAGCCTTGGGGTGGGCCGCCTCAGGAAGGACAGCAATGTCCTTTGCTAGGTTGGGGTTGAGAGTGGTGTTTGCAGGTGTAACAGTAGACGGGGGGTCAGCCAACGAGGTGGCTTCCCCGGGTGGAGGTTCAGAAACGTCAGAATTAAGAGGGGGGTCTTGGACTGACGATGAACCAGGTCCGGTGACAGGTGGAGCAGCATTCCGTTGTGGTTCTGGTGTATTACCAGAAGACTTGGAAGCTGGCGTTGTGGACTGGTGACGCGACTTCCTCTTCTTAGGAGAGGTGGATTTCTTCTTGGGGCAGCGTTTGGACTCATGGCCCACTGCCCCGCAGTGAAAACAGGTGCGAGCCTGGCCGGGATGATAGACTAGGCCCGCGTGACCTAAAACACGGATACGGGTAGGCACTGTCTGGTTAAGCTCCATCAGAACCTTGATGGTACCGGTAAAGACTTGGCGAAATTGCACAAATCGAACGCAGCGGACCTCACCAAATTGGGAAAAATATTCGGTGATGGCCGGTTCAGGTAGACCGTAGGGCAGATGTGTCACGGTCAACCAACATCTGTCCACTATCGGTTTAATACGAAGGGGGTGACCCCGCAGTGACAGTCCGGTGTTAAGCACATCCTCCAGAATTCGGGCAGATGGGCACCAGACGCGTAAACGGTTGGGACGAACCAACTGGATGCAGGTAAAGAAGTCCGTTATAGGGGCGAAGTCCTTGCCGAACGTCTCCCAGACTTCCTCCGGTTTCAATGGCGGCTTCCCTTGGAGAACAAGCTCCGGTATATCCACCATAGCACAGCGATCCTTGTAGGGCAGGTGGGCCTCAGCTGCAAGGCTCTGAAAAGAGCCACCACTCTGGGCACGGTCGACAGCCTCGGCACCACCTGCAGCGTTGTCAATCTCGACGGAAGACGTGGCAGTGTTATCGGTCGAAGACCGAAGCATGGCTTCCACCACCAGCGTCTAGCAGCACTCGTAGAACTCGTAGGAACAGTTAGCAACTGTAAACGTGATCACGACGGACGTACACGAACCTCTTGTCAAGCCAAGAGGCCGAGAAGCGATACTGAAGTATAAAAAAATAAGTTTAAAAACGAAAAAAGCCACCAACCTTCTTGTGGTTCGTTTTGGTCAGCGGACGTTGCCGCCGCGTACCCTATTGTTCAGGAAACAAAGTCTACAACACGGGGTATTCCCAGGCGGTCACCCATCCAAGTACTAACCCCGCCCGACCGGGCTTAACTTCGGTGATCGGACGAGAACCGGTGTTTTCCCGGTGGTATGGTCGTAGACATATAGGCATTGCACAATTGCGTTCTTATAGCTACCGCTCTACCGGCTAGGTTGACGAACAAATCGTTAGGAACACACAGAACTCCAACAGCATCTACATCGTGTTTCACTGACTACTACGTTTTGATTCGAGTTTTACATTTTCATAGGGGACGAGCGCGAACGCAGGTCCCCACTACCAGAAATTATACGCTCGAGTTACCCACATTTGGGGTAATCGCAGGAGTCAACCCAATCGAAGTGCAATGAGAGGGCCTCATCCTGAGAGGACTTCCTTCGTGATCAAAGTACCTCTCGCGTCAGGTAAGTATGAGTTTTCCCGGCGAAAGGCAATGTTTTGATTGGTTCATTTCACACTGCCGCATGTGGTAGGAGAGCTGCTAAGTGCATCAATTTAGCTATGAAAGAGATGATTACCTACCATGTTTTATTTCTCGTATCTCATTCCCTATGCCATCAAACGGTGCACGATGGTTCGTGATCTTGTCATTCCTTGGAAATGCCAACCATCCAACGTTGTCCACATCAGCTCCCCAGAGACACGATGCTTGCTCTCCCGGGACACATCTAACCTGAAACGTAATAGCACAAAACACAGTCACTGCTCTGACCACTTTCATTTCAATTCTTCTTGCTGTTGTGCTGATTGTTGTTCTTCCCCGAAGGGAAGGGGCCGTACTCGGATGTAGTGCAAGACCGAGACAACCCGTGGCCAGGGCGAAGCAAGCTTCAATCCCATGGCCGAGGTCCAAAAATCAGTTTAATATATGAGCCAGGCGTTGCCTGGCATATCAGATATTAAGCTGATAAGAACAGATTTATTATCAATAAAAACTTCTTTACAATTGAGATCTAAAATTTGACTTAGCTTAAGTATTTATATTGACACACAAAGAATTAAAGACTTATTTGCATGGTAAAGTTCATACCAGTTCTAGTTATAAGTGAAGTGTTACATTATAAGAAACTAGGGTTTGGTACAAGAGGTACCGTTAGGTAACATTATTGTGTGTAATGCAATAGCATGTTTTATTGAGCGTGTGTGTATGTTTGTTGTGTGCGGGTTCTTAGCTAGTGTTAAGAGAATAGCACCCAGAGGGGCTATTCAGTATTACATGTTATACTCATCGTGATCATAGTAGGACATTTCTTCTAGTTCATATTGTTCGTCCAAGAGATAATCTTCATCATCATAATCGCTGAGAACGTCATTCGTAGGCTGTGTTGGGTCAGGTGAGACATGTTGTTGAATTTCAAGTTGGATGGTCTCAGTAAGGGCTTCATATTCGGAGTAAAAGGTTGGGGATAGTTCCGTCTTTTTTGGTTCAAAGGTTGCCATTATTTCGTCTACTTGGAAGGATAAATCATGATTGTCCGAAATGTGTATAGCAATCCAGAGGGGCAGAAGTTGGACGAATCGGGCGTAGGTTGTGGCGCATTTTGTGGACCATGATTTTGCGAATTTATCCATGCGCTCCATTATCTTGGGATGGGTGCATTTAACAGCATGGGCGGTGTATTTATCCGTGGGGATTTCAGGATCGTGGCACAGGGAGCAGGTGGCGTATGTCGTGGTTGGTGGAGGCGAGGAGGACTCATCAGGGGTCGTCGTTTGGCACTGGGTGGAATGTACGGCCAGTTTCTTGAAGCTATCTGTTTGGGAAGAGCAGGAATTGGCGGAGCTCGTCTTGTAAGGTGGCGTGGGAGGGATATCGATGGTGGATCCAGGGCATTTGGTGAGGGTAGGGGGAGTGGACCAGGTGGATTTGGAGGAGGTGTCTTTGGTAGGAGGTTTAGGTTGAGGGAGGTTAGTTTGTGAGGAAGATGAGGCAGTTTTGAGGGTTGGTTGAGGACGAAGGAGGACAGCTTGGGTGGACGACGAGGTAGTTAGGCGGGGTGAGGTTTGGGTGTTAGCATCTTTCGTCTTGGGTTTTGGTTGATTATTAGGACCAGATGCAGCACGGCGGAGAGGAGATGTTGGAGTTTTATGGACAGGTACTGGTGCGGTCGGAGATCGTACATCTTTTTCCTTAGGTTGTAAATATATGTTCGGACCAGTTGTAGCCAAGGAGGTCGAGGGAGGTGGTGAATCAGAAGGTCGTGGTAGGACAAAGGGAGGTGGGGGAGAGCAGCGATGATCCAACTTGCTAGGAGGTGGTACAGGACGGTGAGCAGGAGACGATAACGGAGGTGAGGCATCAGAAGAGAAGTATCCAGGGTCGGTAGAGGAGACAGGACCTTTCGGTGTTGAGACAGTCGGTGTAGATAGGTCCAGAGAGGTAGAAGAGGCGCTTGAAAAGCCCAGGGTAGCTTTTAGGGTGTCAGCAGCATAGTTGATAGTCCACTTAACGTTGACTGGGGAGAGATGTTCCATGGTGGTCAGAATTGTGGGAGGAAAGGCGAGGAACGGCGAGGAGGTTCGATTACCACAAGTAGGCCAGGAGAAGGACAAGGTATAACTGCCGGATTCTTGCGCTAGACTCCACGAGGAAGGAGGACCAGTTACAGTTGATTCCACGAGACCAAGGAGTGGAGGTGGTAAGGAAGAGCGTGGCGGGCCCAGGAGACCTGGAGCGCATGCGCATACCCAGTTGCGCGCGTGGCCGGCCCCCCGGGGTTGGTATACAGGACCGCCGGCCCCCCCCGTGGGGAGGGCGTGCGGCCCCAGTATCTGCACCCGGGGAGCACTTGAGTGCTGTACGGCCCCTGTCTGGGTAAACCAGGGGTTCGTTGAGGCCGGATTAACCGGCCCTCCCATTGCGCAAGCGCAGTTAGGAGACGGCCAAATGCTTCCAAAAATCCCCCCGGACGGCCAATTCCGAGGGGCAAGTGAATTTTCCGTGTACAACTGATTAAGCTGATAAGAACAGATACTACACTTGATCTTGTTTTGGAGTTATACGACCTTACCACCTATGACGGACCCGACGGTGCAATGGGCCCTGGAGGTGGTGTGCAAAGGTCATAATCCGCGGAGGTACCATATCGCTAGGTACTCAGACCAAAAGGGCTCGCGAGACCCTCTCCGTTGCGCCGGATACGTCTGGTCGCTCCCGACAGGGCTGAAGCAGAAGTAACTACGCCCTGCAAGGAGAGTGCGTGTGAAAAGCTCGGATGAAAGACGAAAAATACGGTGGAGTTATGAAAATGAATTTCTACCCACTACACAGGAGATTGATGCACTTCATATGGGAACTCCATAATCGTTGTCCCCTTGGCATCTTTACAATTTAAATTAGCTATAACCTCTTCCACGACAACGTGGTGTACGTTTTTAAATTGCCGGCGAATCCGCTCGACAATAAAAGAGACAGATGGACCCCCCAAAATGGGTTCGCCATCTTCGGTTTCCCCAACCACCAACGCTTTGACATAGTCCGTGGTCGGAACAGGAGCCGGGTTAGTCTTTTTGCGAAGACAAGCAACCGCGTCTGCAAAAGGTCTGGAGGAGGTTGATGCGGGAGTCACTTGCTTCTGAGAGGAAGTAGACTCCTTCACTGTAGGTGGATCAACGGTTTGCTCAGAAGTTGAGGCTGGAGGGTCCACAACCATTGGTGGACCATTAACGGAGGCTGGAGTCTCCTGTATGACAGTCGGGCCCTGAGACGGGGCCACTGGCGAGTCAGAAACATTGATAACGGTGGGCTCAGAAGAGGCGGTAGGATCTGTGGGAGGATCCACAACCATTTCGGATGTTGAAGCTGGAGGATCGTGGGAAGTGGCTGCCGAGTCAGTGGGAGGCTCTTCCAGGATAACTCGTTTCGCTGGAGGTTCGGGAAGCTCGTCCTCACGAGAAGTGGAGGTCGAGGATGAGGCTGCCGGAGGAGGCGGCGCGGTCTCTGTTGCAGTAACAGTGGAACTAAGAGGACGTGAACCCTCTTTACGTTTAGAGTCTTTGGATTTCTTCGTTTTTTTCTGTTGAGGCTGTTGTCGCTTGGGGCACTTGTTTGCCTCATGGCCATCTTGGTTACAATTATAACAGGTTCTGGTCTGGCCTTGATGATAGACCAGACCTGCGTGCCCACAAATGCGGACACGAGTTGGAACGGTGGTGTGCAGCTGTACCTGGACCTTGATGGTACCGGTATGAACATTGCGAAACAGTACAGGACGGATGGCTTTAACGTCTCCATACTGAGAGAAGAATTCTTTAATGCTCTCCATAGGAAGACCATAGGGCAAGTGGGTGACTGTCAGCCAACTACGGTCGTGGATCGGTCGGATTGTCAGGGGATGGCCGCGCAAAGTCAGCCCAGTATTGCAAACATCCTCCAATACTTTGGATGTAGTACACCATATCCGTAAACGGTTGGCTCGGACCAGCTGGATACAGGAAAAAAACTGTTCCGGAGGGGAGAACTCTTTGCAGAATTCGTCCCATACTTCTGCAGCACGGATCTTGGGGCGGTCTTTCAACGCCAGCTCCGGGACGTCCACGTAGGCACAGCGGTCTGGTAAAGGCACGGTAGCAGCAGACGCAACTGGAAGGCTCTGAGAAGAGCCACCACGAATGGCACGGTCGCCAGCCACGACTGCTGCAAAGGTTGTGGGACACTCAGTTGTCATACTCGAAGACGTGTGGGAGTGTTATAAGACGGATCTTAAGCATGGATCCACCCCCAGCACGTTTGTAGACTCGTAGATCTCGAAGACTGCTCCTTGCTTGCGGACAACCACGAACGATCGGACCTCTGGACTTAGCCAAGAGGCCGAGAAGCGATACTGAAGTATAAAAAAATAAGTTTAAAAACGAAAAAAGCCACCAACCTTCTTGTGGTTCGTTTTGGTCAGCGGACGTTGCCGCCGCGTACCCTATTGTTCAGGAAACAAAGTCTACAACACGGGGTATTCCCAGGCGGTCACCCATCCAAGTACTAACCCCGCCCGACCGGGCTTAACTTCGGTGATCGGACGAGAACCGGTGTTTTCCCGGTGGTATGGTCGTAGACATATAGGCATTGCACAATTGCGTTCTTATAGCTACCGCTCTACCGGCTAGGTTGACGAACAAATCGTTAGGAACACACAGAACTCCAACAGCATCTACATCGTGTTTCACTGACTACTACGTTTTGATTCGAGTTTTACATTTTCATAGGGGACGAGCGCGAACGCAGGTCCCCACTACCAGAAATTATACGCTCGAGTTACCCACATTTGGGGTAATCGCAGGAGTCAACCCAATCGAAGTGCAATGAGAGGGCCTCATCCTGAGAGGACTTCCTTCGTGATCAAAGTACCTCTCGCGTCAGGTAAGTATGAGTTTTCCCGGCGAAAGGCAATGTTTTGATTGGTTCATTTCACACTGCCGCATGTGGTAGGAGAGCTGCTAAGTGCATCAATTTAGCTATGAAAGAGATGATTACCTACCATGTTTTATTTCTCGTATCTCATTCCCTATGCCATCAAACGGTGCACGATGGTTCGTGATCTTGTCATTCCTTGGAAATGCCAACCATCCAACGTTGTCCACATCAGCTCCCCAGAGACACGATGCTTGCTCTCCCGGGACACATCTAACCTGAAACGTAATAGCACAAAACACAGTCACTGCTCTGACCACTTTCATTTCAATTCTTCTTGCTGTTGTGCTGATTGTTGTTCTTCCCCGAAGGGAAGGGGCCGTACTCGGATGTAGTGCAAGACCGAGACAACCCGTGGCCAGGGCGAAGCAAGCTTCAATCCCATGGCCGAGGTCCAAAAATCAGTTTAATATATGAGCCAGGCGTTGCCTGGCATATCAGATATTAAGCTGATAAGAACAGATACTACACTTGATCTTGTTTTGGAGTTATACGACCTTACCACCTATGACGGACCCGACGGTGCAATGGGCCCTGGAGGTGGTGTGCAAAGGTCATAATCCGCGGAGGTACCATATCGCTAGGTACTCAGACCAAAAGGGCTCGCGAGACCCTCTCCGTTGCGCCGGATACGTCTGGTCGCTCCCGACAGGGCTGAAGCAGAAGTAACTACGCCCTGCAAGGAGAGTGCGTGTGAAAAGCTCGGATGAAAGACGAAAAATACGGTGGAGTTATGAAAATGAATTTCTACCCACTACACAGGAGATTGATGCACTTCATATGGGAACTCCATAATCGTTGTCCCCTTGGCATCTTTACAATTTAAATTAGCTATAACCTCTTCCACGACAACGTGGTGTACGTTTTTAAATTGCCGGCGAATCCGCTCGACAATAAAAGAGACAGATGGACCCCCCAAAATGGGTTCGCCATCTTCGGTTTCCCCAACCACCAACGCTTTGACATAGTCCGTGGTCGGAACAGGAGCCGGGTTAGTCTTTTTGCGAAGACAAGCAACCGCGTCTGCAAAAGGTCTGGAGGAGGTTGATGCGGGAGTCACTTGCTTCTTAGAGGAAGTAGACTCCTTTACTGTAGGTGGATCAACGGTTTGCTCAGAAGTTGAGGCTGGAGGGTCCACAACCATTGGTGGACTATTAACGGAGGCTGGAGTCTCCTGTATGACAGTCGGGCCCTGAGACGGGGCCACTGGCGAGTCAGAAATATTGATAACGGTGGGCTCAGAAGAGGCGGTAGGATCTGTGGGAGGATCCACAACCATTTCGGATGTTGAAGCTGGAGGATCGTGGGAAGTGGCTGCCGAGTCAGTGGGAGGCTCTTCCAGGATAACTCGTTTCGCTGGAGGTTCGGGAAGCTCGTCCTCACGAGAAGTGGAGGTCGAGGATGAGGCTGCCGGAGGAGGCGGCGCGGTCTCCGTTGCAGTAACAGTGGAACTAAGAGGACGTGAACCCTCTTTACGTTTAGAGTCTTTGGATTTCTTCGTTTTTTTCTGTTGAGGCTGTTGTCGCTTGGGGCACTTGTTTGCCTCATGGCCATCTTGGTTACAATTATAACAGGTTCTGGTCTGGCCTTGATGATAGACCAGACCTGCGTGCCCACAAATGCGGACACGAGTTGGAACGGTGGTGTGCAGCTGTACCTGGACCTTGATGGTACCGGTATGAACATTGCGAAACAGTACAGGACGGATGGCTTTAACGTCTCCATACTGAGAGAAGAATTCTTTAATGCTCTCCATAGGAAGACCATAGGGCAAGTGTGTGACTGTCAGCCAACTACGGTCGTGGATCGGTCGGATTGTCAGGGGATGGCCGCGCAAAGTCAGCCCAGTATTGCAAACATCCTCCAATACTTTGGATGTAGTACACCATATCCGTAAACGGTTGGCTCGGACCAGCTGGATACAGGAAAAAAACTGTTCCGGAGGGGAGAACTCTTTGCAGAATTCGTCCCATACTTCTGCAGCACGGATCTTGGGGCGGTCTTTCAACGCCAGCTCCGGGACGTCCACGTAGGCACAGCGGTCTGGTAAAGGCACGGTAGCAGCAGACGCAACTGGAAGGCTCTGAGAAGAGCCACCACGAATGGCACGGTCACCAGCCACGACTGCTGCAAAGGTTGTGGGACACTCAGTTGTCATACTCGAAGACGTGTGGGAGTGTTATAAGACGGATCTTAAGCATGGATCCACCCCCAGCACGTTTGTAGACTCGTAGATCTCGAAGACTGCTCCTTGCTTGCGGACAACCACGAACGATCGGACCTCTGGACTTAGCCAATAGGCCGAGAAGCGATACTGAAGTATAAAAAAATAAGTTTAAAAACGAAAAAAGCCACCAACCTTCTTGTGGTTCGTTTTGGTCAGCGGACGTTGCCGCCGCGTACCCTATTGTTCAGGAAACAAAGTCTACAACACGGGGTATTCCCAGGCGGTCACCCATCCAAGTACTAACCCCGCCCGACCGGGCTTAACTTCGGTGATCGGACGAGAACCGGTGTTTTCCCGGTGGTATGGTCGTAGACATATAGGCATTGCACAATTGCGTTCTTATAGCTACCGCTCTACCGGCTAGGTTGACGAACAAATCGTTAGGAACACACAGAACTCCAACAGCATCTACATCGTGTTTCACTGACTACTACGTTTTGATTCGAGTTTTACATTTTCATAGGGGACGAGCGCGAACGCAGGTCCCCACTACCAGAAATTATACGCTCGAGTTACCCACATTTGGGGTAATCGCAGGAGTCAACCCAATCGAAGTGCAATGAGAGGGCCTCATCCTGAGAGGACTTCCTTCGTGATCAAAGTACCTCTCGCGTCAGGTAAGTATGAGTTTTCCCGGCGAAAGGCAATGTTTTGATTGGTTCATTTCACACTGCCGCATGTGGTAGGAGAGCTGCTAAGTGCATCAATTTAGCTATGAAAGAGATGATTACCTACCATGTTTTATTTCTCGTATCTCATTCCCTATGCCATCAAACGGTGCACGATGGTTCGTGATCTTGTCATTCCTTGGAAATGCCAACCATCCAACGTTGTCCACATCAGCTCCCCAGAGACACGATGCTTGCTCTCCCGGGACACATCTAACCTGAAACGTAATAGCACAAAACACAGTCACTGCTCTGACCACTTTCATTTCAATTCTTCTTGCTGTTGTGCTGATTGTTGTTCTTCCCCGAAGGGAAGGGGCCGTACTCGGATGTAGTGCAAGACCGAGACAACCCGTGGCCAGGGCGAAGCAAGCTTCAATCCCATGGCCGAGGTCCAAAAATCAGTTTAATATATGAGCCAGGCGTTGCCTGGCATATCAGATATTAAGCTGATAAGAACAGATACTACACTTGATCTTGTTTTAAGTTTCACGTCCTATACAGCCTTGTACCTCTCGGTACGGTCAGCGACGGTGCAATGCGTGACCTGGAGCTGTGTGCAATAGGATGAAACAACACGGAGGTACCATATCGCTAGGTACTCAGACCAAAAGGGCTCGCGGAACCCTCTCCTTATGCCTGATAGACAAATGTGATCCCCTCACCTAAGCGGAAGCAGAAGTAACTACCGCCGGCTCGGGGGTGAGGTGAACCAATGACGACATGACTGGCGTGAGTTGGTCGTGGATCCGCAGACCCGTCACCGGAAGAGAAAGCCTCTCCCGGCGGTTGGTCCCCGCGTCGGGGCACCACAGAAAAAATTAACTAGCTTAGGAAGACCTAAGAAGTCCCAGCTAAATCGCAGGGCGCTACACCCGGCCCGTCGGTCGTCCCCGGAGGAGGTCAACCGACGCCCTGAGAAGTCGGGTCATTCCGGGAGCCGGGTGCCTCTGTTCCCCGCGCGGAAGAAGGATCCCCCCCTAGGCGAGAGCGGAGCTCATCAGGGAACGCCAGCGTACCATCGCCACAGACCGTACCCAGGACGCCCCCGGCTAACCATTGCTGCTCGACGTATGAGCGCAACGAGTGACGCAGTTGTAGGCGCGCCAAGAAACGGAACGAGGACTTAATACGTTCCAAAGCATACCGAGGCTCCGGCTGAAGATGTTCGAACCTAAAGAAATTGCGGGATATCCATACTTGATGTCGCAACAAGGCCATCAGGACCGAGAAACCGGTCGGAATGGAATCCGCCTTCCTAAAAGAAAAACGGATCTCGCGCGACACTGGGCGCGGCAGGGATGACCTAAATTGCGACATCAAGGCGTGGAGCCAGTCGATCAGCGAAGACGCGAAAGGACACTCCACAAAAAGGTGCTCGATGGACTCTCTGCGGCCACAGTGACACCAAGGAGACACCGACATACCGAACCGCAGCAGTCGGTCCGCTGTTGGAAGCACGCCGTGCGCTGTAAGCCACGAAGTATCGAGCGCTGCACGGTCGTGTCGTAGCTGGTCCAGGTTCTTCCACACGGTACGCCACTCCACTCCGATGGCGGAATACTTCTCGACGCACCGGTGCTCGTGACCGGTGTTCCTGACGAGGATGTCGTAGACCTCCTTGGCAGTAACGTTGGTCAGAGCTAGTGGCTCGGCGCCCGTGCGCGGTACCACCCAGCCCCCGGGGGCGTGATGGCCGCCTACTTGAAGCCACGCGGAGAGCACCTCGCGATAGAAAATGGGGATTTTCCTCAGTGTGGAGGCGCCGACCTGCCGTAAGTTGAAGGCTCGGCTGACTGGTTCCGCTAGGAAGGCCCTGCGGAGGTGGTGGCGATAAAAGAACTGCCAACCACGCTTCTCACCTACCAAGAAGCGCTTGGCCCACACGACCCGGAGAGCAGAAACCTTTTTGGCGATGTCCACAACCCCTAGCCCCCCCCTGGCTATTGGCTGTGAGACTGTGTCCCTGCTGAGCCACTCTCTTTTTTTACCCCAAACAAATGTATAAACTAGACTATTTATTTTCTTGATTATATTATTAGGTATTGTTACGATGTTAACTAAGTACCAAAAGATACTGAGACCAAGAGTATTGACTATAACGGCTCGTCCCCGGAAAGAAAGCTTGCGGTCGCGCCAAGAATTGAGCGTGGCTTGCAGCTTTGCGACGCGGGGCCCCCAGTCCTCGCCACCTTCGTTGCTAAGACGGCTTCCGAGTGCAACGATGTGACCCGAAGACCACCGAAAGTCCACTGGGAGGGAAGTACGGTTGCGCCAGGGTCCCAGCAAGAGACCATGACATTTGCCCGGGTTGAGTCTTGCACCCGAGGCTTGTTCGTACCTCCCGAACAACTCCACCAAAGACTGGACCGACGAGTCTGTTGTCACGGTTATGGACGTGTCGTCGGCGTATTGCACAATTTTCGCGCGCTCTCGCCCTCCGGGGAGGGGAAAGCCGACGATGGTGTCGTCTGCGCGAACTGCACAGGCCAACGACTCCGCAACTAGGACGTAAAGAAGCGGGGAAAGGGGACAACCCTGCCGCACCCCCCTGGAAACCGGGAATGGCTCCGTGGCAAAGCCATTCACGATAACCCGGCTGTACACATTCGTGTACAATAACCTAACCCAACCACGGAACGAAGTCCCGAAACCCATCTTGACCAGAACCTTCTCCATGTAGGCCCACTCTACCCGGTCGAAGGCTTTCTCCTGGTCAAGGGAAAGAATTGCTGCTGGCACCGCCTCGGTGTTGGCGTAATCTACGACGTCATGAAGAAGACGGACGTTCTCCCCAATGAAGCGACCCGGGACCCCACACGACTGGTCGGGCGAGACCACGGAACCGATTACATTAAGGAGGCGATTAGATAACGCTTTGGCGGCGATCTTATAGTCCACACACAATAGAGTGATGGGACGCCAGTTCGCCGTGTCCAAGAGGTCTCCCTTCTTGTACAAGAGCGTTATTGCACCAGAGCGTTGGGTCAGGGACAAGCAGCCACAACGGTAACACGAGTTCAGCACCCTTACAAGGTCGGGACCCAGGAGGCTCCAGAACCGAACGTAAAATTCGGCAGGTAAACCATCCACCCCAGGTGCTTTGGAGGACGCCATTTGCTTGAGTGCCCGTAAGCACTCTTCCTCCGTGAGGTCTCCCTCACATGACTCGGACTCGGCAACGGACAACTTCCGCTCAAGGCTCGAAAGAAAAGCCCCTTGTTCTTGATCCTCCAGATGTTGCGAGGAGAACAGTCGGAAATAGTAGTCCCTCCAGACGCCAAGAATGTCCTGCGTCGATTTAACGATCTGGCCATCAGATCGACGAATGGCTCTAATGAGCCTTCGCTGACCTCGGACTTTCTCTTGACGCAAGAAGTACGCCGAAGACGACTCCCCTTCTTCCGCCCACCTAATGTTGGCACGCAACTGGGCCCCCCTCGCCTCGGAAAGGAGTTCGGAGGTCAGCTCTGCCTTTTTCTCCTCCAACAGACCGGGGAGCTGTTCACCGTTGTCTAGCCGCTTTTGGATGTCGGCGACTGCTGCGTTTAACTCTTGGATCTTACGCTTCTTGTCGCGGGACGATGCACTCGACAATCTGCGAATCAGTCCTTTTAAGCGGACCTTTCCTGCATCCCACCAGGACGAGAGAGAATGGAAGCGATCCATCTCAGAACGCCAATCCGCCCAAAATCGTGCGATTTCAGCACAGAAGGCCTCGTCTGACAGGTGAGACGTGTTAAACTTCCACAGGCCTTTGCCTCGCTCGACAGCTGATGGAAGGTCGATCTCGAGATACACGTAGGAGTGATCCGAGCGGAAAAAGGGGTAGATCCCCACCGACGAGACAAACCCGAAATACCTTTCGGGTAGCCAGATCATATCGATCCGGGACCCCTGCGCGCCATTGGGTCGTCGCCACGTGAACTCTGCGTCCCCTGGGTGTTTAGTACGCCAGGCATCACAGAGTTCGAACGCGGCCATTAGGTCACTCAGTGTCGAGGACCAGTTATACGCCCAATACGACTCTGGATTGCAACCGAAGCGATCCAGGCGGGGATTGACCACGGTGTTGAAGTCTCCGCAGAGAAACACCGGGAGGTCTGGGTCTATGGCCTGATAAAGGGATTCGAAAAAAACAGCGCCTGCATCCTTGTTATTGGGTCCATACAGACACACGACCTGGAAGTTTAGATCGTCTCGGCGAAGTTCCGCAACGATTAAACGACCGGCCTCGTCTCGCACTTTTTTAACCACCTGATAACAGGGCTTGTATAGGAGGGCTACCCCCGCGCTTCGCGTAGTACCGGGGGACGAGATGGTTTGGTAGTTAAGTTTATTATTTATAGTTAAATTACTTTTCTTAAACCATTGCTCTAGCTCTGATTCCGACGTGGCGTGCGTTTCCTGCATACATACCAGGTCAGGTTCAAAACAGTTCAGCCAGGACATTAGTGCCTGGCGATGGGACAGGGTCCGGAGACCCTGTACGTTAATTGTAATTAGACTAATCATTGTTATTTACTGATTAGTCTGGGGCTCGGAACCCTCAAATGGAGGGTTCGGTATGCGAACGGGTGGGGCCTTGGGTTCGGGAATACGCAGATTTCCCGAGGCAGTGACCCCAATGGACTCTTCGTCAGATGCGATTGACGAGTTCGCATCGCTATTCATCTTCTCCTCGGTGGGTGCGATGGCTTGCACTGGTGGTGGTGGAGGAGGGTGGAGTGCTCGGGGTCGTCTCCTGGTAGCGCCGACCAGAGGCCTGGGCGCTGTACGTCTGCGAGTAAACGGGTCAAAACTTTCGCTTACTCGGGGTGCGCCACGGCGATTTTTACGTTTGCCAGAGTTTCCACAGCTCTTGGCGGGCGCTTTAGCTGGTGATGTAGGCATGCTTGGTTTCCCCGAGTGGGGAGGAGAGGCGGGTTCCCGTGTAACCAGGAAGGTAGGGTCCGCGGGCGTAATGGCCCGAGGGGTGGCCTCTTTTTCGCTTGTGTCCTTCACGACAGAAGGGGAAGCAAGTTCCAGCATTGCCACTGGCGGAGTGAACCGTGGGGTAGCCGCACTTGGTCCATCCGCTTGGGAGGGAGAGGTAAGTTCCTGCTGTGGCAGGGGGGTAGGATCCACAGGCGGGGTGGTCTGGATGGCAGCCGCACCTGTGTCCTTCAGATGGGAAGGGGAAGTGGGAGTGGATACCTCAGGAGATGGAGAGGTAGAGTCCACTGGTGAAGTCCCTTGTGGGACTTCTACATGTGTTGCCCTCGATGGAGAGGGTAGGGTAGGTTCCTGCACCGGGTTGGTGATGGAATCAGCCGGTGCTGATGGGAGGCCAAACGGAGCTTCCACTCCCGATGTCATGGGGAGGAAGGCGGCCCCCACCGTGGGTATGGAGGTGGCCCAGCCGGGAGCTGGTCCTGAAGGAGGGCATAACTTCTTGGACGGGGGTTCCTCGTCTGAACTGGCTTCGTCGGAGGCAGGAACCGGGAGCGAGTCTTCTGTGCTTCCTTCCCGGGGGGCAGGAAGGAAGGCCGTCTGACTCTCAACAGGAGAGGGAGCACTGGCTGGCGGATCCCGAACAGGGGGCGTAGCCTGTGGGGAAGGGATTGCCGGAGTGTCGTCCCCAGAAGGGGGCTGAGCCACAGGGGTGGCATCGGCGGCGAGGGACTTCAGCGATGGAGGGGAAGTCGCCAGCACAGGAGAGGGGCAGGATGCTCTTGGCGTGTCCAAGAGAAGCCCTTGGCGTGTGGCCTGAGGGGAGTCGTCGATATCCTGCTGCGAAGTGCGTGAGGTGTGCGGTTTGCCCGATGCCTTGCTTTTCTTGTTCTTTCGCCTGCGTGGTGGGAGAGGCGTATCCTCCATCGGGAAGAGGGAAAAGCGGTTGTTGGTGGAAGTGGAAGGCTCCAGGGCAGTTACCGCCGCATAAGATCGACCCGGGGTAACCGGGGAGGAGGTGCGTGACAGCGCGCTCGGAGGGGGCGGAGCCACGGCTGTGGCGAGACGTCGGAGCTGAGGCGGGCCACGATGTGGTGGCCCCGAGGGTGACCGCGCCGGACTGACCGATGGAGTGGGCGGATGCCGGCGTGTTGGGGTCCCGGGTTCCTGGCTAGATTGTTGTGGAACCACATTACGACGTCCTTGTCGTTGCGGGCAGTGGCGCCGTTCGTGGCCGTGTTGGCCGCACAGGAAACAGGTACGCGGCTGGTCCCGGTACCAGATAATGCAGTTGTGGCCCCGGATTCTCAACCGTGAGGGGATATCTTTAGTGATATCCACCTGCGCAAATAATGTGCCGGTGGCCACTTTGTCGATGATCTCCGGTCGGATGGAGTCAACTTCGCCGTAGGGCGCTAAGGCCCGGCGAACAAATTCGTGCGGGGTTGCATATGCGAGCCGCCGTATGGTGACCCATTTCTTTGAGTGAATTGGGCCCAGGGTCAATGGGTGGCCCCTAAAAGTGAGCCCGGTATTCATGACATCTTCCAGTTTTCTGGTAGATGTACAACAGAACCTGACCTCATTAGCTGACAGGAGCTGTATGCAGGCAAACGCGGTATGAAGAGGGTTTGCCACGGTAAGAAAGGAACGCCGGAGTTCGGCCTCGGTTACGGGAGGCTTGCCTCGTAGGCAAAGTTCCGGCAATGTGCACAAGGCGGACCGATTAGAAAATGGAACCGCCATTATCTAACAGCTAGAGCTTACACACAAAAAATGAGAGAGAAAAAAAGGATACCACAAGGATACTCCTACAAGACGATCCACCAAATGTGGGACAGGGACTACCGCCCAAATGCAGGTAGTCCCACAAGCGAACAACCAAAAGCGTCGACCAGCGATAAAGGACGTCCAGTGCCCAAGGCTCCAAAAAGAACCACTGCGGGAGCAGCACGGTCAGGAACACTGGAACGGATCCGGAGGCGAAGTCGAACCAAAAACGAAGGAAGTGGAAATAGGTGTTATGAGGAGGACTCCTCAAGCATTCATCCACCTAGATCCCCACGAAAACCAACAGCAAAGTAGAAAACACCAAAGAAGAGCACCAGTAGTCTTCGGACGTTGATCACAACGGACGTTCACTGCACCTATTTCAAGCCAATAGGCCGAGAAGCGATACTGAAGTATAAAAAAATAAGTTTAAAAACGAAAAAAGCCACCAACCTTCTTGTGGTTCGTTTTGGTCAGCGGACGTTGCCGCCGCGTACCCTATTGTTCAGGAAACAAAGTCTACAACACGGGGTATTCCCAGGCGGTCACCCATCCAAGTACTAACCCCGCCCGACCGGGCTTAACTTCGGTGATCGGACGAGAACCGGTGTTTTCCCGGTGGTATGGTCGTAGACATATAGGCATTGCACAATTGCGTTCTTATAGCTACCGCTCTACCGGCTAGGTTGACGAACAAATCGTTAGGAACACACAGAACTCCAACAGCATCTACATCGTGTTTCACTGACTACTACGTTTTGATTCGAGTTTTACATTTTCATAGGGGACGAGCGCGAACGCAGGTCCCCACTACCAGAAATTATACGCTCGAGTTACCCACATTTGGGGTAATCGCAGGAGTCAACCCAATCGAAGTGCAATGAGAGGGCCTCATCCTGAGAGGACTTCCTTCGTGATCAAAGTACCTCTCGCGTCAGGTAAGTATGAGTTTTCCCGGCGAAAGGCAATGTTTTGATTGGTTCATTTCACACTGCCGCATGTGGTAGGAGAGCTGCTAAGTGCATCAATTTAGCTATGAAAGAGATGATTACCTACCATGTTTTATTTCTCGTATCTCATTCCCTATGCCATCAAACGGTGCACGATGGTTCGTGATCTTGTCATTCCTTGGAAATGCCAACCATCCAACGTTGTCCACATCAGCTCCCCAGAGACACGATGCTTGCTCTCCCGGGACACATCTAACCTGAAACGTAATAGCACAAAACACAGTCACTGCTCTGACCACTTTCATTTCAATTCTTCTTGCTGTTGTGCTGATTGTTGTTCTTCCCCGAAGGGAAGGGGCCGTACTCGGATGTAGTGCAAGACCGAGACAACCCGTGGCCAGGGCGAAGCAAGCTTCAATCCCATGGCCGAGGTCCAAAAATCAGTTTAATATATGAGCCAGGCGTTGCCTGGCATATCAGATATTAAGCTGATAAGAACAGATACTACACTTGATCTTGTTTTAAGTTTCACGTCCTATACAGCCTTGTACCTTTCGGCACTGGTCAGCGACGGTGCAATGCGTGACCTGGAGCTGTGTGCAATAGGATGAAACAACACGGAGGTACCATATCGCTAGGTACTCAGACCAAAAGGGCTCGCGGAACCCTCTCCTTATGCCTGATAGACAAATGTGATCCCCTCACCTAAGCGGAAGCAGAAGTAACTACCGCCGGCTCGGGGGTGAGATGAACCAATGACGACATGAATGGCGTGGGTTGGTCGTGGGTCCGCAGACCCGTCACCGGAAGAGAAAACCTCTCCCGGCGGTTGGTCCCCGCGTCGGGGCACCACAGAAAAAATTAACTAACTTACAAAGACGTAAGGAGTCCTGGCTAAATCACCAGGCGCTACACCCGGCCCGTCGGTCATCCCAGGAGAGGGTCAACCGACGCCCTGAGATGTCGGGTCATTCCGGGAGCCGGGTGCCTCTATTCCCCGCGCAGAAGACGGGTCCCCCCCTAGGCGAGAGCGGAGCTCATCAGGGAACGCCAGCGTACCATCGCCACAGACCGTACCCAGGACGCCCCCGGCTAACCATTGCTGCTCTACGTACGAGCGCAACGAATGACGCAGTTCTAAGCGCGCCAAGAACCGGAACGACGACTTGATTCGCTCCAAAGCATACCGGGGCTCCGGCTGAAGATGTTCGAACCTAAAAAAGTTGCGGGATATCCATACTTGATGTCTCAACAAGGCCATCAGGACCGAGAAACCGGTCGGAATGGAATCCGCCCTCCTGAAGGAAAAACGGATCTCGCGCGACACTGGGCGCGGCTGGGATGACCTAAATTGCGACATCAAGGCGTGGAGCCAGTCGATCAGCGAAGAGGCGAAAGGACACTCCACAAAAAGGTGCTCGATGGACTCTCTGCGGCCACAGTGACACCAAGGAGACACCGACATACCGAACCGCAGTAGTCGGTCCGCTGTTGGAAGCACGCCGTGCGCTGTAAGCCACGAGGTATCGCGCGCTGCACGGTCGTGTCGTAGCTGGTCCAGGTTCTTCCACACGGTACGCCACTCCACTCCGATGGCGGAATACTTCTCGACGCACCGGTGCTCGTGTCCGGTGTTCCTGACGAGGATGTCGTAGACTTCCCTGACAGTAACGTTGTTCAGAGCCAGTGGCTCGGCGCCCGTGCGCGGTACCACCCAGCCCCCGGGAGCTTGATGGCCGCCTACTTGGAGCCACGCGGAGAGCACCTCGCGATAGAAAAGGGGAATTTTCCTCAGTGTGGAGGCGCCGACCTGCCGTAAATTGAAGGCTCGGCTGACTGGTTCCGCTAGGAAGGCCCGACGGAGGTAGTGGCGATAAAAGAGCTGCCAACCACGCTTCTCACCTACCAAGAAGCGCTTGGCCCACACGACCCGGAAAGCAGAAACCTTTTTGGCGATGTCCACAACCCCTAGCCCCCCCCTGGCTATTGGCTGTGAGACTGTGTCCCTGCTGAGCCACTCCCTTTTTTTACCCCAAACAAAACTAAAAATTAAACTATTTACCTTTTTGATGATGTTGTTAGGAAGAGTTACCAAGTTTGCTAGATACCAAAAGATAGAAAGACCAAGTACGTTAACAATAACAGCTCGTCCCCGGAAAGACAGTTTTCTTTCGCGCCAAGCATGCAGCGTGGCTTGCAGCTTTGCGACGCGGGGCCCCCAGTCCTCGCCACCATCGTTGCTAAGACGGCTGCCGAGTGCAACGATGTGACCCGAAGACCACCGAAAATCCATTGGGAGGGAAGTACGGTTGCGCCAAGGTCCCAACAAGAGACCGTGACATTTGCCCGGGTTGAGTTTTGCACCCGAGGCTTTTTCGTACCTCCCGAACAACTGCACCAAAGACAGGACCGACGAGTCAGTCGTCACGGTTATGGACGTGTCGTCGGCGTATTGTACAATTTTCGCGCGCTCTCGCCCTCCGGGGAGGGGAAAGCCGACGATGGTGTCGTCTGCGCGAACTGCACATGCCAACGACTCCGCAACGAGGACGTAAAGGAGCGGGGAAAGGGGACAACCCTGCCGCACCCCCCTGGAAACCGGAAATGGCTCCGTGGCAAAGCCATTCACGATGACCCGGCTGTACACATTCGTGTACAATAACCTAACCCATCCACAAAAGGACGTCCCGAAACCCATCTTGACCAGAACCTTCTCCATGTAGGTCCACTCTACGCGGTCGAAGGCTTTTTCCTGATCAAGGGAAAGAAGTGCTGCTGGCACCGCCTCGGTGTTGGCGTAATCTACGATGTCCTGAAGAAGACGAACGTTCTCCCCAATGAAGCGGCCCGGGACCCCACACGACTGATCGGGCGAGACCACGGAACCTATTACATTAAGGAGGCGATTAGATAACGCTTTGGCGGCGATCTTATAGTCCACACACAATAAAGTGATGGGACGCCAGTTCGCCGTGTCCAAGAGGTCTCCCTTCTTGTACAAGAGCGTTATTGCACCAGAGCGTTGGGTCAGGGACAAGCGGCCACAACGGTTACACGAGTTTAGCACCCTTACAAGGTCGGGACCCAGGAGGCTCCAGAACCGAACATAGAATTCGGCAGGTAGACCATCCACCCCAGGTGCTTTGGAGGATGCCATTTGCTTGAGGGCCCGTAAGCACTCTTCCTCCGTGAGGTCTCCCTCACATGACTCGGACTCGGCGGCGGACAACTTCCGCTCAAGGCTCGAAAGAAAAGCCCCTTGTTCTTGATCCTCGAGATGTTGCGAGGAGAACAGTCGGAAATAGTAGTCCCTCCAGACGCCTAGGATGTCCTGCGTCGATTTAACGATCTGACCATCAGATCGACGAATGGCTCGAATGAGCCTTCGCTGACCTCGGACTTTCTCTTGACGCAAGAAGTATGCCGAAGACGACTCCCCTTCTTCTGCCCACCTAATGTTGGCACGCAACTGGGCCTCCCTCGCCTCGGAAAGGAGTTCGGAGGTCAGCTCTGCCTTTTTTCCCTCCAACAGACCGGGGAGCTGTTCACCGTTGTCTATGCGCTTTTGGATATCGGCGACTGCTGCGTTTAACTCTCGGATCTTACGCTTCTTATCGCGGGACGATGCACTCGACAATCTGCGAATCAGTCCTTTTAAGCGGACCTTTCCTGCATCCCACCAGGACGAGAGAGAATGGAAAGTATCCATCTCACGACGCCAATCCGCCCAAAATCGTGCGATTTCAGCACAGAAGGCCTCGTCTGACAGGTGAGACGTGTTAAACTTCCACAGGCCTTTGCCTCGCTCGACAGCTGATGGAAGGTCGATCTCGAGATACACGTAGGAGTGATCCGAGCGGAAAAAGGGGTAGATCCCCACCGACGAGACAAACCCGAAATACCTTTCGGGTAGCCAGATCATATCGATCCGGGACCCCTGCGCGCCATTGGGTCGTCGCCACGTGTACTCTGCGTCCCCTGGGTGTTTCATACGCCAGGCATCACAGAGTTCGAACGCAGCCATTAGGTCACTCAATGTTGAGGACCAGTTATACGCCCAATACGACTCTGGATTGCAACCAAAGCGATCCAAGCGGGGATTGACCACGGTGTTGAAATCTCCGCAGAGAAACACCGGGAGGTCTGGGTCTATGGCCTGATAAAGGGATTCGAAAAAAACAGCGCCGTCATCCTTATTATTGGGTCCATACAGACACACGACCTGGAAGTTTAGATCGTCTCGGCGAAGTTCCGCAACGATTAAACGACCGGCCTCGTCTCGCACTTTTTTCACCACCTGATAACAGGGCTTATAAAGGAGGGCCACCCCCGCGCTTCGCGTTGTACCGGGGGACGAGACACTAAGATAATTTAATTTATTATTAATATTTAGATTACTTCTGCTAAACCATTGCTCTAGCTCAGCTTCGGAAGTGGCATGCGTTTCCTGCATACAGACTAGATCAGGTTGAAAACAATTGAGCCAGGACATCAGAGCCTGGCGATGCGTCAAGGTCCGTAGACCTTGAACATTAATGGTAATGAGACTAATCATTGCGACTGATTAGTCGACGGAGCCGAACCTTCAAAAGGAGGGTTCGGTATGCGCTCAGAAGGGTGTGAACGTTCTGGAGAGCGCAGACTGCCCGAGAGGGTAAGAAGCGACTCCTCCTCAGGAACAGAGGGGGTCGCTGGGTGGGTCACCGCCAGGGTTGGCAGTGCTGCTGTTGCCTCCTTCTGGAGGCGAGAAGTTGATGACGGCAAGCGTCTTTTAGCTGCGCCCACGGGCAACCGTGGCGCGGTTCGTCGGCGCGTGAATGGGTCGAACGGTGGGTCCGCGCGTGGCGCGTTCCGACGGTTTTTTTTTTAGCCCGCATTTTTGCCAGTGCTCTTAGACGGCCCTGACTGTTCAGGCTGAACTTCCTGCCCTTTGGCTGTCCCCTTCCCGGTGGCAGGGGGAGTGGTTGAGGGTGCATTCGCGGACATGAACTTGGGCTCCGCGGGCACCGAAGGGAGGCCGAAAGGGGCCGAGACTCCCGAAACAAGAGGGAGAAAGGCATCACCTACCGAATGGGGAGGTGAGGCTACCAAGGGCCCTGCCGTGGTAGGCTGGTAGGGCTTCTTCTGCAGGGGCTCTTTACCTGAGTCCCCGAGTTCGACTTCGCCCTCTGGGGGCGAGTCGTCCGCCATTCCTTCCTGGGGGGCCGGAAGGAAGGCTTCCACACTCTCTTTGCTGAAGGAGAGGGGAGTGCTATCCAGCTGATCCCGGGCGGGAGGCGTTGCTTGAGGGGAAGACATTTCCCCAATATTTTCCCCCGATGGGGGGGGGGGCTGCGCTAGTGGCAGCGGGGGCAAGAGACTGCTCAGTAGACGTCTGAGACGTCGTGGCTGGAGGTGGACAAGGGCCGGTGGGTACGTCCTTACCAAGGGCCCGCCGGATGTCCTGGGCAGAGTCTATCTTGCCAGGCGGAATGAGGCGTGAGGCTGCCCGTTGCCGGGATCGCCGAGATCGCCTACTCTTGCGCCCCCGTTGTTTCTGGGGCTTATCCTGGGCCATATCTTCCTGGGGCTGATCGTCCTCGGGCAGATCTTCCACAGGGAGCACCGCAAAGCGTGAGGGAACCGAAATGGATGGTCCCTGGGCGGTTGCGGCCGCGTACGAGCGGCCGGAGGTGGCGGTACTAAGGGCTCCTTGTGGTACATGAGGGAGAGTCTTGGCCACTGCGGTGGCCAGACGCCGTAATTGTGGGGGGCCATGATGTGGTGACCCCAAGGGCGAACGAGCTGGACTCACCGATGAAGTGGGTGGATGGCGACGCGGAGGGGTTCCAGGTTCGCGATTGAACTGTTGTGGAACCATCTGTCGTTGTCCCCGTCGTTGGGGGCAGTGTCTTCTTTCGTGGCCATGCTGGCCGCACAGGAAACAGGTACGGGGTTGATCCCGGTACCATAAGACACAATTGTGGCCTCTGATACGCAGCCTCGACGGGATATCTTTCCGGAGGTCCACGTGGGCGAATAGAGTGCCCGTAGCCACACGGTCAATAATCTCGGGGCGAATAGTGGCCACCTCGCCATAAGGGGCAAGGGCCTTCTGCACGAATTCGTGCGGGGTGCCATATGCCAAGCGCCGTATGGTGACCCATTTTTTCGTATGAATTGGGCCCAGGGTCAATGGATGACCTCTAAAGTTGAGCCCTGTGTTCATGACGTCCTCCATCTTACGGGACGTCGTAAAACAAAACCTGACCTCGGTGTTAGAGAGGAGCTGTATGCAGGCAAACGCGCTGTGAAGTGGGTTTGCCACCGATAGGAAACTTTTGCGGAGCTCAGCCTCCGATACTGGAGGCTTGCCTCTAAGGCAGAGTTCCGGCAAGGTACATAAGGCGGACCGGTTGGAATATGGAACCGCCATTGCGTAGAGCTAGAGCTACACACACACAAAGAAGAAGAAAAGGATATCGCAAGGATACACCAAACAAAAACGATCCACCAAATGTGGGACACGGGACTACCGCCAAAGTGCAGGCAGTCCCACAAGCGACAGGCCAAAACCAGCAACCAGCTACAAGAGGACGTCCAGTGCCCAAGGCTCCAAAAAGAACCACTGCGATGCAGCACGGTCAGGAACACTGGAACACCAAACCAAACGAACCAAACCAAACGAACCAAACCAAACGAACCAAACCAAACGAACCAGACACGAAGGAAGTGGACTAAGGTGTTATGGAGAGGACTCCCCAAGCATGCATCCACCTTAGCCCCCACGAAAACCAACAGCTACCAGCAAACAGCAGGAAAACCACGAGAGTCTTCAAACGTTGATCGCGACGGACGTTCACAGGCACCAATTGTCTTAGCCAATAGGCCGAGAAGCGATACTGAAGTATAAAAAAATAAGTTTAAAAACGAAAAAAGCCACCAACCTTCTTGTGGTTCGTTTTGGTCAGCGGACGTTGCCGCCGCGTACCCTATTGTTCAGGAAACAAAGTCTACAACACGGGGTATTCCCAGGCGGTCACCCATCCAAGTACTAACCCCGCCCGACCGGGCTTAACTTCGGTGATCGGACGAGAACCGGTGTTTTCCCGGTGGTATGGTCGTAGACATATAGGCATTGCACAATTGCGTTCTTATAGCTACCGCTCTACCGGCTAGGTTGACGAACAAATCGTTAGGAACACACAGAACTCCAACAGCATCTACATCGTGTTTCACTGACTACTACGTTTTGATTCGAGTTTTACATTTTCATAGGGGACGAGCGCGAACGCAGGTCCCCACTACCAGAAATTATACGCTCGAGTTACCCACATTTGGGGTAATCGCAGGAGTCAACCCAATCGAAGTGCAATGAGAGGGCCTCATCCTGAGAGGACTTCCTTCGTGATCAAAGTACCTCTCGCGTCAGGTAAGTATGAGTTTTCCCGGCGAAAGGCAATGTTTTGATTGGTTCATTTCACACTGCCGCATGTGGTAGGAGAGCTGCTAAGTGCATCAATTTAGCTATGAAAGAGATGATTACCTACCATGTTTTATTTCTCGTATCTCATTCCCTATGCCATCAAACGGTGCACGATGGTTCGTGATCTTGTCATTCCTTGGAAATGCCAACCATCCAACGTTGTCCACATCAGCTCCCCAGAGACACGATGCTTGCTCTCCCGGGACACATCTAACCTGAAACGTAATAGCACAAAACACAGTCACTGCTCTGACCACTTTCATTTCAATTCTTCTTGCTGTTGTGCTGATTGTTGTTCTTCCCCGAAGGGAAGGGGCCGTACTCGGATGTAGTGCAAGACCGAGACAACCCGTGGCCAGGGCGAAGCAAGCTTCAATCCCATGGCCGAGGTCCAAAAATCAGTTTAATATATGAGCCAGGCGTTGCCTGGCATATCAGATATTAAGCTGATAAGAACAGATACTACACTTGATCTTGTTTTGGACTTGACTTCCCTGTCAACCCGAAGGTTGTGTGCAAGCAGGGCAAGCCCCAGGGAGGTATCATATCGCTAGATACTCAGACCAAATGGGCTCGCGAGACCCACTCCCTTGCGCCAAATTCTCTGCATGGTCACCCGCGACAGGGCTGAAGCAGAAGTAACTACGCCCTGCCGAAGGAGTGAGGTGACAATAAACGTGTGTGATACGAGATGGTTTAGGTGGAGGTCCGCAGACCTTTGTCAGAAAAAGAAGACTCCGTTTTGGGAGGGTCCGATGGGCCCTCCCTGGCGTCAGAGTTCGGGATAGGTCCAGTACCCCAGACGGGTGCTGGCGTGGAAGGTTTACGTTGACAAGCCAGCGATGGGCCCGAAGGCACCGGTGCAGGCTTTCTTCGTCGGATCTTTCGGAAGGATTTAATTTCGGGTCGGATCATTGGGTTATTAACCTCATCTTCACCCTCGACATCGTCAATGTTCACGGACTCGTCCATGGGGGCAACAGGTGGAGGGTTTGCCGACGAGGACGGTAGTTTCGCTAGATTAAGCTTTACCCAATCCTCAGCGTAAAGCGGTTTAGTTTTACGTGGTGGATCGGATGGTGAATCGGTAGGTGGAACGGTACTCGTAGGTCGTTGCTTCTCGGGAGGAGCGACCTCTTCGGTTGTAGGAGGATCGACTGGTTCCTTGGGAGAACTGGACACCTCCGGTTCGGTTGCCACGGTATTAACGGTGGTGGATGGGTTAGATTGTGACTCCAGCTGGGTTTCCCTAGCTGGAGTGGAGGAGTCCACTGAAGGTATGGACATGTTGGACTCCACGGGTGGTTGTTCAGTAACGGTGGTAGCCTCGGACGAGGCAGATGTCGAAGGTCCAGTAGAAATGGACTGCTCCTTGGTCTGTTCAACAGCAGGTGGTTGCTTCTGACGTCGTCTCTTTCGCTTAGGCTTCGGAGACTCCGTCTTCTTTTCAGGGCAACGTTTTGACTCGTGGCCTAGGTGGCCACAATGGAAACAGGTTCGAGCCTGGCCAGGATGATAGACCAGGCCCGCATGTCCGCATACACGGACCCGTGTAGGCACTGTCGTGTGTAGTGCCATGAGGACTTTGACAGTACCCGTAAAAACCTTACGGAACTGGACGAAACGTACACAACGCACCACACCGAATTTAGAAAAAAATTCGGTGATGGCTTGTTCAGGTAAACCGTAGGGCAGATGGGTCACAGTCAACCAACATCTGTCCACTACGGGCTTTATTCTTAGGGGATGACCTCTAAGCGTTAGCCCGGTGTTAAGAACATCTTCCAACACTGTGGAAGATGGGCACCAGACACGTAGACGGTTGGGACGAACCAACTGGATACATGTGAAGAAGTCGGTTATTGGGGCAAAATCCTTCGCGAAGGTGTCCCAGACTTCTTCTGGCTTCAGCGACGGCTTGTCACGAAGGGCAAGCTCCGGTATATCCACCAGGGCGCAGCGATCCTGGTGAGGTAAGAGGGCCGCAGCTGTAAGGCTCTGAGAAGAACCGCCACTCTGGGCACGGTCCACAGCCACGGCACCACTTGGGACGTTGGAACTCTCGAAGCGAGGTGTAACAGTGTTAGGAGAGCACTCCAGCATGGCTTCCACCGTTAGCACCTAACAGCACTCGAAGATACACTCGTAGACTCGTAGAGAGACTCACTGGAACGTTGATCACAACGGACGATGACGGACCTCTTGTCAAGCCAAGAGGCCGAGAAGCGATACTGAAGTATAAAAAAATAAGTTTAAAAACGAAAAAAGCCACCAACCTTCTTGTGGTTCGTTTTGGTCAGCGGACGTTGCCGCCGCGTACCCTATTGTTCAGGAAACAAAGTCTACAACACGGGGTATTCCCAGGCGGTCACCCATCCAAGTACTAACCCCGCCCGACCGGGCTTAACTTCGGTGATCGGACGAGAACCGGTGTTTTCCCGGTGGTATGGTCGTAGACATATAGGCATTGCACAATTGCGTTCTTATAGCTACCGCTCTACCGGCTAGGTTGACGAACAAATCGTTAGGAACACACAGAACTCCAACAGCATCTACATCGTGTTTCACTGACTACTACGTTTTGATTCGAGTTTTACATTTTCATAGGGGACGAGCGCGAACGCAGGTCCCCACTACCAGAAATTATACGCTCGAGTTACCCACATTTGGGGTAATCGCAGGAGTCAACCCAATCGAAGTGCAATGAGAGGGCCTCATCCTGAGAGGACTTCCTTCGTGATCAAAGTACCTCTCGCGTCAGGTAAGTATGAGTTTTCCCGGCGAAAGGCAATGTTTTGATTGGTTCATTTCACACTGCCGCATGTGGTAGGAGAGCTGCTAAGTGCATCAATTTAGCTATGAAAGAGATGATTACCTACCATGTTTTATTTCTCGTATCTCATTCCCTATGCCATCAAACGGTGCACGATGGTTCGTGATCTTGTCATTCCTTGGAAATGCCAACCATCCAACGTTGTCCACATCAGCTCCCCAGAGACACGATGCTTGCTCTCCCGGGACACATCTAACCTGAAACGTAATAGCACAAAACACAGTCACTGCTCTGACCACTTTCATTTCAATTCTTCTTGCTGTTGTGCTGATTGTTGTTCTTCCCCGAAGGGAAGGGGCCGTACTCGGATGTAGTGCAAGACCGAGACAACCCGTGGCCAGGGCGAAGCAAGCTTCAATCCCATGGCCGAGGTCCAAAAATCAGTTTAATATATGAGCCAGGCGTTGCCTGGCATATCAGATATTAAGCTGATAAGAACAGATACTACACTTGATCTTGTTTTAGGTTTATTTTCCCAGTAAGGCCTATTAAACCCCGGTAGTGCTATGGGGTGACGCCTTGTGCTACGGGAACTACTATTACACTTGTATTACATTGTGATTCACACTAGGCTTCCTGCCCTAAATCGGCGAACTTTATTGGTCCTACATTTTTACGTCTTTTTCCGAGAAGACGGTGTGGGCACACTCTCACTGTGTCCACTTCTTCCTTGGGCCACACACTCTCACTGCTGCTGCCGGAAGTCCATGTTCTAGGGCTTTTTGCTCCTAGAGTATACATCGTCCTAAGGGATGTCTTGGATTCATTGTCCATTTCCGTTCGTAGGGGGCACTCTCTCACTGTGTCCATCTACGTGTTGGTCTTGGGGCACACTCTCACTGTGTCCACTCCCTCCCGATGCCACGCTGCCACCGTGACATCGACTTTCAAGCTCGTATTATATCCACATCTGGGTTCAACTGGGTAACCATTGTCTGGTTCCTATCTTCCATGGGGAAGTCCTGTTCCTGGCGCTTTTTGCGGCTAGGCTATCCATCGTTCTAGGGTAGTTCTAAGGGCCTTGTCCGTATCCATGCTAGGTCTGGTGGGCATACTCTCACTGTGTCCACACACATGCTTAAGGGCGCACTCTCACTGTGTCCTCAAGTTCCAATGGTCACACTCTCACTATGACCGCATCTAGTATCTTCTTCCCGGAGGAAGTCCTGGTCCTAGTAACTTTCGTAGCTAGGGCATCCTGTAGTTCTAAGGGTGGTCTATATTCGTAGTCCATGATCCATGCTAGGCCTAGGTCCCCTGACACCGCCAATTATAACCATTACTGGTTCGAAGTTAACCATTTCTGGTTCGAGTTTAACCACTTTGGGTTCACAAGATCACCAATTTCACCTTAGTTCTGGGGGTTGTCCTTTATCTTAGTCCGTATTTCAGTCCTGATGGCCAGTTGATGGCAGTTCTACACCGGTTCCCTTACGTCCTGTGTCATCAACCACTGTGATGTGTGAATTCACTACGGAGCTAGCCTTGTCCGAGCGAACCATGGCGGGTCACCCATCCAAGTACTAACCCCGCCCGACCGGGCTTAACTTCGGTGATCGGACGAGAACCGGTGTTTTCCCGGTGGTATGGTCGTAGACATATAGGCATTGCACAATTGCGTTCTTATAGCTACCGCTCTACCGGCTAGGTTGACGAACAAATCGTTAGGAACACACAGAACTCCAACAGCATCTACATCGTGTTTCACTGACTACTACGTTTTGATTCGAGTTTTACATTTTCATAGGGGACGAGCGCGAACGCAGGTCCCCACTACCAGAAATTATACGCTCGAGTTACCCACATTTGGGGTAATCGCAGGAGTCAACCCAATCGAAGTGCAATGAGAGGGCCTCATCCTGAGAGGACTTCCTTCGTGATCAAAGTACCTCTCGCGTCAGGTAAGTATGAGTTTTCCCGGCGAAAGGCAATGTTTTGATTGGTTCATTTCACACTGCCGCATGTGGTAGGAGAGCTGCTAAGTGCATCAATTTAGCTATGAAAGAGATGATTACCTACCATGTTTTATTTCTCGTATCTCATTCCCTATGCCATCAAACGGTGCACGATGGTTCGTGATCTTGTCATTCCTTGGAAATGCCAACCATCCAACGTTGTCCACATCAGCTCCCCAGAGACACGATGCTTGCTCTCCCGGGACACATCTAACCTGAAACGTAATAGCACAAAACACAGTCACTGCTCTGACCACTTTCATTTCAATTCTTCTTGCTGTTGTGCTGATTGTTGTTCTTCCCCGAAGGGAAGGGGCCGTACTCGGATGTAGTGCAAGACCGAGACAACCCGTGGCCAGGGCGAAGCAAGCTTCAATCCCATGGCCGAGGTCCAAAAATCAGTTTAATATATGAGCCAGGCGTTGCCTGGCATATCAGATATTAAGCTGATAAGAACAGATACTACACTTGATCTTGTTTTGAGCTTGACTTCCCTGACAACCTTTGTACCTGACGGTACGGGTCTGCTGTAGTGCAATGCGACCCGGGCTGTGTGCAACAGGGCAAACTCCAGGGAGGTATCATATCGCTAGATACTCAGACCAAATGGGCTCGCGAGACCCACTCCCTTGCGCCAGATTCTCCGCATGGTCACCTCCGACAGGGCTGAAGCAGAAGTAACTACGCCCTGCCGAAGGAGTGAGGTGACAATAAAACGTGTGTGAAACGGGATGACAACGTGAGGGTCCGCAGACCCATATCAGGAAGAAGACGCCATAGGGGGAGGGCCCGATGGATCCTCCCCAGCGTTAGATTTCTGTTTAGCACCAGTACCACAGACTGGTGCTGGCGTGGAAGGTTTACGCGTGCATGCCAGACCTATGCCAGTCGGTATAGGTGCTGGTTTTTTCTTGCGAGAGTTCCGGAACGATTTAATATCGGATCGGACCAATGGAGGGTCCGAGAATCGAATGCCAAAGGTTGGCCGCGCGTTGTCCGTAGGGGGAACGGCGGTGTCGGTTTCGTCGAAGTGAATGAGGTCTTCGGAAACCGTAGGGCCAGGTGTTCCTTTGGGTGAACTGGGCTCCGACGGAGCAGTATCATCCTCTTTGTGAGAGGGCGTCGGTTCTGTACCGCTGGCAGAAATGTCAGACGGTTGAGGAGGTGTATCCGCAGGGTCAACTGGGTGGTCGATTTCCCCACGAGGGCTAGGGTTGGAAGAGTCTAGCTCAGGAAATTCTTCCTCATAGTTGGGCGATTCAGGCCCGGGTGGGCATTCCTCAGATACTGAGGAGGACGGTCCAGGGGTGTTGGACGGTTGGCCAGGTGGTGGTCCGGAGGTAGTGGACGGTCGGCCACGGGACTTCTTGGGCGTTTTCTTTTTCTTGGCGCCCGAAGACTGCTCCCCCGGCGTGGGAGAGGACGTTTCTTTGGCAGGGCAACGCTTGGACTCGTGGCCCAAGGTTCCACAGTGGAAACAGGTGCGAGCCTGTCCAGGGTGGTATACAAGGCCCGCATGGCCAAGTATACGAATGCGGGTAGGGACGGTCTTATGCAGGACCATCTGTACTTTGACGGTTCCAGTAAAAACGTTTCGGAACTGGACGAAGCGGACGGATTTGACCTCGCCAAAATCAGCAAAGAAATCCAGGATCGCTTGTTCTGGCAAGCCGTAGGGCAAGTGGGTGACCGTGAGCCAACATCTGTCGATGATAGGCTTGATCCGAAGAGGATGACCTCTGAGCGTAAGGCCGGTGTTCATAACATCTTCGAGGATGGTTGCGGTTGGACACCAAAGGCGAAGACGGTTTGGCCGGACTAACTGGATACAACAGAAGAAGTTCTCTATAGGGGCAAAATCCTTCGTGAAGGTGTCCCAAACTTCTTCGGGCTTGATGGACGGTTGTCCTCGAAGGGCCAACTCTGGTATATCGGCGTAAGCACACCGATCCCGATGAGGCAAGAGGGCCGCAGCTGAAAGGCTCTGAAAAGAGCCACCAGGAATGGCACGGTCATCAGCCACGGACCCACTTGCGGCGTTGTTCAACTGGGAGAAAGACGTGGCAGTGTTATCAGTCTGAGACTGAAGCATGGCATCCACCACCAGCGTCTTAACTGCAAACTCGTAGGACTCGTAGACTCGTAGAGAATACTCGTAGACGTGATCACCACGGACGTACACGAACCTCTTGTCAAGCCAAGAGGCCGAGAAGCGATACTGAAGTATAAAAAAATAAGTTTAAAAACGAAAAAAGCCACCAACCTTCTTGTGGTTCGTTTTGGTCAGCGGACGTTGCCGCCGCGTACCCTATTGTTCAGGAAACAAAGTCTACAACACGGGGTATTCCCAGGCGGTCACCCATCCAAGTACTAACCCCGCCCGACCGGGCTTAACTTCGGTGATCGGACGAGAACCGGTGTTTTCCCGGTGGTATGGTCGTAGACATATAGGCATTGCACAATTGCGTTCTTATAGCTACCGCTCTACCGGCTAGGTTGACGAACAAATCGTTAGGAACACACAGAACTCCAACAGCATCTACATCGTGTTTCACTGACTACTACGTTTTGATTCGAGTTTTACATTTTCATAGGGGACGAGCGCGAACGCAGGTCCCCACTACCAGAAATTATACGCTCGAGTTACCCACATTTGGGGTAATCGCAGGAGTCAACCCAATCGAAGTGCAATGAGAGGGCCTCATCCTGAGAGGACTTCCTTCGTGATCAAAGTACCTCTCGCGTCAGGTAAGTATGAGTTTTCCCGGCGAAAGGCAATGTTTTGATTGGTTCATTTCACACTGCCGCATGTGGTAGGAGAGCTGCTAAGTGCATCAATTTAGCTATGAAAGAGATGATTACCTACCATGTTTTATTTCTCGTATCTCATTCCCTATGCCATCAAACGGTGCACGATGGTTCGTGATCTTGTCATTCCTTGGAAATGCCAACCATCCAACGTTGTCCACATCAGCTCCCCAGAGACACGATGCTTGCTCTCCCGGGACACATCTAACCTGAAACGTAATAGCACAAAACACAGTCACTGCTCTGACCACTTTCATTTCAATTCTTCTTGCTGTTGTGCTGATTGTTGTTCTTCCCCGAAGGGAAGGGGCCGTACTCGGATGTAGTGCAAGACCGAGACAACCCGTGGCCAGGGCGAAGCAAGCTTCAATCCCATGGCCGAGGTCCAAAAATCAGTTTAATATATGAGCCAGGCGTTGCCTGGCATATCAGATATTAAGCTGATAAGAACAGATACTACACTTGATCTTGTTTTGAATTTCTCCCCGACAGCTGTGAGCGCCCGACGGTGCAATGGGCCTCTGGAGCTGTGTGCAGCGGGGGATAATCCACGGAGGTAGCATATCGCTGGCTACGCAGTTACAGGGCTCGCGAAACCCTCTCCACGCCTGAAACGACAAGGTGGTAGGACGGTCGGCTACTCAGTGCGTAGTATCTCGTCGCCGTTTCACCGACGGACCGTGAGGTGGAGAATGAAGGTGACTGGCGGTGAAACGTGGCCCTGGTCCGCAGACTTCCAGGCAAATGATAAGCATGTAAAGGCGAGAGAGTGCTCAGGACGTCAAGTACACCGGTTAAGGAGACCCTCGGTACTGGGCCCTCCCTCGCAAATAATAAGACATAAAGGGGGAGAGCACTTGGGGCGTCAAGTACGCCGGTTAAGGAGACCCTCGGCACCAAGCACCCCCTCCGTAGGAAAACTTAGTCTAGACCCGGGGTTAAACCCCTATAAGTGGTAATTAGTGTTCTTACCTTTTAGTTTTAACCTGACCTTAAGAATGCAACTCAGCGTGGAAAGAAAGAGACCCATCCGGCTGCAAAGATCCAAAGACACCCCCAGCTAGCCATTCTTGCTCAAAGGTGGATGTGAGACAATGGCGCTGTTGCACCCGTAAGAGGAAACGAAAGGATGACTTTGTCCTCTTCAACGAGATCTGGGGTTCTGGCTGAAGACCATCAAAACGATGAGAGTTTCGGGCAATCCATATCTGGTGGCGGATTAGGGCTAACAAAGCCAGGAATCCCGCTGGAGGCGCAGCTGGTTTGGGATAGGTCCATAGGATGTCAATGGTGGTAGGACGCGTCGCTGACGAGTTGTGGCGACGGAGGAGGTTAGTGAACCAGTCCAGCAGGGGTGCCGTAAAGGGACACTCGACGAATAAGTGGACGAGGGTCTCTGGTGCCCCGCAATGACAGGAAGGGTTGACATCCATGCCAAAGTGCAAAAGTCGGTCTGCTGTTGGTAAGATGCAGTGGGCAATGAGCCATGAGGTATCCAGAGCTGGCCGCGAGTATCGAAGTAGGTTGAGGTTTTTCCACACTGCACGCCATTCAATGTGGCCGAAGCCAAGTTCACGAGTTTTGGCTATACATCGGTGTGGTTTGTAATTGGTGCGGCCTAAGGTGGCATACATACGGTGAGCAGTAACGTCAGCCAAAGGGATGGGATCAGTCTGTAGTTGTGGGACGATCCATGCTCCAAAGGCACGAGTGCCACCCACGGAGTACCATGCTGTTAAGACGGCTCGGTAGAAAGGAGGCAGGCGGCGAAGAGTGGCATCACCAACGTTCTGCAAGCCAAACACGCGTTCTTCAGGTGCTGCAAGGAAAGCCCGTCGAAGGTGGAATCTAAAGAAACTCTGCCAACCACGGTATTCACCGGAAAGAAAGCGCTTCACCCACATAATGTGAAGAGACGACAGCTTGCGAGTCACTTCTACAACCCCTAAGCCTCCTTGGTCGAGGGGCTGTGTCACCGAAGACCTGCTGAGCCATTCCCTCTTTTTCCCCCACACAAAAGGAAAAACAAGTTTATTAATTTCATGGACGATGTTAGTCGGGATTAGTCGGATTGAGCCTAAGTACCAGAATGTACTTAGGCCAAGAGAGTTAGTAATTAGGGCCCGGCCCCTAAAGGACAGCTTGCGGTGCGCCCAAGACGTAAAGACCTTCTCCAGCTTTTTGAGGTGGGGCCCCCAGTCCTCGCCTCCCTCGTTTGAGAGGCGGCTTCCAAGGACCTCGATATGGCTGGAGGAAACCCGAAAGTCCACTGGGAAAGAGGTGCGAGATCTCCATGGGCCCAAGACGAGGGCTTTACATTTAGTAATGTTAAGCCGAGCCCCCGATCCTTTTTCGTACCTCTCGAACAACCGGACCAAAGCGAGAATCGAATCGTCCGAGGTCACCAGTGCGGACGTGTCGTCGGCGTATTGCGAGATCTTGTGTCGCACTCCCCCAGCAGGGAGAGGAAACCCGTCAATGGCGGGGTCTGCGCGGATGGCGCAGGCCAACGACTCTGCGACCAGGACGTATAAAAGCGGCGAAAGAGGACAACCTTGCCTAACCCCCCGGCGAACGGGAAACAGCTCCGAAACGAAGCCGTTCACGATCACCGCCGAAAACACCTCACCGTACAACAGGGCCACCCAGCGGCGAAAAGAGGGGCCAAATCCCATCTTGACCAGAACCTTCTGCATGTAGGTCCACTCTACACGGTCGAAGGCTTTTTCCTGATCAAGGGAGAGCACAGCAGCGGGTAATGCCTGAGAGTTAGCATAATCTACGACGTCGTGGAGAAGACGTACGTTCTCCCCCACGCACCGGCCGGGAATGCCGCACGATTGATCCGGCGACACCACGGACGATATAACCAGGAGGAGGCGATTCGCTAGCGCCTTGGCCGCGATCTTGTAATCCGCACACAGGAGAGTGATTGGACGCCAATTCGCGGTTTCAAGAGGGTCCCCCTTCTTGAACAAGAGCGTTATCGTACCCGAGCGTTGGGATTTGGACATTTTTCCAGAACGGTAGCACGAGTTGAATACGTTGACTAAGTCTGGGCCCAACAACCCCCAGAACCGAACGTAAAATTCGGCGGGAAGGCCATCTACCCCCGGCGACTTATTGGAAGCCATCTGTCTGAGTGCCCGTTCACACTCTGCTTCCGTGAGGTCTCCCTCACACAACTCGGTCTCGGCAGGGGACAACTTACGTTCAAGACGCTCTAGGAATGGGTGTTGTTCTCCCTCGTCTAGGTGTTCTGACGAGAACAGCTTGAAGTAGTAATCCCGCCATACGCCAATCATGTCCTTAGTGGAGGCAGCAAGCGTGCCGTCAGGGCGTTTAACGCCACTGATTAAGCGCTGCTGCCCCCGGACCTTCTCTTGGCGCAGGAAATAGGCCGTCGACGACTCCCCGTCTTCCGCCCACCGCGTGGCTGCACGCAACTGAGCCCCCTTGGCTTCCGTGAGAAGCTCGGAGGCTAGCTCTGCTCTCACTTCCTCCAGCAGACCGGGGAGCTGCTCACCGTTATTGATTCGCCTTTGGACATGTTCGACGGTAGCGTTCAACGATTTGATTTTGCGTCGCTGCTGTTGAGATTTCTCCCGCGAGAAACGACGGATCAACCTTTTAATCCGGGCTTTGCCGGCATCCCACCATGATGAGAGAGAGGAAAAACGATTCCGCTCACGGCGCCAATCCACCCAAAATGCTGCGATTTCGTTGCAGAAGGCCTCATCTTTGAGGTGAGAGGTGTTGAACTTCCATAATCCTTTGCCCCTATCAACCCCAGATGGAAGGTTGATGTCCAGATACACATAAGAGTGATCTGATCGAAAGAAGGGAAAGATCCCCACTGACGAGACGAGACCCAGGTATCGCTGTGGTAACCAGATCATATCGATCCGGGAGGCCTGGCCGCCACCGGGCCTCCACGTGAACTCCTCGACTCCGGGATGCATAGCGCGCCATACATCGCAGAGTTCGAAGGAGGTGGTTAAATCACGCAGAGAAGGTGACCAGTTGTAAGCCCAGGGGGACCTCGGATTACAGCCGAGGCGATCCGAGCACGGATCTACCACTGTGTTAAAGTCCCCACACAGTAACACGGGAAGGTCTGGGTCTAGGGCTTGGTAGAAGGATTCGAAAAAGAGACTACCGTCTTTTTTGTTGTTAGGGCCATAAAGACTTGCGACCTGGAAGTTTAAATTATTACGGGAAAATTCCGCAATAACCAGTCTCCCAGAGTCGTCTTTCCAACTACTAACCACCGACAAGGCCTCGGGACGGTAAAGAATGGCAACACCGCGACTACGTGCTGTGCCGGGCGAGGATATACATTTGTAATTAGTATTTGTTGTGTTAGGGTTAGTACGGGAGAACCAATCAGAGAATTCCTCCTCCGATATTGAGTGGGTCTCCTGTAGGCAAACTATGGAAGGCTGAAAACAATTCAGCCAGGCTATTAAAGTCTGTCTATTCTCCAGAGAACGAAGCCCCTGGATATTTAGCGTCAAAATTTGACAGTTCATTTGTGCTGCTGTAGAAGAGACTCCAGGGTGGAGTCCAACTCGGTTGTGGGCCGAGGTCGTAGGTTCCCTGGTGAAGCTGTATCGGGAAGTAAGTTTCCTGAGGCGGACAGGCGAATATCGGGGACTTCCCCGGTGTCCGGAACTAAATCTTGGAGGGCTCCGAATTGGCCCAAGGTGATGTTAATGTCTCTGGTGGAGCGGCGTGCGGATAGACCTGTGCCGACCAGGGACGGTTGGGTGCGTTTTCGGGTTGGTGGCCCAGACGACGAGGTTGAGTCCGTGCTCGATGCGGAGCGCGAACGAGAGCGCGTCCGGGAGGCGTTGCGGGAAGGTTGTCGGCGCGATCGGCGCGGGACCCGGAATCCGTCCTTGTCGGAGGCCTGCATCGGTGGGCTCTCGATGGGCGGGAAGTCTTGAGACTGTGAGGGTGGTAAGGTCACAGTAGGGTGGGTATCACTGGGAGTGGTCGCAGGGGATGCCCGCGGATCCACGACACTGGCATAAGTAGCCGGTGGGGCCAGTAGCGTTGTACCGTCCGAGGCGTTCCAATCGGTGGCCCCGGAGGCGCTGGTGGTGGTACTTTGACTGGCAGTGTTGTTTGGGGTGGTTACGCCCCTTTCATTGGTTTCACCGGCGGCGTCATTTGCGAGGCCGGTGAGCGCGGTGCTGAGCAGTACGGAGTCGTCAGCATCGTGACTGGGAGAGTCGGCCGTGGCGTCCATCTCCGCAGTTCTAACAGTTTCGACCCGGTCGGAGCCGGAGTCGGGATCATCTTCACTGGGGGGGCTGCTTGCCCCTTCATTTTCGAGGCCCTCCATGGCGGTCCCTTCCACGAGGGAGGGGGTCTGTTGGGGGGCGTCGGGTTGGGAGTCGTCCGTGCCGGTCGTGGGGGCAGACGGCGGAGGAGCCGTGGAATCAGAGGCGGGAGTTGGTGCCTCGGAAGGGTGGTGGTCTGACGGCGTTGTGGTCTCCGCTGAGGGGGACGGTTGGTCCTGTGTATCCCCATCGCGAGTGGGGGGAGGGTCATCACGAGTGGTGGAAGCGTGAGACCGGAGGTAGGGACAATCGCTAGTGGTATGATCCGGCGATTGGCATCGGAAGCACGTCCGTATTTGGCCCCGGTAGAAAATGAGGCATGTGTGCCCGCGGATACGCAGGGCGGACGGTATATTTCTTTGCACTTCCATCAAAATGGAGAGGGTACCGGTATAGATGCCTCTCTTCGTCTCATGCTTGGCGGTGAATACTTTCCCGTATTTCCCGAGGATGCGGGTTGCAGCCTCTATGGGAATGCCGATAGCGAGGCGTTGTACAGAGACCCACTTCTTGGAGGAGATGGGCTGCGGTTCCAAAGGAAAGCCCCGTAGGGAAAGGCCAGCACTGAGACAATCTTCCATTAATGCGGAAGAGTTAAATGTTATTCGTAACTTTTTACTAGAAATAAATTGTACGCAGTAGAAGTACGAGTTTAATGGCCCATACTGCCCATTGAAGTCCTCGAGGACTTCGTCAAGGGTGACTTTGTCTTGTTCTCGAGTGGCCAGTGTTGGAATTACGGCCACAGCCGAACGGTTGGCATACGGAATGGACATGATAAGAAGAACACACTAACCTCTTGGGTGAAACACACTAAGTCCCAAAATGGTTATCACACAAAGTCCGGTATGCGAATGTCCGCTGGATGAACGGTGTCTAAGCCAACAATCGAAGGGTCTGTCGAACAAACCAACAGTATGTCAGTCCAACTGCAATGGTAGGTCGGCGGAGATCTCGAAGCCAAGACCCAGGACACTCAAAGGAGGTCGGACCAACTGCAGAAACTGTGGTTGAGGATCTGGTCGTAAAACTCGTAGAAAATCTCGGAGATAAACTCGTGGAAATCTCGGCGGCTGAAGGTGAGGTAACTAATGCGTTATCGGGAGGACTCCACGAAGCATGCGTCCACACTAGTACCTGTCGATCGCTGGAACTCAGTCGAAGCCAATAGGCCGAGAAGCGATACTGAAGTATAAAAAAATAAGTTTAAAAACGAAAAAAGCCACCAACCTTCTTGTGGTTCGTTTTGGTCAGCGGACGTTGCCGCCGCGTACCCTATTGTTCAGGAAACAAAGTCTACAACACGGGGTATTCCCAGGCGGTCACCCATCCAAGTACTAACCCCGCCCGACCGGGCTTAACTTCGGTGATCGGACGAGAACCGGTGTTTTCCCGGTGGTATGGTCGTAGACATATAGGCATTGCACAATTGCGTTCTTATAGCTACCGCTCTACCGGCTAGGTTGACGAACAAATCGTTAGGAACACACAGAACTCCAACAGCATCTACATCGTGTTTCACTGACTACTACGTTTTGATTCGAGTTTTACATTTTCATAGGGGACGAGCGCGAACGCAGGTCCCCACTACCAGAAATTATACGCTCGAGTTACCCACATTTGGGGTAATCGCAGGAGTCAACCCAATCGAAGTGCAATGAGAGGGCCTCATCCTGAGAGGACTTCCTTCGTGATCAAAGTACCTCTCGCGTCAGGTAAGTATGAGTTTTCCCGGCGAAAGGCAATGTTTTGATTGGTTCATTTCACACTGCCGCATGTGGTAGGAGAGCTGCTAAGTGCATCAATTTAGCTATGAAAGAGATGATTACCTACCATGTTTTATTTCTCGTATCTCATTCCCTATGCCATCAAACGGTGCACGATGGTTCGTGATCTTGTCATTCCTTGGAAATGCCAACCATCCAACGTTGTCCACATCAGCTCCCCAGAGACACGATGCTTGCTCTCCCGGGACACATCTAACCTGAAACGTAATAGCACAAAACACAGTCACTGCTCTGACCACTTTCATTTCAATTCTTCTTGCTGTTGTGCTGATTGTTGTTCTTCCCCGAAGGGAAGGGGCCGTACTCGGATGTAGTGCAAGACCGAGACAACCCGTGGCCAGGGCGAAGCAAGCTTCAATCCCATGGCCGAGGTCCAAAAATCAGTTTAATATATGAGCCAGGCGTTGCCTGGCATATCAGATATTAAGCTGATAAGAACAGAATGATTATTTATTTCAATAACAAAAATGATGGGACTGACATTCTTTCCTTAGTGTTTACAAAGTAATGCTGGTAACAGTTATCTTAAAGGTGTTACATATATATACTGAACAACAATTATTCAGCATATTTAAGAAGATTAAAATTACAATAAGTTTCAGGAATGTTCAGTTTTCGGAAAGCAATACAAGCAAGTTCTTGAAAAAGAGTCTCGAGTTTCTTAGTAAAAAAGACATAATCCTTTGATTTCTTGAAAAATTTGTTTGGAAGTGTTTTCTCACTAAGTTCAAATTTACAAAACAGTTTAGAAGCTTCTACGACCATTTTACGTTTCAGGTGGGTTTTCTTCATGACAGTATTAACAAAATCTTCGACAGATTGACGATCGATGCCAGAACATTGGAGCAAATGTAAATCAACGAGGTATGATGAAATTTTCTTATTACACATGCGGCAATTTCCAGAGATATTCATATACACTGCTTTGGTCTTGGGATTAAGAAAACCATCCTTCATAATGGGAAGTGGATTCGGAGTGGGATAAAAAGATTTGGGAAAACCAGGTGGAGGGACAGGAATATCTTCATCAGAAGAGCTTTCAACTTTATCATCATCAATTATTAACTTTGAGTTTGTTGAAATAGGATTTGGAGAATGATCATCATTTGTAGGAACCATGGTACTTTCAGATGAGATGTTGGAACATAATTGATTTGACATGTTATAAGTTCCTTCACCGCTAGCATCATTTGAAGAAGACGAAATAAGATTGGAGTCAGTGAGTGAATCATTAACCGGTTGTGAAGGCGAATTCGGCATATATAATGAGACTTCTTGATTTTTCTTTTCTATGGTTAATTCAGGCAAAACAAGTTTCTCAAGAGATGACGGAGCTTTAGTAGAAGGAGAATATACATCGTTCTTCGAATTGGATCGAACAGAAGGAGAGAATTTTGGTTTAGACGGCGGAGATACGTTTTGGCGCCAATTATTTGATTCAGGACCATAGCAACCGCCGCTTTGATAGCCGGAGTCAGAATTTTGCTTGAAATAAGCGGATTTAGATGATTTAAACGGATAGTTTGGATGTTGAAGAGAATTTCCATTCATAGGCGAAGAAACAGACGAATTAGGCAAACCACACGAATTTAAAAGCCAATTGATGTTTAGCGCTAGTTTGTTCTTGGATGAAGAAGAAGACCATGAAGGTCGGCCGAGGTCATAAGGAGAAATTGCTTTCAGAATATGTGATGGGAGTAAATCTTGGTTAATAGGACTTTGATCAAGTTGATTTTGACAAGACCAAGTAATTTTAAGTTTGACAGACTTTGTTGAAACAGAAATATCCCAGGAGATGATTTCGGATAACGAGCAACCTTCTAAGAGAATAACAACTTGAGGCGGAAGTGGGAAATACGATCGACCAACGTAAAATTCAGCAGATTTTCCATGAGTTGGAGGACTGTTAGGGCTCGGAAGTATACCATTAGGAATCTGAGGAGGAGACGAATGTAGTCGCACCATTTTAAAACAAACAATATCAACTAAGAGTATCAAAACCAGACGAGGTGAAATTATGGCGACTTCTCTTGACGATAATAAACCAACTGCAAAATTTCAATCGAAGATATCTTGAAAATCACAGAACACTGGACCAAATCGAACCACTCTTGATAAACCGGAGAAAGTAAGGAACAGGAATATCCAAATAGAGTGAAGAACCTATTGGCCAGACCAAGCGAGTATCTATTAAGCTGATAAGAACAGATACTACACTTGATCTTGTTTTGAATTTCTCCCCGACAGCTATGAGAACCCGACGGTGCAATGGGCCTCTGGAGCTGTGTGCGGCGGGGGATAATCCACGGAGGTAGCATATCGCTGGCTACGCAGTTACAGGGCTCGCGAAACCCTCTCCACGCCTGAAACGACAAGGTGGTAGGACGGTCGGCTACTCAGTGCGTAGTATCTTGTCGCCGTTTCACCGACGGACCGTGAGGTGGAGAATGAAGGTGACTGGCGGTGAAACGTGGCCTTGGTCCGCAGACTTCCAAGCGAATAATAAACGTGTAAAGGCGAGAGAGCGCTCAGAACGTCAAGTACACCGGTTAAGGAGACCCTCGGCACTGGGCTCTCCCTCGCAAATAATAAGACATAAAAGGGGAGAGCACTTGGGGCGTCAAGTACACCGGTTAAGGAGACCCTCGGCACCAAGCACCCCCTCCATAAGGAAACTTAGTCAAAGGCCCGGGGTTAAATGCCCCTATGTAAGCGGGTTAGTATTCTTACCTTGTATATTTATTTCCTGACCTTAAGAATGCACCTCAGCTTGGAATGAAAGAGACCCGTCCGGCTGCAAAGATCCGAGGACACCCCCAGCTAGCCATTCCTGCTCGAAGGTGGTGGCGAGACAGTGGCGCTGTTGCACTCGCAAGAGGAATCGAAGAGATGACTTGATCCTCTTCAGCGAGATTTGGGGTTCCGGCTGAAGGCCATCAAAACGATGAGAGTTGCGGGCTATCCAGATCTGGTGGCGGATGATGCCAAGTAGGGCAATGAGACCTGCAGGGACGTGCGCGGTTGATGGGAATGCCCACAGGATGTCAGAGGTTGTCGGGCGTGGCATCGTTGGTCTGGCACGGCGGAGGAGGATGTAAAACCAATCTAAAATAGGCTGTGCAAAAGGACAGTCAACGAAGAGATGCGGGAGGGTTTCGGGTGCCCCGCAGTGGCACGCTGGGTCCACAGACATACCAAAATGAAGGAGTCGGTCAGCGGTTGGTAAAATGCAGTGCGCTGTAAGCCAAGACGTGTCAAGGGCCGGCCTTAGGTAGCGAAGTAAGTCCAAATTCTGCCACACTTTCGGCCACTCAATAGGGCCAAGTCCAAGTTCGCGCACCTTTGCGATGCACCGGTGCGGCTTATGGTTGAGGCGGCCTAAGATGGTATAAACAGTTTTTGCGGTGGTTTCAGCCACTGGTAGCGGGTCAGCGTTGGGCCGTGGCACGATGAAGGCACTGAAGGCTTGGGTGCCTCCGACAGCATACCATGCTGAAAGTACTGCGCCGTAGAAGGGTGGCAAGCGGCGGATGGTGGCTGCGCTGACCTGAGAGAGACCGAAGGCTCTGTTGACTGGTTCCGCGAGGAAAGCCCTTCGAAGATAATAGTGGAAGAAACTCTGCCAACCACGGTATTCACCGGAAAGAAAGCGCTTCACCCACATTATTTGTAAGGACGACAGCTTGCGAGTCACTTCTACAACCCCAAGGCCTCCTTGATCGAGGGGTTGTGTCACCGAAGACCTGCTGAGCCATTCCCTCTTTTTACCCCAAACAAAGGGAAACACGAGTTTGTTAATTTCGTGAATTATATTAGTAGGGATTAGTCTGATGGAGCCTAAGTACCAGAATGTGCTTAGGCCCAGAGAGTTAGCTATTAGTGCCCGACCTCTAAAGGACAGCTTACGGTGTGCCCAAGACTGAAAGACCTTCTCCAGCTTTTTGAGGTGGGGCCCCCAGTCCTCGCCTCCCTCGTTTGAGAGGCGGCTTCCAAGGACCTCGATGTGGCTGGAGGAAACCCGAAAGTCCACTGGGAAAGAGGTGCGAGATCTCCATGGGCCCAAGACGAGGGCTTTACATTTAGTAATGTTAAGCCGAGCGCCAGATCCTTTTTCGTACCTCTCGAACAACCGGACCAAAGCGAGAATCGAATCGTCCGAGGTCACCAGTGCGGACGTGTCGTCGGCGTATTGCGAGATCTTGTGTCGCATTCCCCCAGCAGGGAGAGGAAACCCGTCAATGGCGGGGTCTGCGCGGATGGCGCAGGCCAACGACTCTGCGGCCAGGACGTATAAGAGCGGCGAAAGAGGACACCCTTGCCTAACACCCCGGCGAACGGGAAACAACTCCGAAACGAAGCCGTTCACGATCACCGCCGAAAACACCTCACCGTACAACAGGGCCACCCAGCGGCGAAAAGAGGGGCCAAATCCCATCTTGACCAGAACCTTCTGCATGTAGGTCCACTCTACACGGTCGAAGGCTTTTTCCTGATCAAGGGAGAGCACAGCAGCGGGTAATGCCTGAGAGTTGGCATAATCTACGACGTCGTGGAGAAGACGTACGTTCTCCCCCACGCACCGGCCGGGAATGCCGCACGATTGATCCGGCGACACCACGGACGATATAACCAGGAGGAGGCGATTCGCTAGCGCCTTGGCCGCGATCTTGTAATCCGCACACAGGAGAGTGATTGGACGCCAATTCGCGGTTTCAAGAGGGTCCCCCTTCTTGAACAAGAGCGTTATCGTACCCGAGCGTTGGGATTTGGACATTTTTCCAGAACGGTAGCACGAGTTGAATACGTTGACTAAGTCTGGGCCCAACAACCCCCAGAACCGAACGTAAAATTCGGCGGGAAGGCCATCTACCCCCGGCGACTTATTGGAAGCCATCTGTTTGAGTGCCCTTTCACACTCCGCTTCCGTGAGGTCTCCCTCACACAACTCGGTCTCGGCAGGGGACAACTTACGTTCAAGACGCTCTAGGAAGGGGTGTTGTTCTCCCTCGTCTAGGTGTTCTGACGAGAACAGCTTGAAGTAGTAATCCCGCCATACGCCAATCATGTCCTTAGTGGAGGTAGCAAGCGTGCCGTCAGGGCGTTTAACGCCACTGATTAAGCGCTGCTGCCCCCGGACCTTCTCTTGGCGCAGGAAATAGGCCGTCGACGACTCCCCGTCTTCCGCCCACCGTGTGGCTGCACGCAACTGCGCCCCCTTGGCTTCCGTGAGAAGCTCGGAGGCTAGCTCTGCTCTCACTTCCTCCAGCAGACCGGGGAGCTGCTCACCGTTATTAATTCGCCTTTGGACATGTTCGACGGTAGCGTTCAACGATTTGATTTTGCGTCGCTGCTGTTGAGATTTCTCCCGCGAGAAACGACGGATCAACCTTTTAATCCGGGCTTTGCCGGCATCCCACCATGATGAGAGAGAGGAAAACCGATTCCGCTCACGACGCCAATCCACCCAAAATCCTGCGATTTCGTTGCAGAAGGCCTCATCTTTGAGGTGAGAGGTGTTGAACTTCCATAATCCTTTGCCCCTATCAACCCCAGATGGAAGGTTGATGTCCAGATACACATAAGAGTGATCTGATCGAAAGAAGGGAAAGATCCCCACTGACGAGACGAGACCCAGGTATCGCTGTGGTAACCAGATCATGTCGATCCGGGAGGCCTGGCCGCCACCGGGCCTCCTCCACGTGAACTCCTCGACTCCGGGATGCATAGCACGCCATACATCGCAGAGTTCGAAGGAGGTGGTTAAATCACGCAGAGAAGGTGACCAGTTGTAAGCCCAGGGGGACCTCGGATTACAGCCGAGGCGATCCGAGCACGGATCTACCACTGTGTTAAAGTCCCCACACAGTAACACGGGAAGGTCTGGGTCTAGGGCTTGGTAGAAGGATTCGAAAAAGAGACTACCGTCTTTTTTGTTGTTAGGGCCATAAAGACTTGCGACCTGGAAGTTTAAATTATTACGGGAAAATTCCGCAATAACCAGTCTCCCAGAGTCGTCTTTCCAACTACTAACCACCGACAAGGCCTCGGGACGGTAAAGAATGGCAACACCGCGACTACGTGCTGTGCCGGGCGAGGATATGCATTTGTAATTAGTATTTATGGTATTAGGGTTAGTACTGGAGAACCAATCGGAGAATTCCTCCTCCGATATTGAATGGGTCTCCTGTAAACAAACTATGGAAGGCTGAAAACAGTTCAGCCATGATATAAATGTTTGCCTGTTATCCAGGGAGCGAAGCCCCTGGATGTTAAGTGTTAGTAATTTCAGATTCATTGATGCGTTAAAAGCGACTCTAAGGAGGAGTCCAGCTCGGTCTGTGGCCGAGGTCGAAGGTTCCCGTGCGCTGGGGCATCAGGGATAAGATGTCCGGAGTTGGTTAGGCGAACCTCCTGGTCTGCAGGATTATCCGCGACCAAGTCTTGCAGGGCTCCAAATTGCCCAAGAGTAATGTTTATTTCTCGTGCATAGCGACGAGAAGTGTGTCCGGTACCCACCAGGGATGGTTGAGTTCGTTTTCGGGTTGGTGGACCGGATGATGACGTGGAATCTGTGCTCGAGGTGGAGCGGGATCTTGACCGCATGCGGTGGCTCTCGCGTCCGCGACTGCGGCGCTGGTGGCGCGGGGTTTTGAATCCCTCGCTGTCAACCTCGGTGGCCGTGGAACCACTGATGGGTGGGAAATCCGTCACAGGCGGAGGTGGAAAGACCACTTCTGGTGTGGGTTCAGATGGAGTCCTGGTAGACGCCCTGGGGTCGACGGCGCAGGCGTAGGAAGCCGGTGGCGGTGGCAGAACAGTGGGGGCTGGCGTTTCAGTCTCCCCGGCGCCGGTGGGTGTGGTGGCATTGTCAGAGCGGTCGGATTCTGTGAGATCCTCAGATCCCGTTGGGTCAATTTCGCCGGCGGCGTCTGCGACGAGGCCGGAGAGCACGGGGCTGGCTTGGGTAGTTTCAGCACCGTCTCTGGGGTGAGGGACATCAGAAGTCGCTTCCCCAGTCTTATCAGTGTCGACGTGGTCCGTGACCAGGTCGATTTGGCTGGAAACATCGGTGGAGGGGTTTGTTTCCTCGTTGGTGACGGGGCCATCTATGTGGGCACCGTCAAAACCATCCTCAGCGGGTGGGGCCTCGGTAGTGGCCTCAGGTTGGGTGTCGCCCTGGCCTGTCTCCTCCGCGGTCTCCGGGGAGACTGGGTCGACGGGTGGGACGGTTGACTCGGCTGAGGTGGGAGGATCCTGAGACATGGGAGTCTCGTCAGAAGGGTGGTCCCGGGTCTCCGACGTGGGAGGGGGATCATCACCAGGTGTAGGTTCATGCCTCTGGGTGTAAGGGCAATCGCGGGTCGTATGGTCGGGGGACGTACACCGAAAGCAGGTACGTATTTGCCCCCGATAAAAGATCAGGCACGTGTGGCCGCGGATGCGGAGTGCCGAGGGAATGTTTCGTTGCACGTCCATCAAAATTGATAAAGTGCCGGTGTAGATGCCCCGCTTGGTTTCGTGTTTGGCGGCGAATACTTTGCCAAATTTGCCCAAAATACGGGTAGCAGCTTCCGTGGGTATTCCGATCGCGAGACGTTGGACGGATACCCATTTTTTACTAGAAATGGGTTGCGGCTCCAATGGAAAGCCTCGGAGGGATAGACCAGCGCTAAGGCAGTCCTCCATCAACCCGGCTGAATTGAAAGTGATGCGTAATTTTTTTGTCGAAATGAACTGTACGCAATAAAAATAGCTGTTCAAAGGTTCATATTGGCCATGGAAATCCTCTAGGACTTCGTCCAGAGTAAAGCGCGGGTGGTCTCTTAAGGCCAAGGCCGGGATAACAGCCACGGCCGAACGGTTGGCATACGGAATGGACATTTTAACACACTGACCTTTTCGGAGAAAGACACACTAAAGTTCCAAAAAGGAGACACACTTGTCCCAGTATGCGGACGTTCGTGGTAGGCGGCGCTTGGAAGGCCAAACGATGAGGGTGGTCTACCTAGTAGACCGGAGGTAGACCAAGTAGACTGCCGATAGAAGGCCAAGGTCTTGAGGCCCAGATGTGGTAGGCGAAGGATAAATCGCACCAGCTGCAGTCAGGATGGGCGGAGATCTCGTTGAACAAACTCGTAGAAGAACTGCGTTGAATACTCGTGGAAATCTCGGCGGCTGAAATGAGACTACTACAGTGTTATCGGGAGGACTCCTCGAAGCATACGTCCACAGTAGTGTCTGTTGATCGCTGGAACTCGGGCAAGCCAATAGGCCGAGAAGCGATACTGAAGTATAAAAAAATAAGTTTAAAAACGAAAAAAGCCACCAACCTTCTTGTGGTTCGTTTTGGTCAGCGGACGTTGCCGCCGCGTACCCTATTGTTCAGGAAACAAAGTCTACAACACGGGGTATTCCCAGGCGGTCACCCATCCAAGTACTAACCCCGCCCGACCGGGCTTAACTTCGGTGATCGGACGAGAACCGGTGTTTTCCCGGTGGTATGGTCGTAGACATATAGGCATTGCACAATTGCGTTCTTATAGCTACCGCTCTACCGGCTAGGTTGACGAACAAATCGTTAGGAACACACAGAACTCCAACAGCATCTACATCGTGTTTCACTGACTACTACGTTTTGATTCGAGTTTTACATTTTCATAGGGGACGAGCGCGAACGCAGGTCCCCACTACCAGAAATTATACGCTCGAGTTACCCACATTTGGGGTAATCGCAGGAGTCAACCCAATCGAAGTGCAATGAGAGGGCCTCATCCTGAGAGGACTTCCTTCGTGATCAAAGTACCTCTCGCGTCAGGTAAGTATGAGTTTTCCCGGCGAAAGGCAATGTTTTGATTGGTTCATTTCACACTGCCGCATGTGGTAGGAGAGCTGCTAAGTGCATCAATTTAGCTATGAAAGAGATGATTACCTACCATGTTTTATTTCTCGTATCTCATTCCCTATGCCATCAAACGGTGCACGATGGTTCGTGATCTTGTCATTCCTTGGAAATGCCAACCATCCAACGTTGTCCACATCAGCTCCCCAGAGACACGATGCTTGCTCTCCCGGGACACATCTAACCTGAAACGTAATAGCACAAAACACAGTCACTGCTCTGACCACTTTCATTTCAATTCTTCTTGCTGTTGTGCTGATTGTTGTTCTTCCCCGAAGGGAAGGGGCCGTACTCGGATGTAGTGCAAGACCGAGACAACCCGTGGCCAGGGCGAAGCAAGCTTCAATCCCATGGCCGAGGTCCAAAAATCAGTTTAATATATGAGCCAGGCGTTGCCTGGCATATCAGATATTAAGCTGATAAGAACAGATACTACACTTGATCTTGTTTTGAGCTTGACTTCCCTGACAACCTTTGTACCTGACGGTACGGGTCTGCTGTAGTGCAATGCGACCCGGGCTGTGTGCAACAGGGCAAACTCCAGGGAGGTATCATATCGCTAGATACTCAGACCAAATGGGCTCGCGAGACCCACTCCCTTGCGCCAGATTCTCCGCATGGTCACCTCCGACAGGGCTGAAGCAGAAGTAACTACGCCCTGCCGAAGGAGTGAGGTGACAATAAAACGTGTGTGAAACGGGATGACAACGTGAGGGTCCGCAGACCCATATCAGGAAGAAGACGCCATAGGGGGAGGGCCCGATGGATCCTCCCCAGCGTTAGATTTCTGTTTAGCACCAGTACCACAGACTGGTGCTGGCGTGGAAGGTTTACGCGTGCATGCCAGACCTATGCCAGTCGGTATAGGTGCTGGTTTTTTCTTGCGAGAGTTCCGGAACGATTTAATATCGGATCGGACCAATGGAGGGTCCGAGAATCGAATGCCAAAGGCTGGCCGCGCGTTGTCCGTAGGGGGAACGGCGGTGTCGGTTTCGTCGAAGTGAATGAGGTCTTCGGAAACCGTAGGGCCAGATGTTCCTTTGGGTGAACTGGGCTCCGACGGAGCAGTATTATCCTCTTTGTGAGAGGGCGTCGGTTCTGTACCGCTGGCAGAAATGTCAGACGGTTGAGGAGGTGTATCCGCAGGGTCAACTGGGTGGTCGATTTCCCCACGAGGGCTAGGGTTAGAAGAGTCTAGCTCAGGAAATTCTTCCTCATAGTTGGGCGATTCAGGCCCGGGTGGGCATTCCTCAGATACTGAGGAGGACGGTCCAGGGGTGTTGGACGGTTGGCCAGGTGGTGGTCCGGAGGTAGTGGACGGTCGGCCACGGGACTTCTTGGGCGTTTTCTTTTTCTTAGCGCCCGAAGACTGCTCCCCCGGCGTGGGAGAGGACGTTTCTTTGGCAGGGCAACGCTTGGACTCGTGGCCCAAGGTTCCACAGTGGAAACAGGTGCGAGCCTGTCCAGGGTGGTATACAAGGCCCGCATGGCCAAGTATACGAATGCGGGTAGGGACGGTCTTATGCAGGACCATCTGTACTTTGACGGTTCCAGTAAAAACGTTTCGGAACTGGACGAAGCGGACGGATTTGACCTCGCCAAAATCAGCAAAGAAATCCAGGATCGCTTGTTCTGGCAAGCCGTAGGGCAAGTGGGTGACCGTGAGCCAACATCTGTCGATGATAGGCTTGATCCGAAGAGGATGACCTCTGAGCGTAAGGCCGGTGTTCATAACATCTTCGAGGATGGTTGCGGTTGGACACCAAAGGCGAAGACGGTTTGGCCGGACTAACTGGATACAACAGAAGAAGTTCTCTATAGGGGCAAAATCCTTCGTGAAGGTGTCCCAAACTTCTTCGGGCTTGATGGACGGTTGTCCTCGAAGGGCCAACTCTGGTATATCGGCGTAAGCACACCGATCCCGATGAGGCAAGAGGGCCGCAGCTGAAAGGCTCTGAAAAGAGCCACCAGGAATGGCACGGTCATCAGCCACGGACCCACTTGCGGCGTTGTTCAACTGGGAGAAAGACGTGGCAGTGTTATCAGTCTGAGACTGAAGCATGGCATCCACCACCAGCGTCTTAACTGCAAACTCGTAGGACTCGTAGACTCGTAGAGAATACTCGTAGACGTGATCACCACGGACGTACACGAACCTCTTGTCAAGCCAAGAGGCCGAGAAGCGATACTGAAGTATAAAAAAATAAGTTTAAAAACGAAAAAAAGCCACCAACCTTCTTGTGGTTCGTTTTGGTCAGCGGACGTTGCCGCCGCGTACCCTATTGTTCAGGAAACAAAGTCTACAACACGGGGTATTCCCAGGCGGTCACCCATCCAAGTACTAACCCCGCCCGACCGGGCTTAACTTCGGTGATCGGACGAGAACCGGTGTTTTCCCGGTGGTATGGTCGTAGACATATAGGCATTGCACAATTGCGTTCTTATAGCTACCGCTCTACCGGCTAGGTTGACGAACAAATCGTTAGGAACACACAGAACTCCAACAGCATCTACATCGTGTTTCACTGACTACTACGTTTTGATTCGAGTTTTACATTTTCATAGGGGACGAGCGCGAACGCAGGTCCCCACTACCAGAAATTATACGCTCGAGTTACCCACATTTGGGGTAATCGCAGGAGTCAACCCAATCGAAGTGCAATGAGAGGGCCTCATCCTGAGAGGACTTCCTTCGTGATCAAAGTACCTCTCGCGTCAGGTAAGTATGAGTTTTCCCGGCGAAAGGCAATGTTTTGATTGGTTCATTTCACACTGCCGCATGTGGTAGGAGAGCTGCTAAGTGCATCAATTTAGCTATGAAAGAGATGATTACCTACCATGTTTTATTTCTCGTATCTCATTCCCTATGCCATCAAACGGTGCACGATGGTTCGTGATCTTGTCATTCCTTGGAAATGCCAACCATCCAACGTTGTCCACATCAGCTCCCCAGAGACACGATGCTTGCTCTCCCGGGACACATCTAACCTGAAACGTAATAGCACAAAACACAGTCACTGCTCTGACCACTTTCATTTCAATTCTTCTTGCTGTTGTGCTGATTGTTGTTCTTCCCCGAAGGGAAGGGGCCGTACTCGGATGTAGTGCAAGACCGAGACAACCCGTGGCCAGGGCGAAGCAAGCTTCAATCCCATGGCCGAGGTCCAAAAATCAGTTTAATATATGAGCCAGGCGTTGCCTGGCATATCAGATATTAAGCTGATAAGAACAGATTTTATTATTCTAGAGAAACTTATGTACATGGAATATCTTATATGTTAGTGTTACTTAACTAGTTATTGTTACATGAAAGAAAGTATGGCGTCTTATGGCATGGCGTTGGGCATGCCGTGCCTATGAAAATAAACTTGTATATACATCGTAATATCTAGGGGCGGTACAGAAGGTACCATTATTCTAGGACTTGTCCGTGTGGTGGGGTGAGTTGCTTCATTTTCAGTGTGTGTTTTGTGATTTATGGGGGTCTCAACTTAGGTGTTAGTGGCGCCACGAAGGGAGCGCACCATTATTACATAAGGAGTTTATTGACGTTGATTAGTAAGATGTTCAACATAGATGTTGCGTGACCCTTGTATGACGTCAGCGCAGCAAAGTTTACGAAATAGCGAGCGGTATCTACGACTAATGTTCATTTCGTTAAGGACAGCTTCGTTTTGTGGGTGCCAACTTCCGAGGGAGCCAATGACGAATCCAAATATTTTTGCGTGAAGGCCTTGCTGGTGAAAAAAGTCAACGAGATATGCGTATTTCTGGGTCTTTCTATTGGCAGCTTCTTGCAGTGCGTTGGCATCATTCTCGAAAGGGCATGCTACGTCGATTACGAGGACTTTAGTGCCATCTCTAATGACGAGGTCGGGACGGTTGTTGCCAGGAGCGTTGGGGACGGTCTGGTTAACGGAAATCTCTCCACGATATGCGGCTTTCTGGAGACGGGAGACAACTTTATCATGGCGGGAGCGGATGGATACCATGTTGGGGCGACAGTGGCACAGGATGTGGGGTAGTGTTTCAGGTAGGTTAGGGGTATGGCATCTTCGGCATGATGGGTTTTGGGGGGACCAGCGGCTCTTGGCAGCGTTGGTAGGGAGGGTGTTGGTTCTGGCACGGTGAATAAAGCGCCAGTCGCAGAATCGGAGGCCGGTGCCATCATTGAGCCAGGCGGTACTTGTGGCGAACTTGTCGTGGTCGATGGATCTAGCTACTTTACCTTGATCTGGTTTAGCTTTGAGGTCGTCGCTGTAGAGGGATTGAACATGGTGGTGGAGAAAGGAGGAGGAGGCTTTATGGGTGACTAATGTAGTGTCGTCCTGTAGGGAAATTGCTGGGTCGTCGGTGGTGGCGTGGTGAAAGGTGAGTCGGAGACGTCTGGTGGCAAGGCGTGTGCGGGACCAGAGGGAATGGCCATTGCTGGCGCGGCCGTGATTTTCCAGGCCATCAGTCATGGACCCTGAGAGGAAGGCATCAATTTCTGTTTCGGTGGGGTTGCGGTGAAGGCATCGTCGGACGTTGGAGGAGAGTTGACCACGTGCGAGGGCAAGGACTGTGGGGTCGGAGGAGGATAACATCTTTAGGGCGTGGACGACGGCTTGTGCATGGCGTTCGAAGAAGGGGTCTTGGAGGGCCAGTCCCCCCGTGCGTTTGGAGGAAAAGAGGTACGCGGTGGCGGCACGGCGGGGGAGGTGGCAAATTTGGCGGACGACTTTCGTTAGGGTTTTCCGGTAGTGGGATAGGGCAGCACGTGGGATGGAGCAGGAACGAAGGGCGTAGGTAAAACAAGGCTGGATGAAGGTGCGGATGGCGTCCAGCTTCTGCCATGGAGCGAGGAGGGAGTCGGAAAGTTTTTGAAGGTCTTCGGCGAGCTTATCAGCGATGGATTCAAAATCGGAGGCTTGTCTTTCCATGCCAATCTGTACGCCAAGGTATTTGTAATGGTCTTCTCTGGTCATGGGAGTGATGGGAATTTCTTGGACGTTGAAGACGGTGGAGCTGATGCGGGAGTGGTGGCGTTTGTTGTACGTGAGTCCGAGGGTAGCGCATTTATCAGGGCGGAAGGAGAGGTTGAGGGTGGAGGCGGCCTCGGAGGTGGCATCGAGGAAGGATTGGAGGCCTTCAGGGGTGCGGCTTATGAGAACGAGATCGTCCGCATACGCCAGGACCGAAATGTGTTGTTGGTAAAGGGAGTAGGGGTAGGAGGGAGAGTTGTTGGCTTCGGTGGTGATCGCCCGGATGAGGAGTTCGGCGGTTAGGTTGAACAGGATGGCGGAGATGGGGCATCCTTGTTTGACACCAGCTCTGATTGGGATTGAGGGGGTTTCTCCTTCGGGAGTACGAATGGTGGTCGAGGAGTCTTCGTAGGCGTTGCGGATGAGGTTGATGAGTGAGAGGGGGAACCCCATGTGGTTTAGGGTGGTATATAGGGCTTGGTGAGGGATGCTGCCGAAAGCGTTTTTGAGGTCGAGCCAGGCAAGGTAGACATTCTTCTGGTTCCTTTTGCAGTCGGCGATGATTGTTTGAAGGGTAAAGGTGTGTTCGTGGCAACCTTCGTGCGGGCGGGCACTCTTTTGGTTGGGGGAAAGGAGGTTGAGGTCAATGGCACTTTGGGTGACCCGGGAGGCGATGAGGGACATAAACAGTTTGTAGAGGCAGGAGAGGAGAGCGATGGGTCGGTGGTTTGCTGGGTCTTCCAGGGGCCCTTTTTTCGGGATGAGGATGGTGGAAGAAACTTTCCATTGGTGTGGTATCTTCTGTGCGAGGAGGCATCGGTTGAAGATGACTCGGAGGATGGAGGCATGGGGGTCGACGAGGCGGAGGTGACGGTATTCGACTTTGTCCTTCCCAGGGGACGAGTTCTTCATGGTGGCCAGTCGTTGGCGAATTTCATGGTTGGCAAACGGAGATAGGAAGGTTTCGTCTATGGTGGCTGAAGGTACCAGTCGCTGGAGGGCGTGGGATAGCTTGGGCAGATCGATGGGTTTTTCGCGGTACATGTTCGAGAAGAAGGAGAAGGCGGACTCGCTGGATCCGTTGTAGGTGGGTGAGTTGCCATTGAGGATTTTTCGTATTGCGCGTTGTTTAGAGTACTTGTATAAGCTTTGGATACGACTGGCATCGGAGGGATTATAAGTTCGGCGTCGGCGGTTCACGTTGGATGTAGGGTTAGTGGGTGGCCGGTGGGAGGAACGGTGGTTTTGGTGGCGGGGTCTTGCGGTCAAGTGGTTTAGGCGTTTCCCCTCTTCCGTGGTGGCTGTAGCGAACTCAGCACAGGCCTGGGTGAATGTTTCGAAGGTTGTAGTGGAAACGAGGCGATCACGCCATTGGCGGACGAAGGGGGAAGTGGAGTCTTCTTCCTCGGGGTTTGGGTGGTGGGGGATGTCCTCGTCGGGCTGAGTTGTGGTGTTGGGGGAGTGGGGACGAGGGAGGTGCGTTCCAGGGAAGGCCGTTGGGGTACCAGTGGTGTCCCCTTCGGCGGGGGGAGGCGAAGAATCCTGGGAGGGGGAGGGTGGTCGGCCAGTCTGTGGCGGCTGAGGAGGTGGTTGATGGAGAGGAGTGGAGGTGGTGGCTGTGGCAGGCGGAGCAGTCGGTTGGGTAGGGGTCTCTGGCCGTGATCCGTTTTCCGTTATTGGTGGCGACGAGCTGCAAGGAGGCTGAGGTTCTTGGGAAGGAGGAGAGGTCGGGGGGCTCGGGGGCTCGGCAAGCAGTGGTTGAAGCTTTTGCTGGAGGCGGGACATGAAGATGGTGCCGGAGCCTGTTCCTGGTTGTGGTGGGGGAGGGGGAGGTGGTGAGGAGCGACGGTGGTCGAAGAAGTCGGACGCTGTAGGTCGTCGTTGCATGGAGCGGTGGGCAAGTGGAGGGCGACGATGTGGTGGTGGATTGGGGACAACGCCCGTCGAACTTTCGCCGCATGTTTGGGTAGCACGTGGAGGGGGTTTTGGTGGATTTTGGTGGTGGTCTTTGAGGAGGCGGGTGAGTTGCATAAGGGGAAGGGGGGCGCCAGGGTTTTGGAGGTGACGTGGATCTGACGGAACGCTGTGGGCGAGCCATGGATGGGATGGGGGGCGTGGGTTAAGACTCATTAGGGAGGGGAGAGGTTCCGAGGTACTTGAGTCGCTGTCGGTGGAAGGTGGAACAATAGACGTATCAGTGGACTTGGGGGAGGACTGTGCGAGTGGTATCCCGTTGTCGGGGCTTCGGTCGTGAGGGGTTGTCTCTGAGGGTTGGGGAGATTCCAGGTGCAGAGGTCCATCGTGTGCCTGGAGGGAAGCTTCCTCAAGGTGGGAGGTTGGTGTAGGTTGTGGGAGAGGAGGTGGTTGGGTTGGAGAGGAGGCGGGGGGTGGAGAGGAGGGGGGAGAAGGTTTGGTATCTTCTTCGTCGGACGATGGGACGTCGCATGATGAGAGGAAACGGTTGATGATTGATTGAGTGCTGGGGATTGGGGTCGAGGCGGAGTTTGGATGGCGGAGTTGTCGTGGGTGAGTATCCATTGGAGCCATGGTGGGAGGTGGCGGTTGATGGGAGGCTCGGTGGGAGGCGACCAGTGGTTTCTCAATGACAGTTTCACAGGTTGCGCAGTAGAGTTCTTCATTGAGGATGTGGAAGGGGTGGCTCAGGTTGAAATGTCGTTTCAGCCCGCCAGAGCTTGTAGTGGATTGAGAGGTAAATGGGCAGGAAAAGAGAGGACAGGTGAAATACTGGTGGTCAACATCGATGAGCGTCCGGAAGGTCAGTTGTCGGTTGAGGGTTTCGTTGCCCGTGGTGTCGGAGGACTGAAGTGGCTTCTGTTGGTGGGACGAAGAGGGTATACGCTGGATAGATTCCATGTCGACGTGGTTTAGTGGGGAAATGGGTGGTAAGTGGTGTTTGAGGTGGGGCAGCTTGGGTAGGCGGTGATCACAATAGGGATATTCAGGGAGGTTGATTAATTCCACGTGGTCGCGGTGTTTGGCGGGAAACACGTGGTCGGGGTAGGAACACGTGGTATTAGCCCAGACAATGGGCTCTTGGACCAAAGTCCAAGGGTCGAAAACACAATACACAAACAACACAAGCGAACAGTAAAATTACACGGCCGACAGACAGTAAACCCGTGTCTGTGGCCAGAAAACAAGAAGTAGATGGGTTAATAATAAATTGCTAGTCTAGCGAAAGCGTTCGACTGGTTCGGTACTTGGCTTGTAATCAAGCTATAGTCTTCCCCAGCCGAGAAATAATAATATATAATGTCAAAATAAAAACGGGACGACTCCCAAGGTATACTTATGAGAGCCGCAAAAGCGAAAGAAGAGCCTAGCTACAGGTACGCAAAAACAGATACAAAAACACAAAGAAGGGGTATAAGCGGACTTAATCCCTCCGCGAAGCAAGAAGAAACGCAAACAACTACGCCAGGCAAGAGAAGGCAACACGCGTTCTGAAAAGAACGACCAAAACTCGACCTGACGACTCGCCGTAAACAGCGGAAGAGATACTCCTCAGTGAGAGTCGGAGAAGGCGGACAGGCGTTCTAAAAAGAACGACCAACCCCGAGACACGTGAGAAGCACTCCGAGTACCCTCCTTCCGAAGAAGTCGACTACCTCCGATGTGTACGGTGACTATAGCTCAGACAGTGAGAACCGCCCCCCGATGCGAGACACCGGCAGACGACTAACACCCCCTGAACTACGCGCGGACCCCCCGAGAAAGCCGGAGACTCCCCCGGGAAGCGCAAGACCCTAGCTGCGTGCGCACGCTGCGAGGCTAGTTGAATGTAACGACTGGACACCAGCCCTTACTAGAAGTTTCAAAGAAACTTCGTTAAAACGCAAGCAAGGTTACGACAACTGTGACCACAACTCTTCAGAACAAATATTTCTCTGGAACCAGGGATTAAGCTGATAAGAACAGATACTACACTTGATCTTGTTTTAGACTTGACTTCCCTGTCAACCATAAGGTTGTGTGCAAGCAGGGCAAGCCCCAGGGAGGTATCATATCGCTAGATACTCAGATCAAATGGGCTCGCGAAACCCACTCCCTTGCGCCAAATTCTCCTCGTGGTCACCCCCGACAGGGCTGAAGCAGAAGTAACTACGCCCTGCCGAAGGAGTGGGGTGACAAAAAACGTGAGTGGTAGTGGATGACTACGTGGGGGTCCGCAGACCCGTGACAGATGAAGAAGACACCTGGTTGGGAGGATCCGATGGACCCTTCCTGGTGTCTGGTTTTTCTTTTCTAAAACTGAAAACGCCTGTTGTAGACTTCGGGGGACCCCCGTAGTCCAGGCCGAAAACGAAAGGAACAGGGTTGTTCCTTCGGGTAGCCTTGCGGCTAGTCATTAAATTTTGGACTGGTGGCGGGTCCGTGAATTGGACTCGAGAGGTACGCCTTTCCTCCGGTGGAGGAATGGCGGGAAAGGCCGGCTTATCCTCTGGTGGAGCAATGGCGGTGACTTGCTCCTCGTGAGGAACGGCTGTAGGGGTTGGAGGGCCAAATGTCCCCTTCGGGGAGCTGAACACCTCCAGTTCTTCTTCGGTGGATGGGTTAGGTTTTGGAGTTGAGGGGATAGCCACTGGTAGGGCCGCCCCTGGACTGGCAGTGTCTGAAGAGTCCAATTGGGATATGGACTTGTTGGGCTCTCTGACATCTGGCGGAGTGTTCACAGGTGGAACGGAGGTCGACGGTCCAGGCTGGCTGGACTGTTTCTTGGACGTGTTTGGAGCAGGAGTTCTGCTCCGTTTCTTCCTGCGTGGCTTGGGAGAGGGTGTCTTCTTCTCCGGGCAACGTTTTGACTCGTGGCCCACTTTGCCACAATGAAAGCAGGTACGAGCCTGGCCTGGGTGATAGACTAGGCCCGCATGTCCGAGTATACGGACCCGTGTAGGCACTGTCTTGTGCAGTGCCATCAGAACTTTGACAGTGCCCGTAAAAACCTTACGGAACTGAACAAATCGAACGCTACGCACCTCACCGAATTTTGAAAAAAATTCGGTGATGGCTTGTTCTGGCAAACCATAGGGCAGATGTGTGATAGTCAACCAACATCGGTCCACTATGGGCTTAATTCTTAGGGGATGACCCCTAAGCGTGAGTCCTGTGTTCAGGACATCTTCCAATACGGTGGCAGATGGGCACCAGACTCTGAGACGGTTGGGACGGACCAACTGGATACACGTGAAGAAGTCTGTGATGGGAGCGAAGTCCTTAGCGAACGTGTCCCAAACTTCTTCTGGCTTCAGCGATGGCTTTCCTCGGAGAGCAAGCTCCGGAATGTCCACCAGGGCACAACGGTCCTTGTGAGGTAAGAGGGCCGCAGCTGCAAGGCTCTGAGAAGAGCCGCCACTCTGGGCACGGTCAACAGCTACGGCACCACTTTGGACGTTGTCAGACTCGAAGACAGACGTGGCAGTGTTATCGGTCGAAGACCGAAGCATGGCTTCCACCACCAGCGCCTAACAGCAAAAACTCGGAGAACTCGTAGAACTCGTAGAACGTGATCGCAATGGACGGATACGGACACCTCTTGTCATAGCCAATAGGCCGAGAAGCGATACTGAAGTATAAAAAAATAAGTTTAAAAACGAAAAAAGCCACCAACCTTCTTGTGGTTCGTTTTGGTCAGCGGACGTTGCCGCCGCGTACCCTATTGTTCAGGAAACAAAGTCTACAACACGGGGTATTCCCAGGCGGTCACCCATCCAAGTACTAACCCCGCCCGACCGGGCTTAACTTCGGTGATCGGACGAGAACCGGTGTTTTCCCGGTGGTATGGTCGTAGACATATAGGCATTGCACAATTGCGTTCTTATAGCTACCGCTCTACCGGCTAGGTTGACGAACAAATCGTTAGGAACACACAGAACTCCAACAGCATCTACATCGTGTTTCACTGACTACTACGTTTTGATTCGAGTTTTACATTTTCATAGGGGACGAGCGCGAACGCAGGTCCCCACTACCAGAAATTATACGCTCGAGTTACCCACATTTGGGGTAATCGCAGGAGTCAACCCAATCGAAGTGCAATGAGAGGGCCTCATCCTGAGAGGACTTCCTTCGTGATCAAAGTACCTCTCGCGTCAGGTAAGTATGAGTTTTCCCGGCGAAAGGCAATGTTTTGATTGGTTCATTTCACACTGCCGCATGTGGTAGGAGAGCTGCTAAGTGCATCAATTTAGCTATGAAAGAGATGATTACCTACCATGTTTTATTTCTCGTATCTCATTCCCTATGCCATCAAACGGTGCACGATGGTTCGTGATCTTGTCATTCCTTGGAAATGCCAACCATCCAACGTTGTCCACATCAGCTCCCCAGAGACACGATGCTTGCTCTCCCGGGACACATCTAACCTGAAACGTAATAGCACAAAACACAGTCACTGCTCTGACCACTTTCATTTCAATTCTTCTTGCTGTTGTGCTGATTGTTGTTCTTCCCCGAAGGGAAGGGGCCGTACTCGGATGTAGTGCAAGACCGAGACAACCCGTGGCCAGGGCGAAGCAAGCTTCAATCCCATGGCCGAGGTCCAAAAATCAGTTTAATATATGAGCCAGGCGTTGCCTGGCATATCAGATATTAAGCTGATAAGAACAGATACTACACTTGATCTTGTTTTGAGGTTTGGTGTTCCCATAAGTCCTTTAAGGCCCGTAGTGCTATGGGCCGACGACTTGTGCAAGGGAACCGAACTTATTACACACTTGTACTTAGTTTTACACACACTAGGCCTAGTGCCTTAAATCGGTGCTGTTCCTTTTTTGGTCCTACGATTTTACGTCCTTTCCGAGAAGACGACATGGGGCACACTCTCACTGTGTCTCAACTTCCTTTGTCCCCACTCTCACTGAGGCTGCCGGAATGCCACGCTGGTCTGGGGTTGTCCTTATTCATTATCCATATTCCGGTTCTGTTAGGGGCACACTCTCACTGTAACCACCTTGGTTATTCCTGGGGCACACTCTCACTGTGCCCCGCACTGCCGGGGCCATGCTGCCACCATGACCCCAACTTGCATACTCGTATTATGTCCACGACTGGGTAGCCTTATTGGCGAACGGTTGTCCTCTTTACTCGAGGGTGTCCTGGTCCTACGGCTTTTTGCCTGGTAGGTTATCCTATGTTCCATGGGTAGTCTTATTTTCATTGTCCAGTATCCGTATTACGAGAGCTTGGTAGTGAGACCCCCCAATCTCGTCCAAGGGCTCTCTTATGTCATCATCTGTTTTATGGCCCCGCACCTCATCCACCTGTATTCTGACCACAGTGTGGTCCTGAGAATTCCCGTAGGAATGTCCTGGTCCGAGAGCTTTTTGCTGCTCGGTATCCTATGTTTAAGGGGTTATCCTGTACTCTTTTGGTCCGTTAATGTGTCCATTTAGCCATGTTCTTGCAGCCGACTGGCGGCAGTTCCTACACCGGTTCTCATATGTCCTTATGTCATCAACCACTGTGACTGTGAATTCACGCCGGAGTTAGCCTTGAATGAGCGAACCATGGCGGGTCACCCATCCAAGTACTAACCCCGCCCGACCGGGCTTAACTTCGGTGATCGGACGAGAACCGGTGTTTTCCCGGTGGTATGGTCGTAGACATATAGGCATTGCACAATTGCGTTCTTATAGCTACCGCTCTACCGGCTAGGTTGACGAACAAATCGTTAGGAACACACAGAACTCCAACAGCATCTACATCGTGTTTCACTGACTACTACGTTTTGATTCGAGTTTTACATTTTCATAGGGGACGAGCGCGAACGCAGGTCCCCACTACCAGAAATTATACGCTCGAGTTACCCACATTTGGGGTAATCGCAGGAGTCAACCCAATCGAAGTGCAATGAGAGGGCCTCATCCTGAGAGGACTTCCTTCGTGATCAAAGTACCTCTCGCGTCAGGTAAGTATGAGTTTTCCCGGCGAAAGGCAATGTTTTGATTGGTTCATTTCACACTGCCGCATGTGGTAGGAGAGCTGCTAAGTGCATCAATTTAGCTATGAAAGAGATGATTACCTACCATGTTTTATTTCTCGTATCTCATTCCCTATGCCATCAAACGGTGCACGATGGTTCGTGATCTTGTCATTCCTTGGAAATGCCAACCATCCAACGTTGTCCACATCAGCTCCCCAGAGACACGATGCTTGCTCTCCCGGGACACATCTAACCTGAAACGTAATAGCACAAAACACAGTCACTGCTCTGACCACTTTCATTTCAATTCTTCTTGCTGTTGTGCTGATTGTTGTTCTTCCCCGAAGGGAAGGGGCCGTACTCGGATGTAGTGCAAGACCGAGACAACCCGTGGCCAGGGCGAAGCAAGCTTCAATCCCATGGCCGAGGTCCAAAAATCAGTTTAATATATGAGCCAGGCGTTGCCTGGCATATCAGATATTAAGCTGATAAGAACAGATACTACACTTGATCTTGTTTTGAATTTCTCCCCGACAGCTATGAGAACCCGACGGTGCAATGGGCCTCTGGAGCTGTGTGCGGCGGGGGATAATCCACGGAGGTAGCATATCGCTGGCTACGCAGTTACAGGGCTCGCGAAACCCTCTCCACGCCTGAAACGACAAGGTGGTGGGACGGTCGGCTACTCAGTGCGTAGTATCTTGTCGCCGTTTCACCGACGGACCGTGAGGTGGAGAATGAAGGTGACTGGCGGTGAAACGTGGCCTTGGTCCGCAGACTTCCAAGCGAATAATAAACGTGTAAAGGCGAGAGAGCGCTCAGAACGTCAAGTACACCGGTTAAGGAGACCCTCGGCACTGGGCTCTCCCTCGCAAATAATAAGACATAAAAGGGGAGAGCACTTGGGGCGTCAAGTACACCGGTTAAGGAGACCCTCGGCACCAAGCACCCCCTCCATAAGGAAACTTAGTCAAAGGCCCGGGGTTAAATGCCCCTATGTAAGCGGGTTAGTATTCTTACCTTGTATATTTATTTCCTGACCTTAAGAATGCACCTCAGCTTGGAATGAAAGAGACCCGTCCGGCTGCAAAGATCCGAGGACACCCCCAGCTAGCCATTCCTGCTCGAAGGTGGTGGCGAGACAGTGGCGCTGTTGCACTCGCAAGAGGAATCGAAGAGATGACTTGATCCTCTTCAGCGAGATTTGGGGTTCCGGCTGAAGGCCATCAAAACGATGAGAGTTGCGGGCTATCCAGATCTGGTGGCGGATGATGCCAAGTAGGGCAATGAGACCTGCAGGGACGTGCGCGGTTGATGGGAATGCCCACAGGATGTCAGAGGTTGTCGGGCGTGGCATCGTTGGTCTGGCACGGCGGAGGAGGATGTAAAACCAATCTAAAATAGGCTGTGCAAAAGGACAGTCAACGAAGAGATGCGGGAGGGTTTCGGGTGCCCCGCAGTGGCACGCTGGGTCCACAGACATACCAAAATGAAGGAGTCGGTCAGCGGTTGGTAAAATGCAGTGCGCTGTAAGCCAAGACGTGTCAAGGGCCGGCCTTAGGTAGCGAAGTAAGTCCAAATTCTGCCACACTTTCGGCCACTCAATAGGGCCAAGTCCAAGTTCGCGCACCTTTGCGATGCACCGGTGCGGCTTATGGTTGAGGCGGCCTAAGATGGTATAAACAGTTTTTGCGGTGGTTTCAGCCACTGGTAGCGGGTCAGCGTTGGGCCGTGGCACGATGAAGGCACTGAAGGCTTGGGTGCCTCCGACAGCATACCATGCTGAAAGTACTGCGCCGTAGAAGGGTGGCAAGCGGCGGATGGTGGCTGCGCTGACCTGAGAGAGACCGAAGGCTCTGTTGACTGGTTCCGCGAGGAAAGCCCTTCGAAGATAATAGTGGAAGAAACTCTGCCAACCACGGTATTCACCGGAAAGAAAGCGCTTCACCCACATTATTTGTAAGGACGACAGCTTGCGAGTCACTTCTACAACCCCAAGGCCTCCTTGATCGAGGGGTTGTGTCACCGAAGACCTGCTGAGCCATTCCCTCTTTTTACCCCAAACAAAGGGAAACACGAGTTTGTTAATTTCGTGAATTATATTAGTAGGGATTAGTCTGATGGAGCCTAAGTACCAGAATGTGCTTAGGCCCAGAGAGTTAGCTATTAGTGCCCGACCTCTAAAGGACAGCTTACGGTGTGCCCAAGACTGAAAGACCTTCTCCAGCTTTTTGAGGTGGGGCCCCCAGTCCTCGCCTCCCTCGTTTGAGAGGCGGCTTCCAAGGACCTCGATGTGGCTGGAGGAAACCCGAAAGTCCACTGGGAAAGAGGTGCGAGATCTCCATGGGCCCAAGACGAGGGCTTTACATTTAGGAATGTTAAGCCGAGCGCCAGATCCTTTTTCGTACCTCTCGAACAACCGGACCAAAGCGAGAATCGAATCGTCCGAGGTCACCAGTGCGGACGTGTCGTCGGCGTATTGCGAGATCTTGTGTCGCATTCCCCCAGCAGGGAGAGGAAACCCGTCAATGGCGGGGTCTGCGCGGATGGCGCAGGCCAACGACTCTGCGACCAGGACGTATAAGAGCGGCGAAAGAGGACACCCTTGCCTAACACCCCGGCGAACGGGAAACAACTCCGAAACGAAGCCGTTCACGATCACCGCCGAAAACACCTCACCGTACAACAGGGCCACCCAGCGGCGAAAAGAGGGGCCAAATCCCATCTTGACCAGAACCTTCTGCATGTAGGTCCACTCTACACGGTCGAAGGCTTTTTCCTGATCAAGGGAGAGCACAGCAGCGGGTAATGCCTGAGAGTTGGCATAATCTACGACGTCGTGGAGAAGACGTACGTTCTCCCCCACGCACCGGCCGGGAATGCCGCACGATTGATCCGGCGACACCACGGACGATATAACCAGGAGGAGGCGATTCGCTAGCGCCTTGGCCGCGATCTTGTAATCCGCACACAGGAGAGTGATTGGACGCCAATTCGCGGTTTCAAGAGGGTCCCCCTTCTTGAACAAGAGCGTTATCGTACCCGAGCGTTGGGATTTGGACATTTTTCCGGAACGGTAGCACGAGTTGAATACGTTGACTAAGTCTGGGCCCAACAACCCCCAGAACCGAACGTAAAATTCGGCGGGAAGGCCATCTACCCCCGGCGACTTATTGGAAGCCATCTGTTTGAGTGCCCTTTCACACTCCGCTTCCGTGAGGTCTCCCTCACACAACTCGGTCTCGGCAGGGGACAACTTACGTTCAAGACGCTCTAGGAAGGGGTGTTGTTCTCCCTCGTCTAGGTGTTCTGACGAGAACAGCTTGAAGTAGTAATCCCGCCATACGCCAATCATGTCCTTAGTGGAGGTAGCAAGCGTGCCGTCAGGGCGTTTAACGCCACTGATTAAGCGCTGCTGCCCCCGGACCTTCTCTTGGCGCAGGAAATAGGCCGTCGACGACTCCCCGTCTTCCGCCCACCGTGTGGCTGCACGCAACTGCGCCCCCTTGGCTTCCGTGAGAAGCTCGGAGGCTAGCTCTGCTCTCACTTCCTCCAGCAGACCGGGGAGCTGCTCACCGTTATTAATTCGCCTTTGGACATGTTCGACGGTAGCGTTCAACGATTTGATTTTGCGTCGCTGCTGTTGAGATTTCTCCCGCGAGAAACGACGGATCAACCTTTTAATCCGGGCTTTGCCGGCATCCCACCATGATGAGAGAGAGGAAAACCGATTCCGCTCACGACGCCAATCCACCCAAAATCCTGCGATTTCGTTGCAGAAGGCCTCATCTTTGAGGTGAGAGGTGTTGAACTTCCATAATCCTTTGCCCCTATCAACCCCAGATGGAAGGTTGATGTCCAGATACACATAAGAGTGATCTGATCGAAAGAAGGGAAAGATCCCCACTGACGAGACGAGACCCAGGTATCGCTGTGGTAACCAGATCATGTCGATCCGGGAGGCCTGGCCGCCACCGGGCCTCCTCCACGTGAACTCCTCGACTCCGGGATGCATAGCGCGCCATACATCGCAGAGTTCGAAGGAGGTGGTTAAATCACGCAGAGAAGGTGACCAGTTGTAAGCCCAGGGGGACCTCGGATTACAGCCGAGGCGATCCGAGCACGGATCTACCACTGTGTTAAAGTCCCCACACAGTAACACGGGAAGGTCTGGGTCTAGGGCTTGGTAGAAGGATTCGAAAAAGAGACTACCGTCTTTTTTGTTGTTAGGGCCATAAAGACTTGCGACCTGGAAGTTTAAATTATTACGGGAAAATTCCGCAATAACCAGTCTCCCAGAGTCGTCTTTCCAACTACTAACCACCGACAAGGCCTCGGGACGGTAAAGAATGGCAACACCGCGACTACGTGCTGTGCCGGGCGAGGATATGCATTTGTAATTAGTATTTATGGTATTAGGGTTAGTACTGGAGAACCAATCAGAGAATTCCTCCTCCGATATTGAATGGGTCTCCTGTAAACAAACTATGGAAGGCTGAAAACAGTTCAGCCATGATATAAATGTTTGCCTGTTATCCAGGGAGCGAAGCCCCTGGATGTTAAGTGTTAGTAATTTCAGATTCATTGATGCGTTAAAAGCGACTCTAAGGAGGAGTCCAGCTCGGTCTGTGGCCGAGGTCGAAGGTTCCCGTGCGCTGGGGCATCAGGGATAAGATGTCCGGAGTTGGTTAGGCGAACCTCCTGGTCTGCAGGATTATCCGCGACCAAGTCTTGCAGGGCTCCAAATTGCCCAAGAGTAATGTTTATTTCTCGTGCATAGCGACGAGAAGTGTGTCCGGTACCCACCAGGGATGGTTGAGTTCGTTTTCGGGTTGGTGGACCGGATGATGACGTGGAATCTGTGCTCGAGGTGGAGCGGGATCTTGACCGCATGCGGTGGCTCTCGCGTCCGCGACTGCGGCGCTGGTGGCGCGGGGTTTTGAATCCCTCGCTGTCAACCTCGGTGGCCGTGGAACCACTGATGGGTGGGAAATCCGTCACAGGCGGAGGTGGAAAGACCACTTCTGGTGTGGGTTCAGATGGAGTCCTGGTAGACGCCCTGGGGTCGACGGCGCAGGCGTAGGAAGCCGGTGGCGGTGGCAGAACAGTGGGGGCTGGCGTTTCAGTCTCCCCGGCGCCGGTGGGTGTGGTGGCATTGTCAGAGCGGTCGGATTCTGTGAGATCCTCAGATCCCGTTGGGTCAATTTCGCCGGCGGCGTCTGCGACGAGGCCGGAGAGCACGGGGCTGGCTTGGGTAGTTTCAGCACCGTCTCTGGGGTGAGGGACATCAGAAGTCGCTTCCCCAGTCTTATCAGTGTCGACGTGGTCCGTGACCAGGTCGATTTGGCTGGAAACATCGGTGGAGGGGTTTGTTTCCTCGTTGGTGACGGGGCCATCTATGTGGGCACCGTCAAAACCATCCTCAGCGGGTGGGGCCTCGGTAGTGGCCTCAGGTTGGGTGTCGCCCTGGCCTGTCTCCTCCGCGGTCTCCGGGGAGACTGGGTCGACGGGTGGGACGGTTGACTCGGCTGAGGTGGGAGGATCCTGAGACATGGGAGTCTCGTCAGAAGGGTGGTCCCGGGTCTCCGACGTGGGAGGGGGATCATCACCAGGTGTAGGTTCATGCCTCTGGGTGTAAGGGCAATCGCGGGTCGTATGGTCGGGGGACGTACACCGAAAGCAGGTACGTATTTGCCCCCGATAAAAGATCAGGCACGTGTGGCCGCGGATGCGGAGTGCCGAGGGAATGTTTCGTTGCACGTCCATCAAAATTGATAAAGTGCCGGTGTAGATGCCCCGCTTGGTTTCGTGTTTGGCGGCGAATACTTTGCCAAATTTGCCCAAAATACGGGTAGCAGCTTCCGTGGGTATTCCGATCGCGAGACGTTGGACGGATACCCATTTTTTACTAGAAATGGGTTGCGGCTCCAATGGAAAGCCTCGGAGGGATAGACCAGCGCTAAGGCAGTCCTCCATCAACCCGGCTGAATTGAAAGTGATGCGTAATTTTTTTGTCGAAATGAACTGTACGCAATAAAAATAGCTGTTCAAAGGTTCATATTGGCCATGGAAATCCTCTAGGACTTCGTCCAGAGTAAAGCGCGGGTGGTCTCTTAAGGCCAAGGCCGGGATAACAGCCACGGCCGAACGGTTGGCATACGGAATGGACATTTTAACACACTGACCTTTTCGGAGAAAGACACACTAAAGTTCCAAAAAGGAGACACACTTGTCCCAGTATGCGGACGTTCGTGGTAGGCGGCGCTTGGAAGGCCAAACGATGAGGGTGGTCTACCTAGTAGACCGGAGGTAGACCAAGTAGACTGCCGATAGAAGGCCAAGGTCTTGAGGCCCAGATGTGGTAGGCGAAGGATAAATCGCACCAGCTGCAGTCAGGATGGGCGGAGATCTCGTTGAACAAACTCGTAGAAGAACTGCGTTGAATACTCGTGGAAATCTCGGCGGCTGAAATGAGACTACTACAGTGTTATCGGGAGGACTCCTCGAAGCATACGTCCACAGTAGTGTCTGTTGATCGCTGGAACTCGGGCAAGCCAATAGGCCGAGAAGCGATACTGAAGTATAAAAAAATAAGTTTAAAAACGAAAAAAGCCACCAACCTTCTTGTGGTTCGTTTTGGTCAGCGGACGTTGCCGCCGCGTACCCTATTGTTCAGGAAACAAAGTCTACAACACGGGGTATTCCCAGGCGGTCACCCATCCAAGTACTAACCCCGCCCGACCGGGCTTAACTTCGGTGATCGGACGAGAACCGGTGTTTTCCCGGTGGTATGGTCGTAGACATATAGGCATTGCACAATTGCGTTCTTATAGCTACCGCTCTACCGGCTAGGTTGACGAACAAATCGTTAGGAACACACAGAACTCCAACAGCATCTACATCGTGTTTCACTGACTACTACGTTTTGATTCGAGTTTTACATTTTCATAGGGGACGAGCGCGAACGCAGGTCCCCACTACCAGAAATTATACGCTCGAGTTACCCACATTTGGGGTAATCGCAGGAGTCAACCCAATCGAAGTGCAATGAGAGGGCCTCATCCTGAGAGGACTTCCTTCGTGATCAAAGTACCTCTCGCGTCAGGTAAGTATGAGTTTTCCCGGCGAAAGGCAATGTTTTGATTGGTTCATTTCACACTGCCGCATGTGGTAGGAGAGCTGCTAAGTGCATCAATTTAGCTATGAAAGAGATGATTACCTACCATGTTTTATTTCTCGTATCTCATTCCCTATGCCATCAAACGGTGCACGATGGTTCGTGATCTTGTCATTCCTTGGAAATGCCAACCATCCAACGTTGTCCACATCAGCTCCCCAGAGACACGATGCTTGCTCTCCCGGGACACATCTAACCTGAAACGTAATAGCACAAAACACAGTCACTGCTCTGACCACTTTCATTTCAATTCTTCTTGCTGTTGTGCTGATTGTTGTTCTTCCCCGAAGGGAAGGGGCCGTACTCGGATGTAGTGCAAGACCGAGACAACCCGTGGCCAGGGCGAAGCAAGCTTCAATCCCATGGCCGAGGTCCAAAAATCAGTTTAATATATGAGCCAGGCGTTGCCTGGCATATCAGATATTAAGCTGATAAGAACAGATACTACACTTGATCTTAGCCAATAGGCCGAGAAGCGATACTGAAGTATAAAAAAATAAGTTTAAAAACGAAAAAAGCCACCAACCTTCTTGTGGTTCGTTTTGGTCAGCGGACGTTGCCGCCGCGTACCCTATTGTTCAGGAAACAAAGTCTACAACACGGGGTATTCCCAGGCGGTCACCCATCCAAGTACTAACCCCGCCCGACCGGGCTTAACTTCGGTGATCGGACGAGAACCGGTGTTTTCCCGGTGGTATGGTCGTAGACATATAGGCATTGCACAATTGCGTTCTTATAGCTACCGCTCTACCGGCTAGGTTGACGAACAAATCGTTAGGAACACACAGAACTCCAACAGCATCTACATCGTGTTTCACTGACTACTACGTTTTGATTCGAGTTTTACATTTTCATAGGGGACGAGCGCGAACGCAGGTCCCCACTACCAGAAATTATACGCTCGAGTTACCCACATTTGGGGTAATCGCAGGAGTCAACCCAATCGAAGTGCAATGAGAGGGCCTCATCCTGAGAGGACTTCCTTCGTGATCAAAGTACCTCTCGCGTCAGGTAAGTATGAGTTTTCCCGGCGAAAGGCAATGTTTTGATTGGTTCATTTCACACTGCCGCATGTGGTAGGAGAGCTGCTAAGTGCATCAATTTAGCTATGAAAGAGATGATTACCTACCATGTTTTATTTCTCGTATCTCATTCCCTATGCCATCAAACGGTGCACGATGGTTCGTGATCTTGTCATTCCTTGGAAATGCCAACCATCCAACGTTGTCCACATCAGCTCCCCAGAGACACGATGCTTGCTCTCCCGGGACACATCTAACCTGAAACGTAATAGCACAAAACACAGTCACTGCTCTGACCACTTTCATTTCAATTCTTCTTGCTGTTGTGCTGATTGTTGTTCTTCCCCGAAGGGAAGGGGCCGTACTCGGATGTAGTGCAAGACCGAGACAACCCGTGGCCAGGGCGAAGCAAGCTTCAATCCCATGGCCGAGGTCCAAAAATCAGTTTAATATATGAGCCAGGCGTTGCCTGGCATATCAGATATTAAGCTGATAAGAACAGATACTACACTTGATCTTGTTTTGAATTTCTCCCCGACAGCTATGAGAACCCGACGGTGCAATGGGCCTCTGGAGCTGTGTGCGGCGGGGGATAATCCACGGAGGTAGCATATCGCTGGCTACGCAGTTACAGGGCTCGCGAAACCCTCTCCACGCCTGAAACGACAAGGTGGTAGGACGGTCGGCTACTCAGTGCGTAGTATCTTGTCGCCGTTTCACCGACGGACCGTGAGGTGGAGAATGAAGGTGACTGGCGGTGAAACGTGGCCTTGGTCCGCAGACTTCCAAGCGAATAATAAACGTGTAAAGGCGAGAGAGCGCTCAGAACGTCAAGTACACCGGTTAAGGAGACCCTCGGCACTGGGCTCTCCCTCGCAAATAATAAGACATAAAAGGGGAGAGCACTTGGGGCGTCAAGTACACCGGTTAAGGAGACCCTCGGCACCAAGCACCCCCTCCATAAGGAAACTTAGTCAAAGGCCCGGGGTTAAATGCCCCTATGTAAGCGGGTTAGTATTCTTACCTTGTATATTTATTTCCTGACCTTAAGAATGCACCTCAGCTTGGAATGAAAGAGACCCGTCCGGCTGCAAAGATCCGAGGACACCCCCAGCTAGCCATTCCTGCTCGAAGGTGGTGGCGAGACAGTGGCGCTGTTGCACTCGCAAGAGGAATCGAAGAGATGACTTGATCCTCTTCAGCGAGATTTGGGGTTCCGGCTGAAGGCCATCAAAACGATGAGAGTTGCGGGCTATCCAGATCTGGTGGCGGATGATGCCAAGTAGGGCAATGAGACCTGCAGGGACGTGCGCGGTTGATGGGAATGCCCACAGGATGTCAGAGGTTGTCGGGCGTGGCATCGTTGGTCTGGCACGGCGGAGGAGGATGTAAAACCAATCTAAAATAGGCTGTGCAAAAGGACAGTCAACGAAGAGATGCGGGAGGGTTTCGGGTGCCCCGCAGTGGCACGCTGGGTCCACAGACATACCAAAATGAAGGAGTCGGTCAGCGGTTGGTAAAATGCAGTGCGCTGTAAGCCAAGACGTGTCAAGGGCCGGCCTTAGGTAGCGAAGTAAGTCCAAATTCTGCCACACTTTCGGCCACTCAATAGGGCCAAGTCCAAGTTCGCGCACCTTTGCGATGCACCGGTGCGGCTTATGGTTGAGGCGGCCTAAGATGGTATAAACAGTTTTTGCGGTGGTTTCAGCCACTGGTAGCGGGTCAGCGTTGGGCCGTGGCACGATGAAGGCACTGAAGGCTTGGGTGCCTCCGACAGCATACCATGCTGAAAGTACTGCGCCGTAGAAGGGTGGCAAGCGGCGGATGGTGGCTGCGCTGACCTGAGAGAGACCGAAGGCTCTGTTGACTGGTTCCGCGAGGAAAGCCCTTCGAAGATAATAGTGGAAGAAACTCTGCCAACCACGGTATTCACCGGAAAGAAAGCGCTTCACCCACATTATTTGTAAGGACGACAGCTTGCGAGTCACTTCTACAACCCCAAGGCCTCCTTGATCGAGGGGTTGTGTCACCGAAGACCTGCTGAGCCATTCCCTCTTTTTACCCCAAACAAAGGGAAACACGAGTTTGTTAATTTCGTGAATTATATTAGTAGGGATTAGTCTGATGGAGCCTAAGTACCAGAATGTGCTTAGGCCCAGAGAGTTAGCTATTAGTGCCCGACCTCTAAAGGACAGCTTACGGTGTGCCCAAGACTGAAAGACCTTCTCCAGCTTTTTGAGGTGGGGCCCCCAGTCCTCGCCTCCCTCGTTTGAGAGGCGGCTTCCAAGGACCTCGATGTGGCTGGAGGAAACCCGAAAGTCCACTGGGAAAGAGGTGCGAGATCTCCATGGGCCCAAGACGAGGGCTTTACATTTTGTAATGTTAAGCCGAGCGCCAGATCCTTTTTCGTACCTCTCGAACAACCGGACCAAAGCGAGAATCGAAGCGTCCGAGGTCACCAGTGCGGACGTGTCGTCGGCGTATTGCGAGATCTTGTGTCGCACTCCCCCAGCAGGGAGAGGAAACCCGTCAATGGCGGGGTCTGCGCGGATGGCACAGGCCAACGACTCTGCGACCAGGACGTATAAAAGCGGCGAAAGAGGACAACCTTGCCTAACCCCCCGGCGAACGGGAAACAGCTCCGACACGAAGCCGTTCACGATCACCGCCGAAAACACCTCACCGTACAACAGGGCCACCCAGCGGCGAAAAGAGGGGCCAAATCCCATCTTGACCAGAACCTTCTGCATGTAGGTCCACTCTACACGGTCGAAGGCTTTTTCCTGATCAAGGGAGAGCACAGCAGCGGGTAATGCCTGAGAGTTGGCATAATCTACGACGTCGTGGAGAAGACGTACGTTCTCCCCCACGCACCGGCCGGGAATGCCGCACGATTGATCCGGCGACACCACGGACGATATAACCAGGAGGAGGCGATTCGCTAGCGCCTTGGCCGCGATCTTGTAATCCGCACACAAGAGAGTGATTGGACGCCAATTCGCGGTTTCAAGAGGGTCCCCCTTCTTGAACAAGAGCGTTATCGTACCCGAGCGTTGGGATTTGGACATTTTTCCGGAACGGTAGCACGAGTTGAATACGTTAACTAAGTCTGGGCCCAACAACCCCCAGAACCGAACGTAAAATTCGGCGGGAAGGCCATCTACCCCCGGCGACTTATTGGAAGCCATCTGTTTGAGTGCCCGTTCGCACTCCGCTTCCGTGAGGTCTCCCTCACACAACTCGGTCTCGGCAGGGGACAACTTACGTTCAAGACGCTCTAGGAAGGGGTGTTGTTCTCCCTCGTCTAGGTGTTCTGACGAGAACAGCTTGAAGTAGTAATCCCGCCATACGCCAATCATGTCCTTAGTGGAGGTAGCCAGCGTGCCGTCAGGGCGTTTCACGCCACTGATTAAGCGCTGCTGCCCCCGGACCTTCTCTTGGCGCAGGAAATAGGCCGTCGACGACTCCCCGTCTTCCGCCCACCGCGTGGCTGCACGCAACTGGGCCCCCTTGGCTTCCGTGAGAAGCTCGGAGGCTAGCTCTGCTCTCACTTCCTCCAGCAGACCGGGAAGCTGCTCACCGTTATTAATTCGCCTTTGGACATGTTCGACGGTAGCGTTCAACGATTTGATTTTGCGCCGCTGCTGTTGAGATTTCTCCCGCGAGAAACGACGGATCAACCTTTTAATCCGGGCTTTGCCGGCATCCCACCATGATGAGAGAGAGGAAAAACGATTCCGCTCACGACGCCAATCCACCCAAAATCCTGCGATTTCGTTGCAGAAGGCCTCATCTTTGAGGTGAGAGGTGTTGAACTTCCATAATCCTTTGCCCCTATCAACCCCAGATGGCAGGTTGATGTCCAGATACACATAAGAGTGATCTGATCGAAAGAAGGGAAAGATCCCCACTGACGAGACGAGACCCAGGTATCGCTGTGGTAACCAGATCATGTCGATCCGGGAGGCCTGGCCGCCACCGGGCCTCCTCCACGTGAACTCCTCGACTCCGGGATGCATAGCGCGCCATACATCGCAGAGTTCGAAGGAGGTGGTTAAATCACGCAGAGAAGGTGACCAGTTGTAAGCCCAGGGGGACCTCGGATTACAGCCGAGGCGATCCGAGCACGGATCTACCACTGTGTTAAAGTCCCCACACAGTAACACGGGGAGGTCTGGGTCTAGGGCTTGGTAGAAGGATTCGAAAAAGAGACTACCGTCTTTTTTGTTGTTAGGGCCATAAAGACTTGCGACCTGGAAGTTTAAATTATTACGGGAAAATTCCGCAATAACCAGTCTCCCAGAGTCGTCTTTCCAACTACTAACCACCGACAAGGCTTCGGGACGGTAAAGAATGGCAACACCGCGGCTACGTGCTGTGCCGGGCGAGGATATACATTTGTAATTAGTATTTGTGGTATTAGGGTTAGTACAGGAGAACCAATCAGAGAATTCCTCCTCCGATGTTGAATGGGTCTCCTGTAAACAGACAATGGAAGGCTGAAAACAGTTCAGCCATGATATAAATGTTTGCCTATTATCCAGGGAGCGAAGCCCCTGGATGTTAAGGGTTAGTAATTTCATGTTCATTTATGCGTTAAAAGCGACTCTAAGGAGGAGTCCAGCTCGGTCTGTGGCCGAGGTCGAAGGTTCCCGTGCGCTGGGGCGTCAGGGATAAGATGTCCGGAGTTGGTTAGGCGAACCTCCTGGTCGGCAGGATTATCCGCGACCAGGTCTTGCAGGGCTCCAAATTGCCCAAGAGTAATGTTTATTTCTCGTGCATAGCGACGAGAAGTGTGTCCGGTACCCACCAGGGATGGTTGAGTTCGTTTTCGGGTTGGTGGACCGGATGATGACGTGGAATCTGTGCTCGAGGTGGAGCGGGATCTTGACCGCATGCGGTGGCTCTCGCGTCCGCGACTGCGGCGCTGGTGGCGCGGGGTTTTGAATCCCTCGCTGTCAACCTCGGTGGCCGTGGAACCACTGATGGGTGGGAAATCCGTCACAGGCGGAGGTGGAAAGACCACTTCTGGTGTGGGTTCAGATGGAGTCCTGGTAGACGCCCTGGGGTCGACGGCGCAGGCGTAGGAAGCCGGTGGCGGTGGCAGAACAGTGGGGGCTGGCGTTTCAGTCTCCCCGGCGCCGGTGGGTGTGGTGGCATTGTCAGAGCGGTCGGATTCTGTGAGATCCTCAGATCCCGTTGGGTCAATTTCGCCGGCGGCGTCTGCGACGAGGCCGGAGAGCACGGGGCTGGCTTGGGTAGTTTCAGCACCGTCTCTGGGGTGAGGGACATCAGAAGTCGCTTCCCCAGTCTTATCAGTGTCGACGTGGTCCGTGACCAGGTCGATTTGGCTGGAAACATCGGTGGAGGGGTTTGTTTCCTCGTTGGTGACGGGGCCATCTATGTGGGCACCGTCAAAACCATCCTCAGCGGGTGGGGCCTCGGTAGTGGCCTCAGGTTGGGTGTCGCCCTGGCCTGTCTCCTCCGCGGTCTCCGGGGAGACTGGGTCGACGGGTGGGACGGTTGACTCGGCTGAGGTGGGAGGATCCTGAGACATGGGAGTCTCGTCAGAAGGGTGGTCCCGGGTCTCCGACGTGGGAGGGGGATCATCACCAGGTGTAGGTTCATGCCTCTGGGTGTAAGGGCAATCGCGGGTCGTATGGTCGGGGGACGTACACCGAAAGCAGGTACGTATTTGCCCCCGATAAAAGATCAGGCACGTGTGGCCGCGGATGCGGAGTGCCGAGGGAATGTTTCGTTGCACGTCCATCAAAATTGATAAAGTGCCGGTGTAGATGCCCCGCTTGGTTTCGTGTTTGGCGGCGAATACTTTGCCAAATTTGCCCAAAATACGGGTAGCAGCTTCCGTGGGTATTCCGATCGCGAGACGTTGGACGGATACCCATTTTTTACTAGAAATGGGTTGCGGCTCCAATGGAAAGCCTCGGAGGGATAGACCAGCGCTAAGGCAGTCCTCCATCAACCCGGCTGAATTGAAAGTGATGCGTAATTTTTTTGTCGAAATGAACTGTACGCAATAAAAATAGCTGTTCAAAGGTTCATATTGGCCATGGAAATCCTCTAGGACTTCGTCCAGAGTAAAGCGCGGGTGGTCTCTTAAGGCCAAGGCCGGGATAACAGCCACGGCCGAACGGTTGGCATACGGAATGGACATTTTAACACACTGACCTTTTCGGAGAAAGACACACTAAAGTTCCAAAAAGGAGACACACTTGTCCCAGTATGCGGACGTTCGTGGTAGGCGGCGCTTGGAAGGCCAAACGATGAGGGTGGTCTACCTAGTAGACCGGAGGTAGACCAAGTAGACTGCCGATAGAAGGCCAAGGTCTTGAGGCCCAGATGTGGTAGGCGAAGGATAAATCGCACCAGCTGCAGTCAGGATGGGCGGAGATCTCGTTGAACAAACTCGTAGAAGAACTGCGTTGAATACTCGTGGAAATCTCGGCGGCTGAAATGAGACTACTACAGTGTTATCGGGAGGACTCCTCGAAGCATACGTCCACAGTAGTGTCTGTTGATCGCTGGAACTCGGGCAAGCCAATAGGCCGAGAAGCGATACTGAAGTATAAAAAAATAAGTTTAAAAACGAAAAAAGCCACCAACCTTCTTGTGGTTCGTTTTGGTCAGCGGACGTTGCCGCCGCGTACCCTATTGTTCAGGAAACAAAGTCTACAACACGGGGTATTCCCAGGCGGTCACCCATCCAAGTACTAACCCCGCCCGACCGGGCTTAACTTCGGTGATCGGACGAGAACCGGTGTTTTCCCGGTGGTATGGTCGTAGACATATAGGCATTGCACAATTGCGTTCTTATAGCTACCGCTCTACCGGCTAGGTTGACGAACAAATCGTTAGGAACACACAGAACTCCAACAGCATCTACATCGTGTTTCACTGACTACTACGTTTTGATTCGAGTTTTACATTTTCATAGGGGACGAGCGCGAACGCAGGTCCCCACTACCAGAAATTATACGCTCGAGTTACCCACATTTGGGGTAATCGCAGGAGTCAACCCAATCGAAGTGCAATGAGAGGGCCTCATCCTGAGAGGACTTCCTTCGTGATCAAAGTACCTCTCGCGTCAGGTAAGTATGAGTTTTCCCGGCGAAAGGCAATGTTTTGATTGGTTCATTTCACACTGCCGCATGTGGTAGGAGAGCTGCTAAGTGCATCAATTTAGCTATGAAAGAGATGATTACCTACCATGTTTTATTTCTCGTATCTCATTCCCTATGCCATCAAACGGTGCACGATGGTTCGTGATCTTGTCATTCCTTGGAAATGCCAACCATCCAACGTTGTCCACATCAGCTCCCCAGAGACACGATGCTTGCTCTCCCGGGACACATCTAACCTGAAACGTAATAGCACAAAACACAGTCACTGCTCTGACCACTTTCATTTCAATTCTTCTTGCTGTTGTGCTGATTGTTGTTCTTCCCCGAAGGGAAGGGGCCGTACTCGGATGTAGTGCAAGACCGAGACAACCCGTGGCCAGGGCGAAGCAAGCTTCAATCCCATGGCCGAGGTCCAAAAATCAGTTTAATATATGAGCCAGGCGTTGCCTGGCATATCAGATATTAAGCTGATAAGAACAGAATTTTTCATTTATTTCAATAACAAAGTTGATGGGACCGATTTACAATCAAGGTAATAACAAAGTAGTACTAATATAGTGGTTGAAAAGTATTGGGATATCAACAAAGTTGATATCTAACAGTATTTAAGGATATTAAAGTTCTCTAACTTAGAAGAAATGTTCAGTTTTTTAAATGCAGCATCGAATAGTGACCTAGTAATAATCTCAATCTCTCTAGCGAAGGTTCTGTATTTATCAATGTCTTTAAAGTATTTATTGGGTACAGTTCCTTCATTCATTTCGAATTTTGAAATTAATATTGCGGCATCAATCACTTGTTTCTTCTTAAGCGATGACTCTTTAATGGTGGATTTAACAAATTTATTAAGTGATTGACTATTCAAGCCTGTGCATTGAAGAACATGAGCATCAACAAGATAAGATGAGACAGATTTATTGCACAGACGACAAGTTCCCTGGATATTCATAAAATAGGCTTTCAACTTCGGATCTAGGAAACCATCGCCAACAATCGGAAGAGGATTTGGAGTTTCGAAGAAAACTTTCGGGAAACCTCTAGGCGGAACAGGAAAATCAAACAAATTCGACGGAGAGGAGATATCAACTTTCTTTGAAGGATTTTTAACAATATTAGAAGCCGTTTTCTGATCTTTTGTCGAAGATGAAATACGAGAAGCCGAGGAGGTTGAAGAAGCAGTAACATGACTTTCAGAAGATTTAGATGCGGAAGGTTTCGGTTCATCAGTTGACGGGTTAATATTCAATTTGGAAACTGTAGTCCCCGATGAGGTCGAATCTTTAGTTGTAGGAGAAAATTCAGGTGATTTATCAGGATCAGAAATGTCAGTAGGTGAAGAAATAATAGTAGGTATCTTAGAGCTTTCCTTAATCTTTTCTGTCTGTGAGGAGGCATCAACAGGAATGGACTTTGGCTTTGGTTTGATATAATCATTAACCACCTCTGCTGTTGCCACGGCGGAGTCAGAATCAATTATACGTGGCGAAGCGGAAATTTTAAATTTTCTGGTTGAAGAAGAACGAGTAGCATCCGAAGCATTTTTATCAGATATTTTAGGATTAGTAAAGACATCATGTTTGTTTGAATTCAAAGAAGAGTTAAAGTTCGGTTGAGGAAGAGGAGTTGATTTCTGGCGCCAATTTTCAAAATTCGGGCCTTGACAACCAACGGTCGAATTTCCACTTAAATAACCAGAGTCAAAATTTGGCTTTACTTTAGATGAAATCGGAGTTTTAGTCGAATAATAAGAAACCGGACAGATCGGCGATGCAGAATCTTTCGAAGGAATTGAATGAAGAGCTTTAGATGTTGACCAATCGAAGTTTATAGATACTTTGGTTTGAGATGCCGATATTGACCATGAAGGTCGAGCGAGGTCATGTAAACACAGCGCTTTGGTTAGGTTTTTAGGCAGTTTACTTTGAAGAATACAACCATCAGAAGAATTCGAATTACAGGACCAATGTATTTTGACTTTAATTGATTTTGGCAATACGGATAGGTCCCAGGATAATAGGTCTTGAAGAGGACATCCTTCAAGGACAACAACAGCTTCATGAGGAAGAGGAAACAGTGAAGCGCCAATATATTCAATAGCTTGTAGATCAGCAACCGGAGGACTTTGAGGCGTAGGAAGAAGACCAGACGAATGTTTCAGGGAGTTGAATCTTTCAGTGGAAACCATAACGATCAAAATAACAATATCAACTAGGAAAACTGTAAGCGATAAGATGGTGACTTCTCTCGGAATATACAGATCAACGGTGAAAATTCTTTCGGAAATATTTAGTAAAATAGACACCAGATGAAATTTTGAACACACTCTCAAGAAAGAAAACGTAATAAGGATCACTTTAAGAATAAAGAGTGTGTGACCTAATGACCAAGACCAAGGCAGCACTGAATTAAGCTGATAAGAACAGATACTACACTTGATCTTAGCCAATAGGCCGAGAAGCGATACTGAAGTATAAAAAAATAAGTTTAAAAACGAAAAAAGCCACCAACCTTCTTGTGGTTCGTTTTGGTCAGCGGACGTTGCCGCCGCGTACCCTATTGTTCAGGAAACAAAGTCTACAACACGGGGTATTCCCAGGCGGTCACCCATCCAAGTACTAACCCCGCCCGACCGGGCTTAACTTCGGTGATCGGACGAGAACCGGTGTTTTCCCGGTGGTATGGTCGTAGACATATAGGCATTGCACAATTGCGTTCTTATAGCTACCGCTCTACCGGCTAGGTTGACGAACAAATCGTTAGGAACACACAGAACTCCAACAGCATCTACATCGTGTTTCACTGACTACTACGTTTTGATTCGAGTTTTACATTTTCATAGGGGACGAGCGCGAACGCAGGTCCCCACTACCAGAAATTATACGCTCGAGTTACCCACATTTGGGGTAATCGCAGGAGTCAACCCAATCGAAGTGCAATGAGAGGGCCTCATCCTGAGAGGACTTCCTTCGTGATCAAAGTACCTCTCGCGTCAGGTAAGTATGAGTTTTCCCGGCGAAAGGCAATGTTTTGATTGGTTCATTTCACACTGCCGCATGTGGTAGGAGAGCTGCTAAGTGCATCAATTTAGCTATGAAAGAGATGATTACCTACCATGTTTTATTTCTCGTATCTCATTCCCTATGCCATCAAACGGTGCACGATGGTTCGTGATCTTGTCATTCCTTGGAAATGCCAACCATCCAACGTTGTCCACATCAGCTCCCCAGAGACACGATGCTTGCTCTCCCGGGACACATCTAACCTGAAACGTAATAGCACAAAACACAGTCACTGCTCTGACCACTTTCATTTCAATTCTTCTTGCTGTTGTGCTGATTGTTGTTCTTCCCCGAAGGGAAGGGGCCGTACTCGGATGTAGTGCAAGACCGAGACAACCCGTGGCCAGGGCGAAGCAAGCTTCAATCCCATGGCCGAGGTCCAAAAATCAGTTTAATATATGAGCCAGGCGTTGCCTGGCATATCAGATATTAAGCTGATAAGAACAGATACTACACTTGATCTTGTTTTGGAGTTATACGACCTTACCACCTATGACGGACCCGACGGTGCAATGGGCCCTGGAGGTGGTGTGCAAAGGTCATAATCCGCGGAGGTACCATATCGCTAGGTACTCAGACCAAAAGGGCTCGCGAGACCCTCTCCGTTGCGCCGGATACGTCTGGTCGCTCCCGACAGGGCTGAAGCAGAAGTAACTACGCCCTGCAAGGAGAGTGCGTGTGAAAAGCTCGGATGAAAGACGAAAAATACGGTGGAGTTATGAAAATGAATTTCTACCCACTACACAGGAGATTGATGCACTTCATATGGGAACTCCATAATCGTTGTCCCCTTGGCATCTTTACAATTTAAATTAGCTATAACCTCTTCCACGACAACGTGGTGTACGTTTTTAAATTGCCGGCGAATCCGCTCGACAATAAAAGAGACAGATGGACCCCCCAAAATGGGTTCGCCATCTTCGGTTTCCCCAACCACCAACGCTTTGACATAGTCCGTGGTCGGAACAGGAGCCGGGTTAGTCTTTTTGCGAAGACAAGCAACCGCGTCTGCAAAAGGTCTGGAGGAGGTTGATGCGGGAGTCACTTGCTTCTTAGAGGAAGTAGACTCCTTTACTGTAGGTGGATCAACGGTTTGTTCGGAAGTTGAGGCTGGAGGGTCCACAACCATTGGTGGACTATTGACGGAGGCTGGAGTCTCCTGTATGACAGTCGGGCCCTGAGACGGGGCCACTGGCGAGTCAGAAATATTGATAACGGTGGGCTCAGAAGGGGCGGTAGGATCTGTGGGAGGATCCACAACCATTTCGGATGTTGGAGCTGGAGGATCGTGGGAAGTGGCCGCCGAATCAGTGGGAGGCTCTTCCAGGATAACTCGTTTCGCTGGAGGTTCGGGAAGCTCGTCCTCACGAGAAGTGGAGGTCGAGGATGAAGCTGCCGGAGGAGGCGGCGCGGTCTCCGTTGCAGTAACAGTGGAACTAAGAGGACGTGAACCCTCTTTACGTTTAGAGTCTTTGGATTTCTTCGTTTTTTTCTGTTGAGGCTGTTGTCTCTTGGGGCACTTGTTTGCCTCATGGCCATCTTGGTTACAATTGTAACACGTTCTGGTCTGACCTTGATGGTAGACCAGACCTGCGTGCCCACAAATGCGGACACGAGTTGGAACGGTGGTGTGCAGCTGTACCTGGACCTTGATGGTACCGGTATGAACATTGCGAAACAGTACAGGACGGATGGCTTTGACGTCTCCATACTGAGAAAAAAAATCTTTAATGCTCTCCATAGGAAGACCATAGGGCAAGTGGGTGACTGTCAGCCAACTACGGTCGTGGATCGGTCGGATTGTCAGGGGATGGCCGCGCAAAGTCAGCCCAGTATTGCAAACATCCTCCAATACTTTGGATGTAGTACACCATATCCGTAAACGGTTGGCACGGACCAGCTGTATACAGGAAAAAAACTGTTCCGGAGGGGAGAACTCTTTACAGAATTCGTCCCATACTTCTGCAGCACGGATCTTGGGGCGGTCTTTCAACGCCAGCTCCGGGACGTCCACATAGGCACAGCGGTCTGGTAAAGGCACGGTAGTAGCAGCCGCAACTGGAAGGCTCTGAGAAGAGCCACCACGAATGGCACGGTCACCAGCCACGACTGCTGCAAAGGTTGTGGGACACTCAGTTGTCATACTCGAAGACGTGTGGGAGTGTTATAAGACGGATCTTAAGCATGGATCCACCCCCAGCACGTTTGTAGACTCGTAGATCTCGAAGACTGCTTCTTACTTGCGGAACACCACGAACGATCGGACCTCTGGACTTAGCCAATAGGCCGAGAAGCGATACTGAAGTATTAAAAAATAAGTTTAAAAACGAAAAAAGCCACCAACCTTCTTGTGGTTCGTTTTGGTCAGCGGACGTTGCCGCCGCGTACCCTATTGTTCAGGAAACAAAGTCTACAACACGGGGTATTCCCAGGCGGTCACCCATCCAAGTACTAACCCCGCCCGACCGGGCTTAACTTCGGTGATCGGACGAGAACCGGTGTTTTCCCGGTGGTATGGTCGTAGACATATAGGCATTGCACAATTGCGTTCTTATAGCTACCGCTCTACCGGCTAGGTTGACGAACAAATCGTTAGGAACACACAGAACTCCAACAGCATCTACATCGTGTTTCACTGACTACTACGTTTTGATTCGAGTTTTACATTTTCATAGGGGACGAGCGCGAACGCAGGTCCCCACTACCAGAAATTATACGCTCGAGTTACCCACATTTGGGGTAATCGCAGGAGTCAACCCAATCGAAGTGCAATGAGAGGGCCTCATCCTGAGAGGACTTCCTTCGTGATCAAAGTACCTCTCGCGTCAGGTAAGTATGAGTTTTCCCGGCGAAAGGCAATGTTTTGATTGGTTCATTTCACACTGCCGCATGTGGTAGGAGAGCTGCTAAGTGCATCAATTTAGCTATGAAAGAGATGATTACCTACCATGTTTTATTTCTCGTATCTCATTCCCTATGCCATCAAACGGTGCACGATGGTTCGTGATCTTGTCATTCCTTGGAAATGCCAACCATCCAACGTTGTCCACATCAGCTCCCCAGAGACACGATGCTTGCTCTCCAGGGACACATCTAACCTGAAACGTAATAGCACAAAACACAGTCACTGCTCTGACCACTTTCATTTCAATTCTTCTTGCTGTTGTGCTGATTGTTGTTCTTCCCCGAAGGGAAGGGGCCGTACTCGGATGTAGTGCAAGACCGAGACAACCCGTGGCCAGGGCGAAGCAAGCTTCAATCCCATGGCCGAGGTCCAAAAATCAGTTTAATATATGAGCCAGGCGTTGCCTGGCATATCAGATATTAAGCTGATAAGAACAGATACTACACTTGATCTTAGCCAATAGGCCGAGAAGCGATACTGAAGTATAAAAAAATAAGTTTAAAAACGAAAAAAGCCACCAACCTTCTTGTGGTTCGTTTTGGTCAGCGGACGTTGCCGCCGCGTACCCTATTGTTCAGGAAACAAAGTCTACAACACGGGGTATTCCCAGGCGGTCACCCATCCAAGTACTAACCCCGCCCGACCGGGCTTAACTTCGGTGATCGGACGAGAACCGGTGTTTTCCCGGTGGTATGGTCGTAGACATATAGGCATTGCACAATTGCGTTCTTATAGCTACCGCTCTACCGGCTAGGTTGACGAACAAATCGTTAGGAACACACAGAACTCCAACAGCATCTACATCGTGTTTCACTGACTACTACGTTTTGATTCGAGTTTTACATTTTCATAGGGGACGAGCGCGAACGCAGGTCCCCACTACCAGAAATTATACGCTCGAGTTACCCACATTTGGGGTAATCGCAGGAGTCAACCCAATCGAAGTGCAATGAGAGGGCCTCATCCTGAGAGGACTTCCTTCGTGATCAAAGTACCTCTCGCGTCAGGTAAGTATGAGTTTTCCCGGCGAAAGGCAATGTTTTGATTGGTTCATTTCACACTGCCGCATGTGGTAGGAGAGCTGCTAAGTGCATCAATTTAGCTATGAAAGAGATGATTACCTACCATGTTTTATTTCTCGTATCTCATTCCCTATGCCATCAAACGGTGCACGATGGTTCGTGATCTTGTCATTCCTTGGAAATGCCAACCATCCAACGTTGTCCACATCAGCTCCCCAGAGACACGATGCTTGCTCTCCCGGGACACATCTAACCTGAAACGTAATAGCACAAAACACAGTCACTGCTCTGACCACTTTCATTTCAATTCTTCTTGCTGTTGTGCTGATTGTTGTTCTTCCCCGAAGGGAAGGGGCCGTACTCGGATGTAGTGCAAGACCGAGACAACCCGTGGCCAGGGCGAAGCAAGCTTCAATCCCATGGCCGAGGTCCAAAAATCAGTTTAATATATGAGCCAGGCGTTGCCTGGCATATCAGATATTAAGCTGATAAGAACAGAGTTTATTATCTTGAAATGTTTACAGATGATGGGACTGGTATTCTTTCCTAAGTTATTACACAAAGTTATATATGAATTAAATACAGAGTAGATGATACTGAATAAATTCAGTATCAGAGTTTATGTTTGATATTTAAGGATATTAAATGTTTCTAATTTGGGAGATAATTTCAGTTTCTTAAAAGCAGCTTCAGTAAGTTCTTTAGAAAGGTCTTCAAGTTTCAACACAAAAGATCTATAACGATTAACAGTTTTAAAGTATTTGTTCGGAACAGAAGCATCGTTCATTTCGAATTTAGTATATAATAAAGACGCTTCGACAACTTTGCTCTTCTTCAGGGAAAATTCTTTCGTGGCGAATTTGGCAAAACTTTCCAGTGGTTGTCTATCCAAACCAGAACACAGAATCAGATGATGGTCGATAAGGTAGGACGATACAGTTTTACCACAAAGACGACATGATCCAGAAATATTCATAAAATAAGCGGCCGTCTTCGGGTTAAGGAAACCATCACCTACAATTGGAAGAGGATTTGGCGTATCAAGGAAATGTTTTGGAAAGTCATTTGGTGGATCAGGAAATTCAGTCAATGGATTTGGCGACGATGAAACAGCAGCAATCGGGTTATCTTTATTCGAAGATGAATCATCTTTAGCCGGAGTATGAGACGAAGAAATTGTATTAGAAACGGAGGTTGAAGAGTCTTTGGAGCAGCGATTTTGGTCATGTTGATTCGGGGTTTTCCCTTGTGTTTGAGAGGTGTCAGGTTTAACATTAACAGATTTGACCTCTCGGGCAAGAACGGGCAAAGGCGGTTTATTAGAATTAGGAAGATCAGAAGACGAATTCTTCGACACTTTGGTTGACGCTTTATCTTTTACAGGATTTGATGCAACGAAAATGTCATGACAGTGATTTTTCCGACGAGGAGAGACAAAAGAAGGATCAGGAGGTAAATTAACCGAACGGCGCCAATTAACAAGATCTCCATGGAGACGACGGTTTGAATTTAAACTTTGAAAGCCAGAATCAGGTGAATTTTTGAAGTTTTGAGACAGAGGAGTTTTAAAATCATGAGGCTTGAACGACGAGGCACTAGTATTTAGGTCAGGAGAAACAGGATGAGGTGAATCCGACTTTGAATGCGAGATTTGCCACTCGACCTTTGTTGTCAGTTTAGATTTGGCGGTTGAGATCGACCAAGACGGTTGGGCAAGATTATATAACTTGATAGCTTGTAAAATGTGTTCAGGAAAAATATCAGAATTTGAAGAGCAGTCAGAGGCATCAGAAGAGGTGGACCATTCCAATTTCAATTTCGCTTGTTTAGAGGAGACCGAAATGTCCCAAGAAATCAGTTTAGAAAGTTGACTGCCTTCGAGGATTATCAATAGTGGATAAGGTAGAGGATAATACGATCGGCCCACAAACGGATCAATATTATCTTGAGAGGTTCGACGAATAGGTGTTGGTAGAAGACCAGGAGACTTAGGAACAGGATTCGATGTTTGTTGGACCATAACGAAGATAAAAACGGCAAATATCAACAATGATGAAGTAGACTTGAGATGTATGGCGGCTTCTCTTGGGAAAACCCAACGGTCACAAATTTCTTCGGAAGATAACAGGCAGAGGAAATCTCCAGAGACAATTTAAATACACTCTCGCGAATAAGAAAACACTTAGGATCACTTTGAAATAGCAAGAGTGTGACCTAATGACTAAGATCAAGGCAGCACTGAATTAAGCTGATAAGAACAGATACTACACTTGATCTTAGCCAATAGGCCGAGAAGCGATACTGAAGTATAAAAAAATAAGTTTAAAAACGAAAAAAGCCACCAACCTTCTTGTGGTTCGTTTTGGTCAGCGGACGTTGCCGCCGCGTACCCTATTGTTCAGGAAACAAAGTCTACAACACGGGGTATTCCCAGGCGGTCACCCATCCAAGTACTAACCCCGCCCGACCGGGCTTAACTTCGGTGATCGGACGAGAACCGGTGTTTTCCCGGTGGTATGGTCGTAGACATATAGGCATTGCACAATTGCGTTCTTATAGCTACCGCTCTACCGGCTAGGTTGACGAACAAATCGTTAGGAACACACAGAACTCCAACAGCATCTACATCGTGTTTCACTGACTACTACGTTTTGATTCGAGTTTTACATTTTCATAGGGGACGAGCGCGAACGCAGGTCCCCACTACCAGAAATTATACGCTCGAGTTACCCACATTTGGGGTAATCGCAGGAGTCAACCCAATCGAAGTGCAATGAGAGGGCCTCATCCTGAGAGGACTTCCTTCGTGATCAAAGTACCTCTCGCGTCAGGTAAGTATGAGTTTTCCCGGCGAAAGGCAATGTTTTGATTGGTTCATTTCACACTGCCGCATGTGGTAGGAGAGCTGCTAAGTGCATCAATTTAGCTATGAAAGAGATGATTACCTACCATGTTTTATTTCTCGTATCTCATTCCCTATGCCATCAAACGGTGCACGATGGTTCGTGATCTTGTCATTCCTTGGAAATGCCAACCATCCAACGTTGTCCACATCAGCTCCCCAGAGACACGATGCTTGCTCTCCCGGGACACATCTAACCTGAAACGTAATAGCACAAAACACAGTCACTGCTCTGACCACTTTCATTTCAATTCTTCTTGCTGTTGTGCTGATTGTTGTTCTTCCCCGAAGGGAAGGGGCCGTACTCGGATGTAGTGCAAGACCGAGACAACCCGTGGCCAGGGCGAAGCAAGCTTCAATCCCATGGCCGAGGTCCAAAAATCAGTTTAATATATGAGCCAGGCGTTGCCTGGCATATCAGATATTAAGCTGATAAGAACAGAGGTTTTTATTTGTTTTAATGTAATACAAGTTGATGGGACCAGTTAACGATCAAGTTAATAACAAAAGATATGCTATATACATAGTAACTTCAACAAATGGTTAATCAAAATTAATTAAGTTCATAAAGTTAAACGAGATGAGATTTGTTATCTTTGGTATAATCAAGAGTGTCATATTTGTCAATTCCAGTGATTTTGAGAGTAACAAAAACTTTTTCCGAAAGTAAGTCAACCAAATTATCAAGCTCAGAGAAAAAGGAATTAAAAGTGTCCGTATTTTTGAACTGATCATTAGGAATGTCACTTTCAGTCAACAGCGTTTTAAAACAATTAATCATTGACTTTTCAACTGTTGCTTGATCCAATCTGAAAATTTTTGTTATTTCTTCGTAGAAAGAAGACATCATTTCATCACGATCTGGAAGTTTTGGGCATCTTGTGAGGTGGAGATCAACCAACGGAGAGGAAACTTTCTTTTTACATAAACGGCATCTACCAATCACGTTGTAATCATCCATTTCGAAAGAAGAGTGAGTAAAGCCATCATTATTGATTGGAATTGAAGAAGGAGCAGGTTTACGATGGTAACTATCAAGTCCGCAATCAAGGATTTCATCATTATGAGCGGATTCATGAAGTTTGACATCAGATTTAGAGTTTTCACTAGGAAGATCAGGTTTTATTGAAGTGTGAGAAATATTTGTCGGGACGTTTGAACCGGAATTAATTAACTCTGTCGAATTCGTATTATTCTTTTTCTTTTTGGATTTTGACTTTGTAGACTTTTCCGGATTTTTACAGGATGAAGAAGTTTGTTTCGTGTTCGAGGAAAGAGTCGGAGGAACCAAAGGTTTCAAATCGCGGCTAGAAACTGGATTATTTTCATTCTTTTCATTGCGACGACTCGGGGTTTTCCCTTGGGTAAGCGAAGGCTCAGGTTTCATATTAACCGAATTGACCTCTCGGGCAATTACAGGCGAAAGCGATTTCTTAGTAGACGAAAGATTAATTGAAGGATTCTTTGAAGAGGTATTTGACTTTTTGTTATCTTTAAGTTTTGGAGCGATGTAAATGTCATGTTGACGATTTGAAAGGCGAGGAGAATCGAAAGAAGGTTTACCGGGTAGATTAACCGAACGGCGCCAGTTGTCAGAATTGCCATGGATACCATTTGAATTTGAATTTGAATTCAAACTCCCGAAGCCAGAATCGGATAATTTTTCCATATTTCGAGACGCAGGAGTGTAGAAATTTGAAGATTTGTTCGATGAGTAGATAGAGTTCGCATTTGTAGATTGAGAAGAGGAGAGATTTAAACCAGACGAAGAAATTTGCCACTCGATCTTTACTGACAGTTTATTTTTAACGGCTGATGTTGTCCAAGACGGTTGACAGAGGTTGTAAAGTTTAATCGCTGATAAAATGTGGATCGGAAGAGGAAGAGAAATCGATAGTACATCAGGATCTTTTGTAGAAGTAGACCATTCCAACTTTAACTTCAAATGTTTAGAGGTAACTGAAATATCCCAAGAAATTAGATCGGAAAGTTTACTTCCTTCGAGGATTGTCACTAGTGGAAACGGCAACGGATAGTATGACCGGCCAACAAACGGGTCAGATTTTTGATGATTAATTTGTTGAGGCGGTGTCGGAAGAAGGCCAGAAGAGTGCGGAATCATATTTTGAGATTGAAAAACCATGATGAATAACCAGAACCAAAATATCAACAAAATTAGCGAAGAGGACTTGAAATCGATGGCGACTTCTCTTGAAATTCTCGAACGGTAGAAATTATTTTGCAAATATATAGCACAATAAGACTCCAGGGACAATTTAAACACACTCTCAAGAAAGAAAACGTAGTAAGGATCACTTTGATAATAAAAGAGTGTGTGACCTAATGACTAAGATCAAGGCAGCACTGAATTAAGCTGATAAGAACAGATACTACACTTGATCTTAGCCAATAGGCCGAGAAGCGATACTGAAGTATAAAAAAATAAGTTTAAAAACGAAAAAAGCCACCAACCTTCTTGTGGTTCGTTTTGGTCAGCGGACGTTGCCGCCGCGTACCCTATTGTTCAGGAAACAAAGTCTACAACACGGGGTATTCCCAGGCGGTCACCCATCCAAGTACTAACCCCGCCCGACCGGGCTTAACTTCGGTGATCGGACGAGAACCGGTGTTTTCCCGGTGGTATGGTCGTAGACATATAGGCATTGCACAATTGCGTTCTTATAGCTACCGCTCTACCGGCTAGGTTGACGAACAAATCGTTAGGAACACACAGAACTCCAACAGCATCTACATCGTGTTTCACTGACTACTACGTTTTGATTCGAGTTTTACATTTTCATAGGGGACGAGCGCGAACGCAGGTCCCCACTACCAGAAATTATACGCTCGAGTTACCCACATTTGGGGTAATCGCAGGAGTCAACCCAATCGAAGTGCAATGAGAGGGCCTCATCCTGAGAGGACTTCCTTCGTGATCAAAGTACCTCTCGCGTCAGGTAAGTATGAGTTTTCCCGGCGAAAGGCAATGTTTTGATTGGTTCATTTCACACTGCCGCATGTGGTAGGAGAGCTGCTAAGTGCATCAATTTAGCTATGAAAGAGATGATTACCTACCATGTTTTATTTCTCGTATCTCATTCCCTATGCCATCAAACGGTGCACGATGGTTCGTGATCTTGTCATTCCTTGGAAATGCCAACCATCCAACGTTGTCCACATCAGCTCCCCAGAGACACGATGCTTGCTCTCCCGGGACACATCTAACCTGAAACGTAATAGCACAAAACACAGTCACTGCTCTGACCACTTTCATTTCAATTCTTCTTGCTGTTGTGCTGATTGTTGTTCTTCCCCGAAGGGAAGGGGCCGTACTCGGATGTAGTGCAAGACCGAGACAACCCGTGGCCAGGGCGAAGCAAGCTTCAATCCCATGGCCGAGGTCCAAAAATCAGTTTAATATATGAGCCAGGCGTTGCCTGGCATATCAGATATTAAGCTGATAAGAACAGATACTACACTTGATCTTGTTTTAAGTTTCACGTCCTATACAGCCTTGTACCTCTCGGTACGGTCAGCGACGGTGCAATGCGTGACCTGGAGCTGTGTGCAATAGGATGAAACAACACGGAGGTACCATATCGCTAGGTACTCAGACCAAAAGGGCTCGCGGAACCCTCTCCTTATGCCTGATAGACAAATGTGATCCCCTCACCTAAGCGGAAGCAGAAGTAACTACCGCCGGCTCGGGGGTGAGGTGAACCAATGACGACATGACTGGCATGAGTTGGTCGTGGGTCCGCAGACCCGTCACCGGAAGAGAAAGCCTCTCCCGGCGGTTGGTCCCCGCGTCGGGGCACCACAGAAAAAATTAACTACCTTAGGAAGACCTAAGAAGTCCCAGCTAAATCGCAGGGCGCTACACCCGGCCCGTCGGTCGTCCCCGGAGGAGGTCAACCGACGCCCTGAGAAGTCGGGTCATTCCGGGAGCCGGGTGCCTCTATTCCGCGCGCGGAAGACGGATCCCCCCCTAGGCGAGAGCGGAGCTCATCAGGGAACGCCAGCGTACCATCGCCACAGACCGTACCCAGGACGCCCCCGGCTAACCATTGCTGCTCGACGTATGAGCGCAACGAGTGACGCAGTTGTAAGCGCGCCAAAAAACGGAACGAGGACTTGATGCGTTCCAGAGCATACCGGGGCTCCGGCTGAAGATGTTCGAACCGAAAGAAGTTGCGGGATATCCATACTTGATGTCGCAACAAGGCCATCAGGACCGAGAAACCGGTCGGAATGGAATCCGCCTTCCGAAACGAAAAACGGATCTCGCGCGACACTGGGCGCGGCAAGGATGACCTAAATTGCGACATCAAGGCGTGGAGCCAGTCGATCAGCGAAGAAGCGAAAGGACACTCCACAAAAAGGTGCTCGATGGACTCTCTGCGGCCACAGTGGCACCAAGGAGACACCGACATACCGAACCGCAGCAGTCGGTCCGCTGTTGGAAGCACGCCGTGCGCTGTAAGCCACGAAGTATCGAGCGCTGCACGGTCGTGTCGTAGCTGGTCCAGGTTCTTCCACACGGTACGCCACTCCACTCCGATGGCGGAATACTTCTCGACGCACCGGTGCTCGTGACCGGTGTTCCTGACGAGGATGTCGTAGACCTCCTTGGCAGTAACGTTGGTCAGAGCTAGTGGCTCGGCGCCCGTGCGCGGTACCACCCAGCCCCCGGGGGCGTGATGGCCGCCTACTTGAAGCCACGCGGAGAGCACCTCGCGATAGAAAACGGGGATTTTCCTCAGTGTGGAGGCGCCGACCTGCCGTAAGTTGAAGGCTCGGCTGACTGGTTCCGCTAGGAAGGCCCTGCGGAGGTAGTGGCGATAAAAGAACTGCCAACCACGCTTCTCACCTACCAAGAAGCGCTTGGCCCACACGACCCGGAAAGCAGAGACCTTTTTGGCGATGTCCACAACCCCTAGCCCCCCCCTGGCTATTGGCTGTGAGACTGTGTCCCTGCTGAGCCACTCTCTTTTCTTCCCCCACACAAATATATAGATTAAACTGTTTATTTTTTTAATGACATGATTAGGTAAGGTAGTAACATTAGCTAAGTACCAGAACAAACTAAGACCAAGAACGTTAACTATAAGTGCTCGTCCCCGGAAGGATAACTTTCGCTCACGCCAAGTGTTGAGCGTGGCTTGAAGCTTTGCGATGCGGGGCCCCCAGTCCTCGCCACCATCATTGCTAAGGCGTGTTCCGAGTGCAACGATGTGACCCGAAGACCACCGAAAGTCCGCTGGGAGGGAAGCACGGTTGCGCCAAGGTCCCAACAAGAGACCATGACATTTGCCCGGGTTGAGTTTTGCACCCGAGGCTTTTTCGTACCTCCCGAACAACTCCACCAAAGACAGGACCGACGAGTCGGTCGTCACGGTTATGGACGTGTCGTCGGCGTATTGTACAATTTTCGCGCGCTCTCGCCCTCCTGGGAGGGGAAAGCCGACGATGGTGTCGTCTGCGCGAACTGCACATGCCAACGACTCCGCAACGAGGACGTAAAGGAGCGGGGAAAGGGGACAACCCTGCCGCACCCCCCTGGAAACCGGAAATGGCTCCGTGGCAAAGCCATTCACGATAACCCGGCTGTACACATTCGTGTACAATAACCTAACCCATCCACAAAAGGACGTCCCGAAACCCATCTTGACCAGGACCTTCTCCATGTAGGTCCATTCTACTCGGTCGAAGGCTTTTTCCTGATCAAGGGAAAGGATTGCTGCTGGCACCGCCTCGGTGTTGGCGTAATCTACGATGTCCTGAAGAAGACGAACGTTCTCCCCAATGAAGCGGCCCGGGACCCCACACGACTGATCGGGCGAGACCACGGAACCTATTACATTAAGGAGGCGATTAGATAACGCTTTGGCGGCGATCTTATAGTCCACACACAATAAAGTGATGGGACGCCAGTTCGCCGTGTCCAAGAGGTCTCCCTTCTTGTACAAGAGCGTTATTGCACCAGAGCGTTGGGTCAGGGACAAGCGGCCACAACGGTAACACGAGTTGAGCACCCTTACAAGGTCGGGACCCAGGAGGCTCCAGAACCGAACGTAAAATTCGGCAGGTAGACCATCCACCCCAGGTGCTTTGGAGGATGCCATTTGCTTGAGGGCCCGTAAGCACTCTTCCTCCGTGAGGTCTCCCTCACATGACTCGGACTCGGCGGCGGACAACTTCCGCTCAAGGCTCGAAAGAAAAGCCCCTTGTTCTTGATCCTCGAGATGTTGCGAGGAGAACAGTCGGAAATAGTAGTCCCTCCAGACGCCAAGGATGTCCTGCGTCGATTTAACGATCTGACCATCAGATCGACGAATGGCTCGAATGAGCCTTCGCTGACCTCGGACTTTCTCTTGACGCAAGAAGTATGCCGAAGACGACTCCCCTTCTTCTGCCCACCTAATGTTGGCACGCAACTGGGCCCCCCTCGCCTCGGAAAGGAGTTCGGAGGTCAGCTCTGCCTTTTTTTCCTCCAACAGACCGGGGAGCTGTTCACCGTTGTCTATGCGCTTTTGGATATCGGCGACTGCTGCGTTTAACTCTTGGATCTTACGCTTCTTATCGCGGGACGATGCACTCGACAATCTGCGAATCAGTCCTTTTAAGCGGACCTTTCCTGCATCCCACCAGGACGAGAGAGAATGGAAGGAATCCATCTCACAACGCCAATCCGCCCAAAATCGTGCGATTTCAGCACAGAAGGCCTCGTCTGACAGGTGAGACGTGTTAAACTTCCACAGGCCTTTGCCTCGCTCGACAGCTGATGGAAGGTCGATCTCGAGATACACGTAGGAGTGATCCGAGCGGAAAAAGGGGTAGATCCCCACCGACGAGACAAACCCGAAATACCTTTCGGGTAACCAGATCATATCGATCCGGGACCCCTGCGCGCCATTGGGTCGTCGCCACGTGAATTCTGCGTCCCCCGGGTATTTAGTACGCCAGGCATCACAGAGTTCGAACGCAGCCATTAGGTCACTCAAAGTCGAGGACCAGTTATACGCCCAATACGACTCTGGATTGCAACCGAAGCGATCCAGGCGGGGATTGACCACGGTGTTGAAATCTCCGCAGAGAAATACCGGGAGGTCTGGGTCTATGGCCTGATAAAGGGATTCGAAAAAAACAGCGCCTGCATCCTTATTATTGGGTCCATACAGACACACGACCTGGAAGTTTAGATCGTCCCGGCGAAGTTCCGCAACGATTAAACGACCGGCCTCGTCTCGCACTTTTTTAACCACCTGAAAACAGGGCTTGTAGAGGAGGGCCACCCCCGCGCTGCGCGTGGTACCGGGTGACGAGACACACTGGTAATTTAATTTATTATGAATATTAAGATTATTTTTTGAAAACCATTGCTCTAGCTCTGCTTCGGAAGTGGCATGCGTTTCCTGCATACAGACTAGATCAGGTTCGAAACAGTTGAGCCATGACATGAAGGTCTGGCGATGCGCCAAGGTCCGAAGACCTTGGAGATTAATAGTAATCAAACTCAACATGGCGAATTCGTTGAGTTCAGAGAACCCTCAAATGGAGGGTTGGGAATGGCCACCGTGGTGGCCTTCTGTTCCGGGAAATGCAAGTTCCCCGAGGCTGTGAGAGTGACCGTTTCCTCCTCCTCGGAGGACAGGTAGTCGTCATCGCTGTTCATCTCCTCCTCTGGTGGGGCGATGGTAGGCACCGGTGGTGGGGGAGGAGGGATTGGCACGCGCGGACGGCGTCGAGTGGCCCCAACAACGGGCCTGGGTGCGGTCCTGCGGCGTGTGAACGGATCAAATGGCTCGGGTATCCGCGGCGCATCGCGCTTGGTTTTGCGCGGACCAGATGGACCACTGGACAGTTTTCGCGAGGTCTGTGCGAACGTAGAATCCCGTGGGAGTGCCTCACTTGCTCCTTCTGTACGGTGAAGTGAAGGAGAGTCTGGCAAAGGCAAGGAAAGAGGGTCCTCGGGCGGAGTGGCCTGCGGCGCAGCCTGGTTAGGGTCCTTCACTGTGGAAGGAGAAGTAGGAGTGGGTACCTGCTCCGACGGGGAGACAGGGTCCACGGACGGAGTCGCCTGAGGGACTTCCATGCTGGTGTCCTTCGACGAAGAAGGAAGGGTAGGTTCCTGCTCTGGCAGGAAAGTAGGAGCCACAGGTACTGGTGGTAGACCAAAGGGGGCCGAGACGCCAGAGAGCAAGGGCAGAAAGGCCTCCCCTATTGATGGAGCTCCAGTGGCTGTTAAGGACCCCGGGCCCATAGATGGGCAGGGTTTTTTTGCCGGGGGTCCGTCATCCTGAACAGCCGTGTCCACATCGGTCGCCGGGGCGGAGTCGTCAGCGTTTCCTTCCGGGGGGGACAGAAGGAAGGCCTCCTGACTCGCTTGGGAGAAGGAAAGGTTCTCACTAGGCTGGATTTCTCGGGCCGGTGACGCAACATGGGAGGGGGGTAATCTCCCCTTCAGTAGCCTCCAAAGGAGACTGGGTTTCGCGGGAGGGGGCCGTCACCAGGGACTTCCACGGTGAGGAAAGAGGTAGAATTTCCTGGGAAGATCCTGGCCCGTCAGGGATGTCCAGGAGGAGCCCCTGCCGAGTGGCCTGGGGTGAGTCGTCCTCACGCGATGTAGCGCGCACAACTTGAGTTCTACGCGCCTTCCGATTTTTCCGGGATCGCCGGTTTTTCCGTTGGCCTTTTGATGGCGCAGTGCGCGGCACTTTTGCCAAGCGGAAGCATGGGGGAGCGGGGGTGGACTGCTCCTGGGCTGTTACCGTGGCGTAGGAGCGGCCGGGGGTAACGATGCTAGTAGCGCTGGGCGATGGACGCCTGGTGTTCTTGGCCACGGTTGTGGCAAGGCGCCTAAGGTTTGGAGGGGGCCCCAGCGGCGAGTGCGCCTCGCTGGCCGACGGAGAGGATGGATGTCGGCGCGGAGGTGCTCCAGGTTCCCGACTGGACTGCTGAGGAATCACTTGGCGGTCACCTCGCCGTTGTGGGCAGTGGCGTCGTTCGTGGCCGTGTTGGCCACATTGGAAACAAGTGCGAGGTTGGTCACGGTACCAAATGACACAGTTATGCCCCCGGATCCTCAACCTCGATGGAATATCTTTGGCGATGTCTATGTGGGCAAACAAGGTGCCGGTGGCGACACGGTCGATGATTTCCGGCCGAATGGTGGTCACGTCGCCATAAGGCGCCAGAGCCTTACGCACGAATTCTTGAGGCGTCCCATAGGCGAGACGCCTGATAGTTACCCATTTCTTAGTGTGAATGGGTCCTAAAGTCAACGGGTGGCCCCTAAAAGTGAGCCCCGTATTCATGACGTCTTCCATCGTAAGGGTAGACGTGAAACAGAACCTGACCTCGTTAGCGGCAAGGAGCTGTATGCAGGCAAACGCAGAGCTTAAAGGGTTTGCCACTGTTAAAAAACTACGCCGGAGTTCGGCCTCAGTTACTTGAGGCTTGCCTCTAAGGCTTAGCTCCGGCAGGGTACACAAGGCGGACCGATTAGAGAATGGTACCGCCATAGCTAGAGCGACACACACACGAAAGAGAAAAAAGGAGAAAAGGATACTGCAAGGATACTCCAAGGAGAGTGTCCACCAGATGTGGGACCAGGGACCACCGCCCAAGTGCGGGCAGTCCCACAAGCGAGAAACCACAAACTTCGTCCAGGTACTAATGGACGTCCAGTGCCCAAGGCTCCAAAAAGAACCACTGCAGTACAGCACGGTCAGGAACACTGGAACGGACCACCAGGCGAAGTCGAACAAACCACGAGGTGAGCTAAGGTGTTATCAGGAGGACTCACTGAAGCATGCGTCCACCTTAGCTCCCACGAAAACCAACAGCAAACAAAACCAAGGAAAACCACGGAAGGATTTAATCGTTGATCGCAGCGAACGTCCACAGACACCAATTGTCGTAGCCAATAGGCCGAGAAGCGATACTGAAGTATAAAAAAATAAGTTTAAAAACGAAAAAAGCCACCAACCTTCTTGTGGTTCGTTTTGGTCAGCGGACGTTGCCGCCGCGTACCCTATTGTTCAGGAAACAAAGTCTACAACACGGGGTATTCCCAGGCGGTCACCCATCCAAGTACTAACCCCGCCCGACCGGGCTTAACTTCGGTGATCGGACGAGAACCGGTGTTTTCCCGGTGGTATGGTCGTAGACATATAGGCATTGCACAATTGCGTTCTTATAGCTACCGCTCTACCGGCTAGGTTGACGAACAAATCGTTAGGAACACACAGAACTCCAACAGCATCTACATCGTGTTTCACTGACTACTACGTTTTGATTCGAGTTTTACATTTTCATAGGGGACGAGCGCGAACGCAGGTCCCCACTACCAGAAATTATACGCTCGAGTTACCCACATTTGGGGTAATCGCAGGAGTCAACCCAATCGAAGTGCAATGAGAGGGCCTCATCCTGAGAGGACTTCCTTCGTGATCAAAGTACCTCTCGCGTCAGGTAAGTATGAGTTTTCCCGGCGAAAGGCAATGTTTTGATTGGTTCATTTCACACTGCCGCATGTGGTAGGAGAGCTGCTAAGTGCATCAATTTAGCTATGAAAGAGATGATTACCTACCATGTTTTATTTCTCGTATCTCATTCCCTATGCCATCAAACGGTGCACGATGGTTCGTGATCTTGTCATTCCTTGGAAATGCCAACCATCCAACGTTGTCCACATCAGCTCCCCAGAGACACGATGCTTGCTCTCCCGGGACACATCTAACCTGAAACGTAATAGCACAAAACACAGTCACTGCTCTGACCACTTTCATTTCAATTCTTCTTGCTGTTGTGCTGATTGTTGTTCTTCCCCGAAGGGAAGGGGCCGTACTCGGATGTAGTGCAAGACCGAGACAACCCGTGGCCAGGGCGAAGCAAGCTTCAATCCCATGGCCGAGGTCCAAAAATCAGTTTAATATATGAGCCAGGCGTTGCCTGGCATATCAGATATTAAGCTGATAAGAACAGATACTACACTTGATCTTAGCCAATAGGCCGAGAAGCGATACTGAAGTATAAAAAAATAAGTTTAAAAACGAAAAAAGCCACCAACCTTCTTGTGGTTCGTTTTGGTCAGCGGACGTTGCCGCCGCGTACCCTATTGTTCAGGAAACAAAGTCTACAACACGGGGTATTCCCAGGCGGTCACCCATCCAAGTACTAACCCCGCCCGACCGGGCTTAACTTCGGTGATCGGACGAGAACCGGTGTTTTCCCGGTGGTATGGTCGTAGACATATAGGCATTGCACAATTGCGTTCTTATAGCTACCGCTCTACCGGCTAGGTTGACGAACAAATCGTTAGGAACACACAGAACTCCAACAGCATCTACATCGTGTTTCACTGACTACTACGTTTTGATTCGAGTTTTACATTTTCATAGGGGACGAGCGCGAACGCAGGTCCCCACTACCAGAAATTATACGCTCGAGTTACCCACATTTGGGGTAATCGCAGGAGTCAACCCAATCGAAGTGCAATGAGAGGGCCTCATCCTGAGAGGACTTCCTTCGTGATCAAAGTACCTCTCGCGTCAGGTAAGTATGAGTTTTCCCGGCGAAAGGCAATGTTTTGATTGGTTCATTTCACACTGCCGCATGTGGTAGGAGAGCTGCTAAGTGCATCAATTTAGCTATGAAAGAGATGATTACCTACCATGTTTTATTTCTCGTATCTCATTCCCTATGCCATCAAACGGTGCACGATGGTTCGTGATCTTGTCATTCCTTGGAAATGCCAACCATCCAACGTTGTCCACATCAGCTCCCCAGAGACACGATGCTTGCTCTCCCGGGACACATCTAACCTGAAACGTAATAGCACAAAACACAGTCACTGCTCTGACCACTTTCATTTCAATTCTTCTTGCTGTTGTGCTGATTGTTGTTCTTCCCCGAAGGGAAGGGGCCGTACTCGGATGTAGTGCAAGACCGAGACAACCCGTGGCCAGGGCGAAGCAAGCTTCAATCCCATGGCCGAGGTCCAAAAATCAGTTTAATATATGAGCCAGGCGTTGCCTGGCATATCAGATATTAAGCTGATAAGAACAGATACTACACTTGATCTTGTTTTGGAGTTATACGACCTTACCACCTATGACGGACCCGACGGTGCAATGGGCCCTGGAGGTGGTGTGCAAAGGTCATAATCCGCGGAGGTACCATATCGCTAGGTACTCAGACCAAAAGGGCTCGCGAGACCCTCTCCGTTGCGCCGGATACGTCTGGTCGCTCCCGACAGGGCTGAAGCAGAAGTAACTACGCCCTGCAAGGAGAGTGCGTGTGAAAAGCTCGGATGAAAGACGAAAAATACGGTGGAGTTATGAAAATGAATTTCTACCCACTACACAGGAGATTGATGCACTTCATATGGGAACTCCATAATCGTTGTCCCCTTGGCATCTTTACAATTTAAATTAGCTATAACCTCTTCCACGACAACGTGGTGTACGTTTTTAAATTGCCGGCGAATCCGCTCGACAATAAAAGAGACAGATGGACCCCCCAAAATGGGTTCGCCATCTTCGGTTTCCCCAACCACCAACGCTTTGACATAGTCCGTGGTCGGAACAGGAGCCGGGTTAGTCTTTTTGCGAAGACAAGCAACCGCGTCTGCAAAAGGTCTGGAGGAGGTTGATGCGGGAGTCACTTGCTTCTTAGAGGAAGTAGACTCCTTTACTGTAGGTGGATCAACGGTTTGCTCAGAAGTTGAGGCTGGAGGGTCCACAACCATTGGTGGACTATTAACGGAGGCTGGAGTCTCCTGTATGACAGTCGGGCCCTGAGACGGGGCCACTGGCGAGTCAGAAATATTGATAACGGTGGGCTCAGAAGAGGCGGTAGGATCTGTGGGAGGATCCACAACCATTTCGGATGTTGAAGCTGGAGGATCGTGGGAAGTGGCTGCCGAGTCAGTGGGAGGCTCTTCCAGGATAACTCGTTTCGCTGGAGGTTCGGGAAGCTCGTCCTCACGAGAAGTGGAGGTCGAGGATGAGGCTGCCGGAGGAGGCGGCGCGGTCTCCGTTGCAGTAACAGTGGAACTAAGAGGACGTGAACCCTCTTTACGTTTAGAGTCTTTGGATTTCTTCGTTTTTTTCTGTTGAGGCTGTTGTCGCTTGGGGCACTTGTTTGCCTCATGGCCATCTTGGTTACAATTATAACAGGTTCTGGTCTGGCCTTGATGATAGACCAGACCTGCGTGCCCACAAATGCGGACACGAGTTGGAACGGTGGTGTGCAGCTGTACCTGGACCTTGATGGTACCGGTATGAACATTGCGAAACAGTACAGGACGGATGGCTTTAACGTCTCCATACTGAGAGAAGAATTCTTTAATGCTCTCCATAGGAAGACCATAGGGCAAGTGTGTGACTGTCAGCCAACTACGGTCGTGGATCGGTCGGATTGTCAGGGGATGGCCGCGCAAAGTCAGCCCAGTATTGCAAACATCCTCCAATACTTTGGATGTAGTACACCATATCCGTAAACGGTTGGCTCGGACCAGCTGGATACAGGAAAAAAACTGTTCCGGAGGGGAGAACTCTTTGCAGAATTCGTCCCATACTTCTGCAGCACGGATCTTGGGGCGGTCTTTCAACGCCAGCTCCGGGACGTCCACGTAGGCACAGCGGTCTGGTAAAGGCACGGTAGCAGCAGACGCAACTGGAAGGCTCTGAGAAGAGCCACCACGAATGGCACGGTCACCAGCCACGACTGCTGCAAAGGTTGTGGGACACTCAGTTGTCATACTCGAAGACGTGTGGGAGTGTTATAAGACGGATCTTAAGCATGGATCCACCCCCAGCACGTTTGTAGACTCGTAGATCTCGAAGACTGCTCCTTGCTTGCGGACAACCACGAACGATCGGACCTCTGGACTTAGCCAATAGGCCGAGAAGCGATACTGAAGTATAAAAAAATAAGTTTAAAAACGAAAAAAGCCACCAACCTTCTTGTGGTTCGTTTTGGTCAGCGGACGTTGCCGCCGCGTACCCTATTGTTCAGGAAACAAAGTCTACAACACGGGGTATTCCCAGGCGGTCACCCATCCAAGTACTAACCCCGCCCGACCGGGCTTAACTTCGGTGATCGGACGAGAACCGGTGTTTTCCCGGTGGTATGGTCGTAGACATATAGGCATTGCACAATTGCGTTCTTATAGCTACCGCTCTACCGGCTAGGTTGACGAACAAATCGTTAGGAACACACAGAACTCCAACAGCATCTACATCGTGTTTCACTGACTACTACGTTTTGATTCGAGTTTTACATTTTCATAGGGGACGAGCGCGAACGCAGGTCCCCACTACCAGAAATTATACGCTCGAGTTACCCACATTTGGGGTAATCGCAGGAGTCAACCCAATCGAAGTGCAATGAGAGGGCCTCATCCTGAGAGGACTTCCTTCGTGATCAAAGTACCTCTCGCGTCAGGTAAGTATGAGTTTTCCCGGCGAAAGGCAATGTTTTGATTGGTTCATTTCACACTGCCGCATGTGGTAGGAGAGCTGCTAAGTGCATCAATTTAGCTATGAAAGAGATGATTACCTACCATGTTTTATTTCTCGTATCTCATTCCCTATGCCATCAAACGGTGCACGATGGTTCGTGATCTTGTCATTCCTTGGAAATGCCAACCATCCAACGTTGTCCACATCAGCTCCCCAGAGACACGATGCTTGCTCTCCCGGGACACATCTAACCTGAAACGTAATAGCACAAAACACAGTCACTGCTCTGACCACTTTCATTTCAATTCTTCTTGCTGTTGTGCTGATTGTTGTTCTTCCCCGAAGGGAAGGGGCCGTACTCGGATGTAGTGCAAGACCGAGACAACCCGTGGCCAGGGCGAAGCAAGCTTCAATCCCATGGCCGAGGTCCAAAAATCAGTTTAATATATGAGCCAGGCGTTGCCTGGCATATCAGATATTAAGCTGATAAGAACAGATACTACACTTGATCTTGTTTTGGAGTTATACGACCTTACCACCTATAACGGACCCGACGGTGCAATGGGCCCTGGAGGCGGTGTGCAAAGGCCTTAATCCGCGGAGGTACCATATCGCTGGGTACTCAGACCAAAAGGGCTCGCGAGACCCTCTCCGTTGCGCCGGATACGTCTGGTCGCTCCCGACAGGGCTGAAGCAGAAGTAACTACGCCCTGCAAGGAGAGTGCGTGTGAAAAGCTCGGATGTAAGACGAAATAACGGTGGAGTTATGAAAATGAATAACTACACATTAAACAGAAGAATGTTGTAACTCATACGGGAACTCTACTATGGTGTCCCCTTTAGCATTTTTAAAGACAAGATTAGCAATTGCCTCTTCCACTACAACGTTTGTAACGCCTTTGTACTGGCGTTTAATACGATCTACAATGTACTTAACTGACGGTCCACCCAAAATAGGTTCCCCATCTTCCGTTTCCCCAACAGTTAACTCGCGAACAAAGTCCGTTTCTTGTTTGGGGGCGTATACGGGATGCGGTTTAGTTCTCTTACGTAGGCACGCCAACGCATCAGCGAACGGGCGGTTAGGTTTTGGTGGAAGAGCCTCTTCCTGCTGAGACGTAGTGGGCTCAGTAGCCATAGGCTTCTCAGTGGTAACTGCTGTGCCAGTAAAGGCCTGTGGAGGATCCACTACCAGTTGTGGAATATCAACCGAGGTGGTGGTCTCCGTAGTGACGGTAGGGGCAACAGGTAAATCAGGAGTATTCTCCGAAGGGGCTGGAAGGTCTGTGGGGTCCACGACCATGTCGGTGGTTATCACCGGCGGAGGGGGCACCAGAACTATGGAAGGGTCCGTCAACTCAGGAGTGGTCTCTTCCAGAACGACTTTCTTTGTCGGAGGTTCGGGTAACTCATCCTCTTGACATGTAGAGGTCGAGGGGACATCAGCCTGGGAAGGCGGCGTTATCGCCGTTGCAGTAACAGTGGAACTGGAAGTTTGAGAACTCTCTTTACGCTTAGAGTCTTTAGATTTCTTTGGTTTCTTCTGTTGAGGCTGTTGTCTCTTTGGGCACTTTTTAGCCTCATGGCCATCTTGATTGCAGTTGTAACATGTTCTGGTCTGACCTTGGTGATAGACCAGGCCTGCGTGACCACAGATTCGAACACGAGTTGGAACTGTGGTATGGAGCTGGACTTTGACCTTGATTGTACCGGTGTGAACATTACGGAACAACACCGGTCGGATAGCTTTCACTTCGCCATATTGGGAAAAAAATTCCTTGATGGCTTCAAGCGGAAGGCCATAGGGCAGATGGGTGACAGTAAGCCAACTGCGATCCTGAATGGGCCGGATCAAGACAGGATGACCTCGAAGAGTAAGGCCAGTGTTACACACATCTTCAAGGATGACGGAGGAGGTGCACCAAATCCTTAAGCGGTTTTGTCGAACAAGCTGGATACAGGAGAAGTAGCGTTCCGGAGGGGAGAACTCTTGACAGAATTCATCCCATACCTCTGCTGCACGGACCTTCGGTTTGTCCTTCAGCGCCAACTCGGGAATGTCGACGTACGCACATCGGTCAGGTAAAGGGACGGTAGAAGCAGCCGCAACTGGAAGGCTCTGAGAAGAGCCACCACGAATGGCACGGTCACCAGCCACGACTGCTGCAAACGTTGTGGGACACTCGGAATCAGTTGCCATACTCGACGACGCGTGGGAGTGTTACAAGACGAATCCTGAGCATGGATCCACCCCCAGCGCGTTTGAAGACTCGTAGAACTCGGAGACTTGCTTCTAGCTTGCGGAACACCACGAACGATCGGACCTCTGGACTTAGCCAATAGGCCGAGAAGCGATACTGAAGTATAAAAAAATAAGTTTAAAAACGAAAAAAGCCACCAACCTTCTTGTGGTTCGTTTTGGTCAGCGGACGTTGCCGCCGCGTACCCTATTGTTCAGGAAACAAAGTCTACAACACGGGGTATTCCCAGGCGGTCACCCATCCAAGTACTAACCCCGCCCGACCGGGCTTAACTTCGGTGATCGGACGAGAACCGGTGTTTTCCCGGTGGTATGGTCGTAGACATATAGGCATTGCACAATTGCGTTCTTATAGCTACCGCTCTACCGGCTAGGTTGACGAACAAATCGTTAGGAACACACAGAACTCCAACAGCATCTACATCGTGTTTCACTGACTACTACGTTTTGATTCGAGTTTTACATTTTCATAGGGGACGAGCGCGAACGCAGGTCCCCACTACCAGAAATTATACGCTCGAGTTACCCACATTTGGGGTAATCGCAGGAGTCAACCCAATCGAAGTGCAATGAGAGGGCCTCATCCTGAGAGGACTTCCTTCGTGATCAAAGTACCTCTCGCGTCAGGTAAGTATGAGTTTTCCCGGCGAAAGGCAATGTTTTGATTGGTTCATTTCACACTGCCGCATGTGGTAGGAGAGCTGCTAAGTGCATCAATTTAGCTATGAAAGAGATGATTACCTACCATGTTTTATTTCTCGTATCTCATTCCCTATGCCATCAAACGGTGCACGATGGTTCGTGATCTTGTCATTCCTTGGAAATGCCAACCATCCAACGTTGTCCACATCAGCTCCCCAGAGACACGATGCTTGCTCTCCCGGGACACATCTAACCTGAAACGTAATAGCACAAAACACAGTCACTGCTCTGACCACTTTCATTTCAATTCTTCTTGCTGTTGTGCTGATTGTTGTTCTTCCCCGAAGGGAAGGGGCCGTACTCGGATGTAGTGCAAGACCGAGACAACCCGTGGCCAGGGCGAAGCAAGCTTCAATCCCATGGCCGAGGTCCAAAAATCAGTTTAATATATGAGCCAGGCGTTGCCTGGCATATCAGATATTAAGCTGATAAGAACAGAGTTTATTATCTTGAAATGTTTACAGATGATGGGACTGGTATTCTTTCCTAAGTTATTACACAAAGTTATATATGAATTAAATACAGAGTAGATGATACTAAATAAATTCAGTATCAGAGTTTATGTTTGATATTTAAGGATATTAAATGATTCTAATTTGGGAGATAATTTCAGTTTCTTAAAAGCAGCTTCAATAAGTTCTTTAGAAAGGTCTTCAAGTTTCAACACAAAAGATCTATAACGATTAACAGTTTTAAAGTATTTGTTCGGAACAGAAGCATCGTTCATTTCGAATTTAGTATATAATAAAGACGCTTCGACAACTTTGCTCTTCTTCAGGGAAAATTCTTTCGTGGCGAATTTGGCAAAACTTTCCAGTGGTTGTCTATCCAAACCAGAACACAGAATCAGATGATGGTCGATAAGGTAGGACGATACAGTTTTACCACAAAGACGACATGATCCAGAAATATTCATAAAATAAGCGGCCGTCTTCGGGTTAAGGAAACCATCACCTACAATTGGAAGAGGATTTGGCGTATCAAGGAAATGTTTTGGAAAGTCATTTGGTGGATCAGGAAATTCAGTCAATGGATTTGGCGACGATGAAACAGCAGCAATCGGGTTATCTTTATTCGAAGATGAATCATCTTTAGCCGGAGTATGAGACGAAGAAATTGTATTAGAAACGGAGGTTGAAGAGTCTTTAGAGCAGCGATTTTGGTCATGTTGATTCGGGGTTTTCCCTTGTGTTTGAGAGGTGTCAGGTTTAACATTAACAGATTTGACCTCTCGGGCAAGAACGGGCAAAGGCGGTTTATCAGAATTAGGAAGATCAGAAGACGAATTCTTCGACACTTTGGTTGACGCTTTATCTTTAACAGGATTTGATGCAACGAAAATGTCATGACAGTGATTTTTCCGACGAGGAGAGACAAAAGAAGGATCAGGAGGTAAATTAACCGAACGGCGCCAATTAACAAGATCTCCATGGAGACGACGGTTTGAATTTAAACTTTGAAAGCCAGAATCAGGTGAATTTTTGAAGTTTTGAGACAGAGGAGTTTTAAAATCATGAGGCTTGAACGACGAGGCACTAGAATTTAGGTCAGGAGAAACAGGATGAGGTGAATCCAACTTTGAATGCGAGATTTGCCACTCGACCTTTGTTGTCAGTTTAGATTTGGCGGTTGAGATCGACCAAGACGGTTGGGCAAGATTATATAACTTGATAGCTTGTAAAATGTGTTCAGGAAAAATATCAGAATTTGAAGAGCAGTCAGAGGCATCAGAAGAGGTGGACCATTCCAATTTCAATTTCGCTTGTTTAGAGGAGACCGAAATGTCCCAAGAAATCAGTTTAGAAAGTTGACTGCCTTCGAGGATTATCAATAGTGGATAAGGTAGAGGATAATACGATCGGCCCACAAACGGATCAATATTATCTTGAGAGGTTCGACGAATAGGTGTTGGTAGAAGACCAGGAGACTTAGGAACAGGATTCGATGTTTGTTGGACCATAACGAAGATAAAAACGGCAAATATCAACAATGATGAAGTAGACTTGAGATGTATGGCGGCTTCTCTTGGGAAAACCCAACGGTCACAAATTTCTTCGGAAGATAACAAGCAGAGGAAATCTCCAGAGACAATTTAAATACACTCTCGCGAATAAGAAAACACTTAGGATCACTTTGAAATAGCAAGAGTGTGACCTAATGACTAAGATCAAGGCAGCACTGAATTAAGCTGATAAGAACAGATACTACACTTGATCTTAGCCAATAGGCCGAGAAGCGATACTGAAGTATAAAAAAATAAGTTTAAAAACGAAAAAAGCCACCAACCTTCTTGTGGTTCGTTTTGGTCAGCGGACGTTGCCGCCGCGTACCCTATTGTTCAGGAAACAAAGTCTACAACACGGGGTATTCCCAGGCGGTCACCCATCCAAGTACTAACCCCGCCCGACCGGGCTTAACTTCGGTGATCGGACGAGAACCGGTGTTTTCCCGGTGGTATGGTCGTAGACATATAGGCATTGCACAATTGCGTTCTTATAGCTACCGCTCTACCGGCTAGGTTGACGAACAAATCGTTAGGAACACACAGAACTCCAACAGCATCTACATCGTGTTTCACTGACTACTACGTTTTGATTCGAGTTTTACATTTTCATAGGGGACGAGCGCGAACGCAGGTCCCCACTACCAGAAATTATACGCTCGAGTTACCCACATTTGGGGTAATCGCAGGAGTCAACCCAATCGAAGTGCAATGAGAGGGCCTCATCCTGAGAGGACTTCCTTCGTGATCAAAGTACCTCTCGCGTCAGGTAAGTATGAGTTTTCCCGGCGAAAGGCAATGTTTTGATTGGTTCATTTCACACTGCCGCATGTGGTAGGAGAGCTGCTAAGTGCATCAATTTAGCTATGAAAGAGATGATTACCTACCATGTTTTATTTCTCGTATCTCATTCCCTATGCCATCAAACGGTGCACGATGGTTCGTGATCTTGTCATTCCTTGGAAATGCCAACCATCCAACGTTGTCCACATCAGCTCCCCAGAGACACGATGCTTGCTCTCCCGGGACACATCTAACCTGAAACGTAATAGCACAAAACACAGTCACTGCTCTGACCACTTTCATTTCAATTCTTCTTGCTGTTGTGCTGATTGTTGTTCTTCCCCGAAGGGAAGGGGCCGTACTCGGATGTAGTGCAAGACCGAGACAACCCGTGGCCAGGGCGAAGCAAGCTTCAATCCCATGGCCGAGGTCCAAAAATCAGTTTAATATATGAGCCAGGCGTTGCCTGGCATATCAGATATTAAGCTGATAAGAACAGATACTACACTTGATCTTGTTTTGAATTTCTCCCCGACAGCTATGAGAACCCGACGGTGCAATGGGCCTCTGGAGCTGTGTGCGGCGGGGGATAATCCACGGAGGTAGCATATCGCTGGCTACGCAGTTACAGGGCTCGCGAAACCCTCTCCACGCCTGAAACGACAAGGTGGTAGGACGGTCGGCTACTCAGTGCGTAGTATCTTGTCGCCGTTTCACCGACGGACCGTGAGGTGGAGAATGAAGGTGACTGGCGGTGAAACGTGGCCTTGGTCCGCAGACTTCCAAGCGAATAATAAACGTGTAAAGGCGAGAGAGCGCTCAGAACGTCAAGTACACCGGTTAAGGAGACCCTCGGCACTGGGCTCTCCCTCGCAAATAATAAGACATAAAAGGGGAGAGCACTTGGGGCGTCAAGTACACCGGTTAAGGAGACCCTCGGCACCAAGCACCCCCTCCATAAGGAAACTTAGTCAAAGGCCCGGGGTTAAATGCCCCTATGTAAGCGGGTTAGTATTCTTACCTTGTATATTTATTTCCTGACCTTAAGAATGCACCTCAGCTTGGAATGAAAGAGACCCGTCCGGCTGCAAAGATCCGAGGACACCCCCAGCTAGCCATTCCTGCTCGAAGGTGGTGGCGAGACAGTGGCGCTGTTGCACTCGCAAGAGGAATCGAAGAGATGACTTGATCCTCTTCAGCGAGATTTGGGGTTCCGGCTGAAGGCCATCAAAACGATGAGAGTTGCGGGCTATCCAGATCTGGTGGCGGATGATGCCAAGTAGGGCAATGAGACCTGCAGGGACGTGCGCGGTTGATGGGAATGCCCACAGGATGTCAGAGGTTGTCGGGCGTGGCATCGTTGGTCTGGCACGGCGGAGGAGGATGTAAAACCAGTCTAAAATAGGCTGTGCAAAAGGACAGTCAACGAAGAGATGCGGGAGGGTTTCGGGTGCCCCGCAGTGGCACGCTGGGTCCACAGACATACCAAAATGAAGGAGTCGGTCAGCGGTTGGTAAAATGCAGTGCGCTGTAAGCCAAGACGTGTCAAGGGCCGGCCTTAGGTAGCGAAGTAAGTCCAAATTCTGCCACACTTTCGGCCACTCAATAGGGCCAAGTCCAAGTTCGCGCACCTTTGCGATGCACCGGTGCGGCTTATGGTTGAGGCGGCCTAAGATGGTATAAACAGTTTTTGCGGTGGTTTCAGCCACTGGTAGCGGGTCAGCGTTGGGCCGTGGCACGATGAAGGCACTGAAGGCTTGGGTGCCTCCGACAGCATACCATGCTGAAAGTACTGCGCCGTAGAAGGGTGGCAAGCGGCGGATGGTGGCTGCGCTGACCTGAGAGAGACCGAAGGCTCTGTTGACTGGTTCCGCGAGGAAAGCCCTTCGAAGATAATAGTGGAAGAAACTCTGCCAACCACGGTATTCACCGGAAAGAAAGCGCTTCACCCACATTATTTGTAAGGACGACAGCTTGCGAGTCACTTCTACAACCCCAAGGCCTCCTTGATCGAGGGGTTGTGTCACCGAAGACCTGCTGAGCCATTCCCTCTTTTTACCCCAAACAAAGGGAAACACGAGTTTGTTAATTTCGTGAATTATATTAGTAGGGATTAGTCTGATGGAGCCTAAGTACCAGAATGTGCTTAGGCCCAGAGAGTTAGCTATTAGTGCCCGACCTCTAAAGGACAGCTTACGGTGTGCCCAAGACTGAAAGACCTTCTCCAGCTTTTTGAGGTGGGGCCCCCAGTCCTCGCCTCCCTCGTTTGAGAGGCGGCTTCCAAGGACCTCGATGTGGCTGGAGGAAACCCGAAAGTCCACTGGGAAAGAGGTGCGAGATCTCCATGGGCCCAAGACGAGGGCTTTACATTTAGGAATGTTAAGCCGAGCGCCAGATCCTTTTTCGTACCTCTCGAACAACCGGACCAAAGCGAGAATCGAATCGTCCGAGGTCACCAGTGCGGACGTGTCGTCGGCGTATTGCGAGATCTTGTGTCGCATTCCCCCAGCAGGGAGAGGAAACCCGTCAATGGCGGGGTCTGCGCGGATGGCGCAGGCCAACGACTCTGCGACCAGGACGTATAAGAGCGGCGAAAGAGGACACCCTTGCCTAACACCCCGGCGAACGGGAAACAACTCCGAAACGAAGCCGTTCACGATCACCGCCGAAAACACCTCACCGTACAACAGGGCCACCCAGCGGCGAAAAGAGGGGCCAAATCCCATCTTGACCAGAACCTTCTGCATGTAGGTCCACTCTACACGGTCGAAGGCTTTTTCCTGATCAAGGGAGAGCACAGCAGCGGGTAATGCCTGAGAGTTGGCATAATCTACGACGTCGTGGAGAAGACGTACGTTCTCCCCCACGCACCGGCCGGGAATGCCGCACGATTGATCCGGCGACACCACGGACGATATAACCAGGAGGAGGCGATTCGCTAGCGCCTTGGCCGCGATCTTGTAATCCGCACACAGGAGAGTGATTGGACGCCAATTCGCGGTTTCAAGAGGGTCCCCCTTCTTGAACAAGAGCGTTATCGTACCCGAGCGTTGGGATTTGGACATTTTTCCGGAACGGTAGCACGAGTTGAATACGTTGACTAAGTCTGGGCCCAACAACCCCCAGAACCGAACGTAAAATTCGGCGGGAAGGCCATCTACCCCCGGCGACTTATTGGAAGCCATCTGTTTGAGTGCCCTTTCACACTCCGCTTCCGTGAGGTCTCCCTCACACAACTCGGTCTCGGCAGGGGACAACTTACGTTCAAGACGCTCTAGGAAGGGGTGTTGTTCTCCCTCGTCTAGGTGTTCTGACGAGAACAGCTTGAAGTAGTAATCCCGCCATACGCCAATCATGTCCTTAGTGGAGGTAGCAAGCGTGCCGTCAGGGCGTTTAACGCCACTGATTAAGCGCTGCTGCCCCCGGACCTTCTCTTGGCGCAGGAAATAGGCCGTCGACGACTCCCCGTCTTCCGCCCACCGTGTGGCTGCACGCAACTGCGCCCCCTTGGCTTCCGTGAGAAGCTCGGAGGCTAGCTCTGCTCTCACTTCCTCCAGCAGACCGGGGAGCTGCTCACCGTTATTAATTCGCCTTTGGACATGTTCGACGGTAGCGTTCAACGATTTGATTTTGCGTCGCTGCTGTTGAGATTTCTCCCGCGAGAAACGACGGATCAACCTTTTAATCCGGGCTTTGCCGGCATCCCACCATGATGAGAGAGAGGAAAACCGATTCCGCTCACGACGCCAATCCACCCAAAATCCTGCGATTTCGTTGCAGAAGGCCTCATCTTTGAGGTGAGAGGTGTTGAACTTCCATAATCCTTTGCCCCTATCAACCCCAGATGGCAGGTTGATGTCCAGATACACATAAGAGTGATCTGATCGAAAGAAGGGAAAGATCCCCACTGACGAGACGAGACCCAGGTATCGCTGTGGTAACCAGATCATGTCGATCCGGGAGGCCTGGCCGCCACCGGGCCTCCTCCACGTGAACTCCTCGACTCCGGGATGCATAGCGCGCCATACATCGCAGAGTTCGAAGGAGGTGGTTAAATCACGCAGAGAAGGTGACCAGTTGTAAGCCCAGGGGGACCTCGGATTACAGCCGAGGCGATCCGAGCACGGATCTACCACTGTGTTAAAGTCCCCACACAGTAACACGGGAAGGTCTGGGTCTAGGGCTTGGTAGAAGGATTCGAAAAAGAGACTACCGTCTTTTTTGTTGTTAGGGCCATAAAGACTTGCGACCTGGAAGTTTAAATTATTACGGGAAAATTCCGCAATAACCAGTCTCCCAGAGTCGTCTTTCCAACTACTAACCACCGACAAGGCCTCGGGACGGTAAAGAATGGCAACACCGCGACTACGTGCTGTGCCGGGCGAGGATATGCATTTGTAATTAGTATTTATGGTATTAGGGTTAGTACTGGAGAACCAATCAGAGAATTCCTCCTCCGATATTGAATGGGTCTCCTGTAAACAAACTATGGAAGGCTGAAAACAGTTCAGCCATGATATAAATGTTTGCCTGTTATCCAGGGAGCGAAGCCCCTGGATGTTAAGTGTTAGTAATTTCAGATTCATTGATGCGTTAAAAGCGACTCTAAGGAGGAGTCCAGCTCGGTCTGTGGCCGAGGTCGAAGGTTCCCGTGCGCTGGGGCATCAGGGATAAGATGTCCGGAGTTGGTTAGGCGAACCTCCTGGTCTGCAGGATTATCCGCGACCAAGTCTTGCAGGGCTCCAAATTGCCCAAGAGTAATGTTTATTTCTCGTGCATAGCGACGAGAAGTGTGTCCGGTACCCACCAGGGATGGTTGAGTTCGTTTTCGGGTTGGTGGACCGGATGATGACGTGGAATCTGTGCTCGAGGTGGAGCGGGATCTTGACCGCATGCGGTGGCTCTCGCGTCCGCGACTGCGGCGCTGGTGGCGCGGGGTTTTGAATCCCTCGCTGTCAACCTCGGTGGCCGTGGAACCACTGATGGGTGGGAAATCCGTCACAGGCGGAGGTGGAAAGACCACTTCTGGTGTGGGTTCAGATGGAGTCCTGGTAGACGCCCTGGGGTCGACGGCGCAGGCGTAGGAAGCCGGTGGCGGTGGCAGAACAGTGGGGGCTGGCGTTTCAGTCTCCCCGGCGCCGGTGGGTGTGGTGGCATTGTCAGAGCGGTCGGATTCTGTGAGATCCTCAGATCCCGTTGGGTCAATTTCGCCGGCGGCGTCTGCGACGAGGCCGGAGAGCACGGGGCTGGCTTGGGTAGTTTCAGCACCGTCTCTGGGGTGAGGGACATCAGAAGTCGCTTCCCCAGTCTTATCAGTGTCGACGTGGTCCGTGACCAGGTCGATTTGGCTGGAAACATCGGTGGAGGGGTTTGTTTCCTCGTTGGTGACGGGGCCATCTATGTGGGCACCGTCAAAACCATCCTCAGCGGGTGGGGCCTCGGTAGTGGCCTCAGGTTGGGTGTCGCCCTGGCCTGTCTCCTCCGCGGTCTCCGGGGAGACTGGGTCGACGGGTGGGACGGTTGACTCGGCTGAGGTGGGAGGATCCTGAGACATGGGAGTCTCGTCAGAAGGGTGGTCCCGGGTCTCCGACGTGGGAGGGGGATCATCACCAGGTGTAGGTTCATGCCTCTGGGTGTAAGGGCAATCGCGGGTCGTATGGTCGGGGGACGTACACCGAAAGCAGGTACGTATTTGCCCCCGATAAAAGATCAGGCACGTGTGGCCGCGGATGCGGAGTGCCGAGGGAATGTTTCGTTGCACGTCCATCAAAATTGATAAAGTGCCGGTGTAGATGCCCCGCTTGGTTTCGTGTTTGGCGGCGAATACTTTGCCAAATTTGCCCAAAATACGGGTAGCAGCTTCCGTGGGTATTCCGATCGCGAGACGTTGGACGGATACCCATTTTTTACTAGAAATGGGTTGCGGCTCCAATGGAAAGCCTCGGAGGGATAGACCAGCGCTAAGGCAGTCCTCCATCAACCCGGCTGAATTGAAAGTGATGCGTAATTTTTTTGTCGAAATGAACTGTACGCAATAAAAATAGCTGTTCAAAGGTTCATATTGGCCATGGAAATCCTCTAGGACTTCGTCCAGAGTAAAGCGCGGGTGGTCTCTTAAGGCCAAGGCCGGGATAACAGCCACGGCCGAACGGTTGGCATACGGAATGGACATTTTAACACACTGACCTTTTCGGAGAAAGACACACTAAAGTTCCAAAAAGGAGACACACTTGTCCCAGTATGCGGACGTTCGTGGTAGGCGGCGCTTGGAAGGCCAAACGATGAGGGTGGTCTACCTAGTAGACCGGAGGTAGACCAAGTAGACTGCCGATAGAAGGCCAAGGTCTTGAGGCCCAGATGTGGTAGGCGAAGGATAAATCGCACCAGCTGCAGTCAGGATGGGCGGAGATCTCGTTGAACAAACTCGTAGAAGAACTGCGTTGAATACTCGTGGAAATCTCGGCGGCTGAAATGAGACTACTACAGTGTTATCGGGAGGACTCCTCGAAGCATACGTCCACAGTAGTGTCTGTTGATCGCTGGAACTCGGGCAAGCCAATAGGCCGAGAAGCGATACTGAAGTATAAAAAAATAAGTTTAAAAACGAAAAAAGCCACCAACCTTCTTGTGGTTCGTTTTGGTCAGCGGACGTTGCCGCCGCGTACCCTATTGTTCAGGAAACAAAGTCTACAACACGGGGTATTCCCAGGCGGTCACCCATCCAAGTACTAACCCCGCCCGACCGGGCTTAACTTCGGTGATCGGACGAGAACCGGTGTTTTCCCGGTGGTATGGTCGTAGACATATAGGCATTGCACAATTGCGTTCTTATAGCTACCGCTCTACCGGCTAGGTTGACGAACAAATCGTTAGGAACACACAGAACTCCAACAGCATCTACATCGTGTTTCACTGACTACTACGTTTTGATTCGAGTTTTACATTTTCATAGGGGACGAGCGCGAACGCAGGTCCCCACTACCAGAAATTATACGCTCGAGTTACCCACATTTGGGGTAATCGCAGGAGTCAACCCAATCGAAGTGCAATGAGAGGGCCTCATCCTGAGAGGACTTCCTTCGTGATCAAAGTACCTCTCGCGTCAGGTAAGTATGAGTTTTCCCGGCGAAAGGCAATGTTTTGATTGGTTCATTTCACACTGCCGCATGTGGTAGGAGAGCTGCTAAGTGCATCAATTTAGCTATGAAAGAGATGATTACCTACCATGTTTTATTTCTCGTATCTCATTCCCTATGCCATCAAACGGTGCACGATGGTTCGTGATCTTGTCATTCCTTGGAAATGCCAACCATCCAACGTTGTCCACATCAGCTCCCCAGAGACACGATGCTTGCTCTCCCGGGACACATCTAACCTGAAACGTAATAGCACAAAACACAGTCACTGCTCTGACCACTTTCATTTCAATTCTTCTTGCTGTTGTGCTGATTGTTGTTCTTCCCCGAAGGGAAGGGGCCGTACTCGGATGTAGTGCAAGACCGAGACAACCCGTGGCCAGGGCGAAGCAAGCTTCAATCCCATGGCCGAGGTCCAAAAATCAGTTTAATATATGAGCCAGGCGTTGCCTGGCATATCAGATATTAAGCTGATAAGAACAGATACTACACTTGATCTTATTTTAGACTTGACTTCCCTGTCAACCATAAGGTTGCGTGCAAGCAGGGCAAGCCCCAGGGAGGTATCATATCGCTAGATACTCAGATCAAATGGGCTCGCGAAACCCACTCCCTTGCGCCAAATTCTCCTCGTGGTCACCCCCGACAGGGCTGAAGCAGAAGTAACTACGCCCTGCCGAAGGAGTGGGGTGACAAAAAACGTGAATGGTAGTGGATGACTACGTGGGGGTCCGCAGACCCGTGTCAGATGAAGAAGACACCTGGTTGGGAGGATCCGATGGATGCCTCCCGGTGTCTGGTTTTTCTTTCCTAAAATTAAAGATGCCTGGTGTGGACTGTGGTGAGCCCACGAGGTCCAGGCCGAAAACGAAAGGAGCAGGATTGTTCCTTCTAACAACTTTGCGATTAGTCACCAGATTCTGAACTGGTGGCGGTTCAGTAAAGTTGACGTTGGACGTACGCCTTTCCTCCGTTGGAGGAATGGCGGGAGCTTGGGCAATGTAGGTATCTACATTGTCGGACACCGGAGGGCCAAATGTTCCTTTCGGGGAACTGAACTCCTCTGGACATTCTTCCTCATCACTGAGGACCGGGGTGGATGGGTTAGGATTTGATTTGTCAGCATGTGGCGGGTCATTCGCGGATGAAACCGCTTGTGACACAGAAGGCGAGGATCTGGACTGGCTGGACGGTTGGTTAGACGTCTTATCAGCCGGAGTCTTCTTAGGACGGCGTCTCTTCTTCTTTTGAGGAGAAGGGGACGGTTTCTTAGGGCAGCGCTTTGACTCGTGGCCAACTGCTCCACAATGGAAACATGTTCGAGCCTGACCGGGATGGTACACCAGGCCCGCATGTCCAAGAACCCGGATTCGGGTTGGTACGGTCTTGTGTAGGGCCATTAGTACTTTAATGGTACCAGTAAACACTTGTCGAAACTGAACAAAACGAAGGCAGCGAACTTCACCGAAGTCGGTAAAGAACTGTCGAATCGCCTGCTCAGGGAGGCCATAGGGGAGATGGGTCACGGTTAACCAACATCGATCCACGACTGGCTTGATGCGCAGGGGATGACCCCTAAGCGTTAGTCCAGTGTTGAGAACATCTTCCAACACAGTGGCGGATGGACACCAGACTCTGAGTCGGTTCGGACGGACCAACTGGATACATGTGAAGAAGTTTGTAATGGGAGCGAAGTCCTTTGCGAACGTGTCCCAAACTTCTTCCGGCTTCAGGGATGGCTTTCCGCGGAGGGCAAGCTCCGGGATGTCCACCAGGGCACAACGATCCTTATGAGGCAAGAGGGCCGCAGCTGAAAGGCTCTGAGAAGAGCCACCACGAATGGCACGGTCATCAGCCACGGCACCACTTGGGACGTTGCAAGACTCGGAGACAGACGTGGCAGTGTTATCGGTCGAAGACCGAAGCATGGCTTCCACCACCAGCGTCTAACAGGAAAACTCGGAGAACTCGTAGAACTCTTTGAACGTGATCGCAGCGAACGTACACGGACACCTCTTGCCAAGCCAAGAGGCCGAGAAGCGATACTGAAGTATAAAAAAATAAGTTTAAAAACGAAAAAAGCCACCAACCTTCTTGTGGTTCGTTTTGGTCAGCGGACGTTGCCGCCGCGTACCCTATTGTTCAGGAAACAAAGTCTACAACACGGGGTATTCCCAGGCGGTCACCCATCCAAGTACTAACCCCGCCCGACCGGGCTTAACTTCGGTGATCGGACGAGAACCGGTGTTTTCCCGGTGGTATGGTCGTAGACATATAGGCATTGCACAATTGCGTTCTTATAGCTACCGCTCTACCGGCTAGGTTGACGAACAAATCGTTAGGAACACACAGAACTCCAACAGCATCTACATCGTGTTTCACTGACTACTACGTTTTGATTCGAGTTTTACATTTTCATAGGGGACGAGCGCGAACGCAGGTCCCCACTACCAGAAATTATACGCTCGAGTTACCCACATTTGGGGTAATCGCAGGAGTCAACCCAATCGAAGTGCAATGAGAGGGCCTCATCCTGAGAGGACTTCCTTCGTGATCAAAGTACCTCTCGCGTCAGGTAAGTATGAGTTTTCCCGGCGAAAGGCAATGTTTTGATTGGTTCATTTCACACTGCCGCATGTGGTAGGAGAGCTGCTAAGTGCATCAATTTAGCTATGAAAGAGATGATTACCTACCATGTTTTATTTCTCGTATCTCATTCCCTATGCCATCAAACGGTGCACGATGGTTCGTGATCTTGTCATTCCTTGGAAATGCCAACCATCCAACGTTGTCCACATCAGCTCCCCAGAGACACGATGCTTGCTCTCCCGGGACACATCTAACCTGAAACGTAATAGCACAAAACACAGTCACTGCTCTGACCACTTTCATTTCAATTCTTCTTGCTGTTGTGCTGATTGTTGTTCTTCCCCGAAGGGAAGGGGCCGTACTCGGATGTAGTGCAAGACCGAGACAACCCGTGGCCAGGGCGAAGCAAGCTTCAATCCCATGGCCGAGGTCCAAAAATCAGTTTAATATATGAGCCAGGCGTTGCCTGGCATATCAGATATTAAGCTGATAAGAACAGATACTACACTTGATCTTGTTTTGGACTTGACTTCCCTGTCAACCCGAAGGTTGTGTGCAAGCAGGGCAAGCCCCAGGGAGGTATCATATCGCTAGATACTCAGACCAAATGGGCTCGCGAGACCCACTCCCTTGCGCCAAATTCTCCGCATGGTCACCCGCGACAGGGCTGAAGCAGAAGTAACTACGCCCTGCCGAAGGAGTGAGGTGACATAAAACGTTTGTGATTCGGGATGATTATGTGGAGGTCCGCGGACCTTTGTCAGAAAAAGAAAACACCATAAGGGGAGGGTCCGATGGGCCCTCCCCGGTGTTAAATTGCGTAATTGGTCCAGTACCCCATACCGGGGCTGGCGTGGATGGTTTTCGTTGGCAAGCCAGCGATGTACCCGAGGGCACTGGTGCTGGCTTGCGTTTTCGGGTCTTTCTAAGAGACTTAATCTCGGGGCGAACCGTTGGTTCGTCGAGGTTAAGTAAATCGTCGCACTCAACATCGTTTGTTTTCGCGGATTCGTCCATAGGGGCCACAGATTGTGGGTTTTCCCTTGAGGACGTTAGTTTCGCTTGGTTAAGCTTCACCCAATCTTCAGCGCAAAGTGGTTTAGTTTTACGCGGTGGATCGGAAGGTGAATCGGTAGGTGGGACGGTACTCGTAGGTCGTTGCTTCTCGAGAAGAGCGACCTCGTCGGTTGTAGGAGGGTCGACTGGTTCCTTGGGAGAACTGGACACCTCCGGTTCGGTTACCACGGTATTAACGGTAGTGGATGGGTTAGATTGTGACTCCAGCCGGGTTTCCCTAGCTGGAGTAGAGGAGTCCGATGAAGGTATGGACTTGTTAGACTCCACGGGTGGTTGTTCAGTAACGGTGGTAGCCTCGGAAGAGGCAGATGTCGAAGGTCCAGTAGAAGTAGACTGTTCCTTGGTCTGCTCAACAGCAGGTGGTTGCTTCTGACGTCGTCTCTTTCGCTTAGGCTTCGGAGACTCCGTCTTCTTTTCAGGGCAACGTTTTGACTCGTGGCCTAGGTGGCCACAATGGAAACAGGTTCGAGCCTGGCCAGGATGATAGACCAGGCCCGCATGTCCGCATACACGGACCCGTGTAGGCACTGTCGTGTGTAGTGCCATGAGGACTTTGACAGTACCCGTAAAAACCTTACGGAACTGTACGAAACGTACACAACGCACCACACCGAATTTAGAAAAAAATTCGGTGATGGCTTGTTCAGGTAAACCGTAGGGCAGATGGGTCACAGTCAACCAACATCTGTCCACTACGGGCTTTATTCTTAGGGGATGACCTCTAAGCGTTAGCCCGGTGTTAAGAACATCTTCCAACACTGTGGAAGATGGGCACCAGACACGTAGACGGTTGGGACGAACCAACTGGATACATGTGAAGAAGTCGGTTATTGGGGCAAAATCCTTCGCGAAGGTGTCCCAGACTTCTTCTGGCTTCAGCGACGGCTTGTCGCGAAGGGCAAGCTCCGGTATGTCCACCAGGGCGCAGCGATCCTGGTGAGGCAAGAGGGCCGCAGCTGCAAGGCTCTGAGAAGAACCGCCACTCTGGGCACGGTCCACAGCCACGGCACCACTTGGGACGTTGGAACTCTCGAAGCGAGGTGTAACAGTGTTAGGAGAGCACTCCAGCATGGCTTCCACCGTTAGCACCTAACAGCACTCGAAGATACACTCGTAGACTCGTAGAGAGACTCACTGGAACGTTGATCACAACGGACGATGACGGACCTCTTGTCAAGCCAATAGGCCGAGAAGCGATACTGAAGTATAAAAAAATAAGTTTAAAAACGAAAAAAGCCACCAACCTTCTTGTGGTTCGTTTTGGTCAGCGGACGTTGCCGCCGCGTACCCTATTGTTCAGGAAACAAAGTCTACAACACGGGGTATTCCCAGGCGGTCACCCATCCAAGTACTAACCCCGCCCGACCGGGCTTAACTTCGGTGATCGGACGAGAACCGGTGTTTTCCCGGTGGTATGGTCGTAGACATATAGGCATTGCACAATTGCGTTCTTATAGCTACCGCTCTACCGGCTAGGTTGACGAACAAATCGTTAGGAACACACAGAACTCCAACAGCATCTACATCGTGTTTCACTGACTACTACGTTTTGATTCGAGTTTTACATTTTCATAGGGGACGAGCGCGAACGCAGGTCCCCACTACCAGAAATTATACGCTCGAGTTACCCACATTTGGGGTAATCGCAGGAGTCAACCCAATCGAAGTGCAATGAGAGGGCCTCATCCTGAGAGGACTTCCTTCGTGATCAAAGTACCTCTCGCGTCAGGTAAGTATGAGTTTTCCCGGCGAAAGGCAATGTTTTGATTGGTTCATTTCACACTGCCGCATGTGGTAGGAGAGCTGCTAAGTGCATCAATTTAGCTATGAAAGAGATGATTACCTACCATGTTTTATTTCTCGTATCTCATTCCCTATGCCATCAAACGGTGCACGATGGTTCGTGATCTTGTCATTCCTTGGAAATGCCAACCATCCAACGTTGTCCACATCAGCTCCCCAGAGACACGATGCTTGCTCTCCCGGGACACATCTAACCTGAAACGTAATAGCACAAAACACAGTCACTGCTCTGACCACTTTCATTTCAATTCTTCTTGCTGTTGTGCTGATTGTTGTTCTTCCCCGAAGGGAAGGGGCCGTACTCGGATGTAGTGCAAGACCGAGACAACCCGTGGCCAGGGCGAAGCAAGCTTCAATCCCATGGCCGAGGTCCAAAAATCAGTTTAATATATGAGCCAGGCGTTGCCTGGCATATCAGATATTAAGCTGATAAGAACAGATACTACACTTGATCTTGTTTTGAATTTCTCCCCGACAGCTATGAGAACCCGACGGTGCAATGGGCCTCTAGAGCTGTGTGCGGCGGGGGATAATCCACGGAGGTAGCATATCGCTGGCTACGCAGTTACAGGGCTCGCGAAACCCTCTCCACGCCTGAAACGACAAGGTGGTAGGACGGTCGGCTACTCAGTGCGTAGTATCTTGTCGCCGTTTCACCGACGGACCGTGAGGTGGAGAATGAAGGTGACTGGCGGTGAAACGTGGCCTTGGTCCGCAGACTTCCAAGCGAATAATAAACGTGTAAAGGCGAGAGAGCGCTCAGAACGTCAAGTACACCGGTTAAGGAGACCCTCGGCACTGGGCTCTCCCTCGCAAATAATAAGACATAAAAGGGGAGAGCACTTGGGGCGTCAAGTACACCGGTTAAGGAGACCCTCGGCACCAAGCACCCCCTCCATAAGGAAACTTAGTCAAAGGCCCGGGGTTAAATGCCCCTATGTAAGCGGGTTAGTATTCTTACCTTGTATATTTATTTCCTGACCTTAAGAATGCACCTCAGCTTGGAATGAAAGAGACCCGTCCGGCTGCAAAGATCCGAGGACACCCCCAGCTAGCCATTCCTGCTCGAAGGTGGTGGCGAGACAGTGGCGCTGTTGCACTCGCAAGAGGAATCGAAGAGATGACTTGATCCTCTTCAGCGAGATTTGGGGTTCCGGCTGAAGGCCATCAAAACGATGAGAGTTGCGGGCTATCCAGATCTGGTGGCGGATGATGCCAAGTAGGGCAATGAGACCTGCAGGGACGTGCGCGGTTGATGGGAATGCCCACAGGATGTCAGAGGTTGTCGGGCGTGGCATCGTTGGTCTGGCACGGCGGAGGAGGATGTAAAACCAATCTAAAATAGGCTGTGCAAAAGGACAGTCAACGAAGAGATGCGGGAGGGTTTCGGGTGCCCCGCAGTGGCACGCTGGGTCCACAGACATACCAAAATGAAGGAGTCGGTCAGCGGTTGGTAAAATGCAGTGCGCTGTAAGCCAAGACGTGTCAAGGGCCGGCCTTAGGTAGCGAAGTAAGTCCAAATTCTGCCACACTTTCGGCCACTCAATAGGGCCAAGTCCAAGTTCGCGCACCTTTGCGATGCACCGGTGCGGCTTATGGTTGAGGCGGCCTAAGATGGTATAAACAGTTTTTGCGGTGGTTTCAGCCACTGGTAGCGGGTCAGCGTTGGGCCGTGGCACGATGAAGGCACTGAAGGCTTGGGTGCCTCCGACAGCATACCATGCTGAAAGTACTGCGCCGTAGAAGGGTGGCAAGCGGCGGATGGTGGCTGCGCTGACCTGAGAGAGACCGAAGGCTCTGTTGACTGGTTCCGCGAGGAAAGCCCTTCGAAGATAATAGTGGAAGAAACTCTGCCAACCACGGTATTCACCGGAAAGAAAGCGCTTCACCCACATTATTTGTAAGGACGACAGCTTGCGAGTCACTTCTACAACCCCAAGGCCTCCTTGATCGAGGGGTTGTGTCACCGAAGACCTGCTGAGCCATTCCCTCTTTTTACCCCAAACAAAGGGAAACACGAGTTTGTTAATTTCGTGAATTATATTAGTAGGGATTAGTCTGATGGAGCCTAAGTACCAGAATGTGCTTAGGCCCAGAGAGTTAGCTATTAGTGCCCGACCTCTAAAGGACAGCTTACGGTGTGCCCAAGACTGAAAGACCTTCTCCAGCTTTTTGAGGTGGGGCCCCCAGTCCTCGCCTCCCTCGTTTGAGAGGCGGCTTCCAAGGACCTCGATGTGGCTGGAGGAAACCCGAAAGTCCACTGGGAAAGAGGTGCGAGATCTCCATGGGCCCAAGACGAGGGCTTTACATTTAGTAATGTTAAGCCGAGCGCCAGATCCTTTTTCGTACCTCTCGAACAACCGGACCAAAGCGAGAATCGAATCGTCCGAGGTCACCAGTGCGGACGTGTCGTCGGCGTATTGCGAGATCTTGTGTCGCATTCCCCCAGCAGGGAGAGGAAACCCGTCAATGGCGGGGTCTGCGCGGATGGCGCAGGCCAACGACTCTGCGACCAGGACGTATAAGAGCGGCGAAAGAGGACACCCTTGCCTAACACCCCGGCGAACGGGAAACAACTCCGAAACGAAGCCGTTCACGATCACCGCCGAAAACACCTCACCGTACAACAGGGCCACCCAGCGGCGAAAAGAGGGGCCAAATCCCATCTTGACCAGAACCTTCTGCATGTAGGTCCACTCTACACGGTCGAAGGCTTTTTCCTGATCAAGGGAGAGCACAGCAGCGGGTAATGCCTGAGAGTTGGCATAATCTACGACGTCGTGGAGAAGACGTACGTTCTCCCCCACGCACCGGCCGGGAATGCCGCACGATTGATCCGGCGACACCACGGACGATATAACCAGGAGGAGGCGATTCGCTAGCGCCTTGGCCGCGATCTTGTAATCCGCACACAGGAGAGTGATTGGACGCCAATTCGCGGTTTCAAGAGGGTCCCCCTTCTTGAACAAGAGCGTTATCGTACCCGAGCGTTGGGATTTGGACATTTTTCCAGAACGGTAGCACGAGTTGAATACGTTGACTAAGTCTGGGCCCAACAACCCCCAGAACCGAACGTAAAATTCGGCGGGAAGGCCATCTACCCCCGGCGACTTATTGGAAGCCATCTGTTTGAGTGCCCTTTCACACTCCGCTTCCGTGAGGTCTCCCTCACACAACTCGGTCTCGGCAGGGGACAACTTACGTTCAAGACGCTCTAGGAAGGGGTGTTGTTCTCCCTCGTCTAGGTGTTCTGACGAGAACAGCTTGAAGTAGTAATCCCGCCATACGCCAATCATGTCCTTAGTGGAGGTAGCAAGCGTGCCGTCAGGGCGTTTAACGCCACTGATTAAGCGCTGCTGCCCCCGGACCTTCTCTTGGCGCAGGAAATAGGCCGTCGACGACTCCCCGTCTTCCGCCCACCGTGTGGCTGCACGCAACTGCGCCCCCTTGGCTTCCGTGAGAAGCTCGGAGGCTAGCTCTGCTCTCACTTCCTCCAGCAGACCGGGGAGCTGCTCACCGTTATTAATTCGCCTTTGGACATGTTCGACGGTAGCGTTCAACGATTTGATTTTGCGTCGCTGCTGTTGAGATTTCTCCCGCGAGAAACGACGGATCAACCTTTTAATCCGGGCTTTGCCGGCATCCCACCATGATGAGAGAGAGGAAAACCGATTCCGCTCACGACGCCAATCCACCCAAAATCCTGCGATTTCGTTGCAGAAGGCCTCATCTTTGAGGTGAGAGGTGTTGAACTTCCATAATCCTTTGCCCCTATCAACCCCAGATGGAAGGTTGATGTCCAGATACACATAAGAGTGATCTGATCGAAAGAAGGGAAAGATCCCCACTGACGAGACGAGACCCAGGTATCGCTGTGGTAACCAGATCATGTCGATCCGGGAGGCCTGGCCGCCACCGGGCCTCCTCCACGTGAACTCCTCGACTCCGGGATGCATAGCGCGCCATACATCGCAGAGTTCGAAGGAGGTGGTTAAATCACGCAGAGAAGGTGACCAGTTGTAAGCCCAGGGGGACCTCGGATTACAGCCGAGGCGATCCGAGCACGGATCTACCACTGTGTTAAAGTCCCCACACAGTAACACGGGAAGGTCTGGGTCTAGGGCTTGGTAGAAGGATTCGAAAAAGAGACTACCGTCTTTTTTGTTGTTAGGGCCATAAAGACTTGCGACCTGGAAGTTTAAATTATTACGGGAAAATTCCGCAATAACCAGTCTCCCAGAGTCGTCTTTCCAACTACTAACCACCGACAAGGCCTCGGGACGGTAAAGAATGGCAACACCGCGACTACGTGCTGTGCCGGGCGAGGATATGCATTTGTAATTAGTATTTATGGTATTAGGGTTAGTACTGGAGAACCAATCAGAGAATTCCTCCTCCGATATTGAATGGGTCTCCTGTAAACAAACTATGGAAGGCTGAAAACAGTTCAGCCATGATATAAATGTTTGCCTGTTATCCAGGGAGCGAAGCCCCTGGATGTTAAGTGTTAGTAATTTCAGATTCATTGATGCGTTAAAAGCGACTCTAAGGAGGAGTCCAGCTCGGTCTGTGGCCGAGGTCGAAGGTTCCCGTGCGCTGGGGCATCAGGGATAAGATGTCCGGAGTTGGTTAGGCGAACCTCCTGGTCTGCAGGATTATCCGCGACCAAGTCTTGCAGGGCTCCAAATTGCCCAAGAGTAATGTTTATTTCTCGTGCATAGCGACGAGAAGTGTGTCCGGTACCCACCAGGGATGGTTGAGTTCGTTTTCGGGTTGGTGGACCGGATGATGACGTGGAATCTGTGCTCGAGGTGGAGCGGGATCTTGACCGCATGCGGTGGCTCTCGCGTCCGCGACTGCGGCGCTGGTGGCGCGGGGTTTTGAATCCCTCGCTGTCAACCTCGGTGGCCGTGGAACCACTGATGGGTGGGAAATCCGTCACAGGCGGAGGTGGAAAGACCACTTCTGGTGTGGGTTCAGATGGAGTCCTGGTAGACGCCCTGGGGTCGACGGCGCAGGCGTAGGAAGCCGGTGGCGGTGGCAGAACAGTGGGGGCTGGCGTTTCAGTCTCCCCGGCGCCGGTGGGTGTGGTGGCATTGTCAGAGCGGTCGGATTCTGTGAGATCCTCAGATCCCGTTGGGTCAATTTCGCCGGCGGCGTCTGCGACGAGGCCGGAGAGCACGGGGCTGGCTTGGGTAGTTTCAGCACCGTCTCTGGGGTGAGGGACATCAGAAGTCGCTTCCCCAGTCTTATCAGTGTCGACGTGGTCCGTGACCAGGTCGATTTGGCTGGAAACATCGGTGGAGGGGTTTGTTTCCTCGTTGGTGACGGGGCCATCTATGTGGGCACCGTCAAAACCATCCTCAGCGGGTGGGGCCTCGGTAGTGGCCTCAGGTTGGGTGTCGCCCTGGCCTGTCTCCTCCGCGGTCTCCGGGGAGACTGGGTCGACGGGTGGGACGGTTGACTCGGCTGAGGTGGGAGGATCCTGAGACATGGGAGTCTCGTCAGAAGGGTGGTCCCGGGTCTCCGACGTGGGAGGGGGATCATCACCAGGTGTAGGTTCATGCCTCTGGGTGTAAGGGCAATCGCGGGTCGTATGGTCGGGGGACGTACACCGAAAGCAGGTACGTATTTGCCCCCGATAAAAGATCAGGCACGTGTGGCCGCGGATGCGGAGTGCCGAGGGAATGTTTCGTTGCACGTCCATCAAAATTGATAAAGTGCCGGTGTAGATGCCCCGCTTGGTTTCGTGTTTGGCGGCGAATACTTTGCCAAATTTGCCCAAAATACGGGTAGCAGCTTCCGTGGGTATTCCGATCGCGAGACGTTGGACGGATACCCATTTTTTACTAGAAATGGGTTGCGGCTCCAATGGAAAGCCTCGGAGGGATAGACCAGCGCTAAGGCAGTCCTCCATCAACCCGGCTGAATTGAAAGTGATGCGTAATTTTTTTGTCGAAATGAACTGTACGCAATAAAAATAGCTGTTCAAAGGTTCATATTGGCCATGGAAATCCTCTAGGACTTCGTCCAGAGTAAAGCGCGGGTGGTCTCTTAAGGCCAAGGCCGGGATAACAGCCACGGCCGAACGGTTGGCATACGGAATGGACATTTTAACACACTGACCTTTTCGGAGAAAGACACACTAAAGTTCCAAAAAGGAGACACACTTGTCCCAGTATGCGGACGTTCGTGGTAGGCGGCGCTTGGAAGGCCAAACGATGAGGGTGGTCTACCTAGTAGACCGGAGGTAGACCAAGTAGACTGCCGATAGAAGGCCAAGGTCTTGAGGCCCAGATGTGGTAGGCGAAGGATAAATCGCACCAGCTGCAGTCAGGATGGGCGGAGATCTCGTTGAACAAACTCGTAGAAGAACTGCGTTGAATACTCGTGGAAATCTCGGCGGCTGAAATGAGACTACTACAGTGTTATCGGGAGGACTCCTCGAAGCATACGTCCACAGTAGTGTCTGTTGATCGCTGGAACTCGGGCAAGCCAATAGGCCGAGAAGCGATACTGAAGTATAAAAAAATAAGTTTAAAAACGAAAAAAGCCACCAACCTTCTTGTGGTTCGTTTTGGTCAGCGGACGTTGCCGCCGCGTACCCTATTGTTCAGGAAACAAAGTCTACAACACGGGGTATTCCCAGGCGGTCACCCATCCAAGTACTAACCCCGCCCGACCGGGCTTAACTTCGGTGATCGGACGAGAACCGGTGTTTTCCCGGTGGTATGGTCGTAGACATATAGGCATTGCACAATTGCGTTCTTATAGCTACCGCTCTACCGGCTAGGTTGACGAACAAATCGTTAGGAACACACAGAACTCCAACAGCATCTACATCGTGTTTCACTGACTACTACGTTTTGATTCGAGTTTTACATTTTCATAGGGGACGAGCGCGAACGCAGGTCCCCACTACCAGAAATTATACGCTCGAGTTACCCACATTTGGGGTAATCGCAGGAGTCAACCCAATCGAAGTGCAATGAGAGGGCCTCATCCTGAGAGGACTTCCTTCGTGATCAAAGTACCTCTCGCGTCAGGTAAGTATGAGTTTTCCCGGCGAAAGGCAATGTTTTGATTGGTTCATTTCACACTGCCGCATGTGGTAGGAGAGCTGCTAAGTGCATCAATTTAGCTATGAAAGAGATGATTACCTACCATGTTTTATTTCTCGTATCTCATTCCCTATGCCATCAAACGGTGCACGATGGTTCGTGATCTTGTCATTCCTTGGAAATGCCAACCATCCAACGTTGTCCACATCAGCTCCCCAGAGACACGATGCTTGCTCTCCCGGGACACATCTAACCTGAAACGTAATAGCACAAAACACAGTCACTGCTCTGACCACTTTCATTTCAATTCTTCTTGCTGTTGTGCTGATTGTTGTTCTTCCCCGAAGGGAAGGGGCCGTACTCGGATGTAGTGCAAGACCGAGACAACCCGTGGCCAGGGCGAAGCAAGCTTCAATCCCATGGCCGAGGTCCAAAAATCAGTTTAATATATGAGCCAGGCGTTGCCTGGCATATCAGATATTAAGCTGATAAGAACAGATACTACACTTGATCTTGTTTTGAATTTCTCCCCGACAGCTATGAGAACCCGACGGTGCAATGGGCCTCTGGAGCTGTGTGCGGCGGGGGATAATCCACGGAGGTAGCATATCGCTGGCTACGCAGTTACAGGGCTCGCGAAACCCTCTCCACGCCTGAAACGACAAGGTGGTAGGACGGTCGGCTACTCAGTGCGTAGTATCTTGTCGCCGTTTCACCGACGGACCGTGAGGTGGAGAATGAAGGTGACTGGCGGTGAAACGTGGCCTTGGTCCGCAGACTTCCAAGCGAATAATAAACGTGTAAAGGCGAGAGAGCGCTCAGAACGTCAAGTACACCGGTTAAGGAGACCCTCGGCACTGGGCTCTCCCTCGCAAATAATAAGACATAAAAGGGGAGAGCACTTGGGGCGTCAAGTACACCGGTTAAGGAGACCCTCGGCACCAAGCACCCCCTCCATAAGGAAACTTAGTCAAAGGCCCGGGGTTAAATGCCCCTATGTAAGCGGGTTAGTATTCTTACCTTGTATATTTATTTCCTGACCTTAAGAATGCACCTCAGCTTGGAATGAAAGAGACCCGTCCGGCTGCAAAGATCCGAGGACACCCCCAGCTAGCCATTCCTGCTCGAAGGTGGTGGCGAGACAGTGGCGCTGTTGCACTCGCAAGAGGAATCGAAGAGATGACTTGATCCTCTTCAGCGAGATTTGGGGTTCCGGCTGAAGGCCATCAAAACGATGAGAGTTGCGGGCTATCCAGATCTGGTGGCGGATGATGCCAAGTAGGGCAATGAGACCTGCAGGGACGTGCGCGGTTGATGGGAATGCCCACAGGATGTCAGAGGTTGTCGGGCGTGGCATCGTTGGTCTGGCACGGCGGAGGAGGATGTAAAACCAATCTAAAATAGGCTGTGCAAAAGGACAGTCAACGAAGAGATGCGGGAGGGTTTCGGGTGCCCCGCAGTGGCACGCTGGGTCCACAGACATACCAAAATGAAGGAGTCGGTCAGCGGTTGGTAAAATGCAGTGCGCTGTAAGCCAAGACGTGTCAAGGGCCGGCCTTAGGTAGCGAAGTAAGTCCAAATTCTGCCACACTTTCGGCCACTCAATAGGGCCAAGTCCAAGTTCGCGCACCTTTGCGATGCACCGGTGCGGCTTATGGTTGAGGCGGCCTAAGATGGTATAAACAGTTTTTGCGGTGGTTTCAGCCACTGGTAGCGGGTCAGCGTTGGGCCGTGGCACGATGAAGGCACTGAAGGCTTGGGTGCCTCCGACAGCATACCATGCTGAAAGTACTGCGCCGTAGAAGGGTGGCAAGCGGCGGATGGTGGCTGCGCTGACCTGAGAGAGACCGAAGGCTCTGTTGACTGGTTCCGCGAGGAAAGCCCTTCGAAGATAATAGTGGAAGAAACTCTGCCAACCACGGTATTCACCGGAAAGAAAGCGCTTCACCCACATTATTTGTAAGGACGACAGCTTGCGAGTCACTTCTACAACCCCAAGGCCTCCTTGATCGAGGGGTTGTGTCACCGAAGACCTGCTGAGCCATTCCCTCTTTTTACCCCAAACAAAGGGAAACACGAGTTTGTTAATTTCGTGAATTATATTAGTAGGGATTAGTCTGATGGAGCCTAAGTACCAGAATGTGCTTAGGCCCAGAGAGTTAGCTATTAGTGCCCGACCTCTAAAGGACAGCTTACGGTGTGCCCAAGACTGAAAGACCTTCTCCAGCTTTTTGAGGTGGGGCCCCCAGTCCTCGCCTCCCTCGTTTGAGAGGCGGCTTCCAAGGACCTCGATGTGGCTGGAGGAAACCCGAAAGTCCACTGGGAAAGAGGTGCGAGATCTCCATGGGCCCAAGACGAGGGCTTTACATTTAGTAATGTTAAGCCGAGCGCCAGATCCTTTTTCGTACCTCTCGAACAACCGGACCAAAGCGAGAATCGAATCGTCCGAGGTCACCAGTGCGGACGTGTCGTCGGCGTATTGCGAGATCTTGTGTCGCATTCCCCCAGCAGGGAGAGGAAACCCGTCAATGGCGGGGTCTGCGCGGATGGCGCAGGCCAACGACTCTGCGACCAGGACGTATAAGAGCGGCGAAAGAGGACACCCTTGCCTAACACCCCGGCGAACGGGAAACAACTCCGAAACGAAGCCGTTCACGATCACCGCCGAAAACACCTCACCGTACAACAGGGCCACCCAGCGGCGAAAAGAGGGGCCAAATCCCATCTTGACCAGAACCTTCTGCATGTAGGTCCACTCTACACGGTCGAAGGCTTTTTCCTGATCAAGGGAGAGCACAGCAGCGGGTAATGCCTGAGAGTTGGCATAATCTACGACGTCGTGGAGAAGACGTACGTTCTCCCCCACGCACCGGCCGGGAATGCCGCACGATTGATCCGGCGACACCACGGACGATATAACCAGGAGGAGGCGATTCGCTAGCGCCTTGGCCGCGATCTTGTAATCCGCACACAGGAGAGTGATTGGACGCCAATTCGCGGTTTCAAGAGGGTCCCCCTTCTTGAACAAGAGCGTTATCGTACCCGAGCGTTGGGATTTGGACATTTTTCCGGAACGGTAGCACGAGTTGAATACGTTGACTAAGTCTGGGCCCAACAACCCCCAGAACCGAACGTAAAATTCGGCGGGAAGGCCATCTACCCCCGGCGACTTATTGGAAGCCATCTGTTTGAGTGCCCTTTCACACTCCGCTTCCGTGAGGTCTCCCTCACACAACTCGGTCTCGGCAGGGGACAACTTACGTTCAAGACGCTCTAGGAAGGGGTGTTGTTCTCCCTCGTCTAGGTGTTCTGACGAGAACAGCTTGAAGTAGTAATCCCGCCATACGCCAATCATGTCCTTAGTGGAGGTAGCAAGCGTGCCGTCAGGGCGTTTAACGCCACTGATTAAGCGCTGCTGCCCCCGGACCTTCTCTTGGCGCAGGAAATAGGCCGTCGACGACTCCCCGTCTTCCGCCCACCGTGTGGCTGCACGCAACTGCGCCCCCTTGGCTTCCGTGAGAAGCTCGGAGGCTAGCTCTGCTCTCACTTCCTCCAGCAGACCGGGGAGCTGCTCACCGTTATTAATTCGCCTTTGGACATGTTCGACGGTAGCGTTCAACGATTTGATTTTGCGTCGCTGCTGTTGAGATTTCTCCCGCGAGAAACGACGGATCAACCTTTTAATCCGGGCTTTGCCGGCATCCCACCATGATGAGAGAGAGGAAAACCGATTCCGCTCACGACGCCAATCCACCCAAAATCCTGCGATTTCGTTGCAGAAGGCCTCATCTTTGAGGTGAGAGGTGTTGAACTTCCATAATCCTTTGCCCCTATCAACCCCAGATGGAAGGTTGATGTCCAGATACACATAAGAGTGATCTGATCGAAAGAAGGGAAAGATCCCCACTGACGAGACGAGACCCAGGTATCGCTGTGGTAACCAGATCATGTCGATCCGGGAGGCCTGGCCGCCACCGGGCCTCCTCCACGTGAACTCCTCGACTCCGGGATGCATAGCGCGCCATACATCGCAGAGTTCGAAGGAGGTGGTTAAATCACGCAGAGAAGGTGACCAGTTGTAAGCCCAGGGGGACCTCGGATTACAGCCGAGGCGATCCGAGCACGGATCTACCACTGTGTTAAAGTCCCCACACAGTAACACGGGAAGGTCTGGGTCTAGGGCTTGGTAGAAGGATTCGAAAAAGAGACTACCGTCTTTTTTGTTGTTAGGGCCATAAAGACTTGCGACCTGGAAGTTTAAATTATTACGGGAAAATTCCGCAATAACCAGTCTCCCAGAGTCGTCTTTCCAACTACTAACCACCGACAAGGCCTCGGGACGGTAAAGAATGGCAACACCGCGACTACGTGCTGTGCCGGGCGAGGATATGCATTTGTAATTAGTATTTATGGTATTAGGGTTAGTACTGGAGAACCAATCAGAGAATTCCTCCTCCGATATTGAATGGGTCTCCTGTAAACAAACTATGGAAGGCTGAAAACAGTTCAGCCATGATATAAATGTTTGCCTGTTATCCAGGGAGCGAAGCCCCTGGATGTTAAGTGTTAGTAATTTCAGATTCATTGATGCGTTAAAAGCGACTCTAAGGAGGAGTCCAGCTCGGTCTGTGGCCGAGGTCGAAGGTTCCCGTGCGCTGGGGCATCAGGGATAAGATGTCCGGAGTTGGTTAGGCGAACCTCCTGGTCTGCAGGATTATCCGCGACCAAGTCTTGCAGGGCTCCAAATTGCCCAAGAGTAATGTTTATTTCTCGTGCATAGCGACGAGAAGTGTGTCCGGTACCCACCAGGGATGGTTGAGTTCGTTTTCGGGTTGGTGGACCGGATGATGACGTGGAATCTGTGCTCGAGGTGGAGCGGGATCTTGACCGCATGCGGTGGCTCTCGCGTCCGCGACTGCGGCGCTGGTGGCGCGGGGTTTTGAATCCCTCGCTGTCAACCTCGGTGGCCGTGGAACCACTGATGGGTGGGAAATCCGTCACAGGCGGAGGTGGAAAGACCACTTCTGGTGTGGGTTCAGATGGAGTCCTGGTAGACGCCCTGGGGTCGACGGCGCAGGCGTAGGAAGCCGGTGGCGGTGGCAGAACAGTGGGGGCTGGCGTTTCAGTCTCCCCGGCGCCGGTGGGTGTGGTGGCATTGTCAGAGCGGTCGGATTCTGTGAGATCCTCAGATCCCGTTGGGTCAATTTCGCCGGCGGCGTCTGCGACGAGGCCGGAGAGCACGGGGCTGGCTTGGGTAGTTTCAGCACCGTCTCTGGGGTGAGGGACATCAGAAGTCGCTTCCCCAGTCTTATCAGTGTCGACGTGGTCCGTGACCAGGTCGATTTGGCTGGAAACATCGGTGGAGGGGTTTGTTTCCTCGTTGGTGACGGGGCCATCTATGTGGGCACCGTCAAAACCATCCTCAGCGGGTGGGGCCTCGGTAGTGGCCTCAGGTTGGGTGTCGCCCTGGCCTGTCTCCTCCGCGGTCTCCGGGGAGACTGGGTCGACGGGTGGGACGGTTGACTCGGCTGAGGTGGGAGGATCCTGAGACATGGGAGTCTCGTCAGAAGGGTGGTCCCGGGTCTCCGACGTGGGAGGGGGATCATCACCAGGTGTAGGTTCATGCCTCTGGGTGTAAGGGCAATCGCGGGTCGTATGGTCGGGGGACGTACACCGAAAGCAGGTACGTATTTGCCCCCGATAAAAGATCAGGCACGTGTGGCCGCGGATGCGGAGTGCCGAGGGAATGTTTCGTTGCACGTCCATCAAAATTGATAAAGTGCCGGTGTAGATGCCCCGCTTGGTTTCGTGTTTGGCGGCGAATACTTTGCCAAATTTGCCCAAAATACGGGTAGCAGCTTCCGTGGGTATTCCGATCGCGAGACGTTGGACGGATACCCATTTTTTACTAGAAATGGGTTGCGGCTCCAATGGAAAGCCTCGGAGGGATAGACCAGCGCTAAGGCAGTCCTCCATCAACCCGGCTGAATTGAAAGTGATGCGTAATTTTTTTGTCGAAATGAACTGTACGCAATAAAAATAGCTGTTCAAAGGTTCATATTGGCCATGGAAATCCTCTAGGACTTCGTCCAGAGTAAAGCGCGGGTGGTCTCTTAAGGCCAAGGCCGGGATAACAGCCACGGCCGAACGGTTGGCATACGGAATGGACATTTTAACACACTGACCTTTTCGGAGAAAGACACACTAAAGTTCCAAAAAGGAGACACACTTGTCCCAGTATGCGGACGTTCGTGGTAGGCGGCGCTTGGAAGGCCAAACGATGAGGGTGGTCTACCTAGTAGACCGGAGGTAGACCAAGTAGACTGCCGATAGAAGGCCAAGGTCTTGGGGCCCAGATGTGGTAGGCGAAGGATAAATCGCACCAGCTGCAGTCAGGATGGGCGGAGATCTCGTTGAACAAACTCGTAGAAGAACTGCGTTGAATACTCGTGGAAATCTCGGCGGCTGAAATGAGACTACTACAGTGTTATCGGGAGGACTCCTCGAAGCATACGTCCACAGTAGTGTCTGTTGATCGCTGGAACTCGGGCAAGCCAATAGGCCGAGAAGCGATACTGAAGTATAAAAAAATAAGTTTAAAAACGAAAAAAGCCACCAACCTTCTTGTGGTTCGTTTTGGTCAGCGGACGTTGCCGCCGCGTACCCTATTGTTCAGGAAACAAAGTCTACAACACGGGGTATTCCCAGGCGGTCACCCATCCAAGTACTAACCCCGCCCGACCGGGCTTAACTTCGGTGATCGGACGAGAACCGGTGTTTTCCCGGTGGTATGGTCGTAGACATATAGGCATTGCACAATTGCGTTCTTATAGCTACCGCTCTACCGGCTAGGTTGACGAACAAATCGTTAGGAACACACAGAACTCCAACAGCATCTACATCGTGTTTCACTGACTACTACGTTTTGATTCGAGTTTTACATTTTCATAGGGGACGAGCGCGAACGCAGGTCCCCACTACCAGAAATTATACGCTCGAGTTACCCACATTTGGGGTAATCGCAGGAGTCAACCCAATCGAAGTGCAATGAGAGGGCCTCATCCTGAGAGGACTTCCTTCGTGATCAAAGTACCTCTCGCGTCAGGTAAGTATGAGTTTTCCCGGCGAAAGGCAATGTTTTGATTGGTTCATTTCACACTGCCGCATGTGGTAGGAGAGCTGCTAAGTGCATCAATTTAGCTATGAAAGAGATGATTACCTACCATGTTTTATTTCTCGTATCTCATTCCCTATGCCATCAAACGGTGCACGATGGTTCGTGATCTTGTCATTCCTTGGAAATGCCAACCATCCAACGTTGTCCACATCAGCTCCCCAGAGACACGATGCTTGCTCTCCCGGGACACATCTAACCTGAAACGTAATAGCACAAAACACAGTCACTGCTCTGACCACTTTCATTTCAATTCTTCTTGCTGTTGTGCTGATTGTTGTTCTTCCCCGAAGGGAAGGGGCCGTACTCGGATGTAGTGCAAGACCGAGACAACCCGTGGCCAGGGCGAAGCAAGCTTCAATCCCATGGCCGAGGTCCAAAAATCAGTTTAATATATGAGCCAGGCGTTGCCTGGCATATCAGATATTAAGCTGATAAGAACAGATACTACACTTGATCTTGTTTTGAATTTCTCCCCGACAGCTATGAGAACCCGACGGTGCAATGGGCCTCTGGAGCTGTGTGCGGCGGGGGATAATCCACGGAGGTAGCATATCGCTGGCTACGCAGTTACAGGGCTCGCGAAACCCTCTCCACGCCTGAAACGACAAGGTGGTAGGACGGTCGGCTACTCAGTGCGTAGTATCTTGTCGCCGTTTCACCGACGGACCGTGAGGTGGAGAATGAAGGTGACTGGCGGTGAAACGTGGCCTTGGTCCGCAGACTTCCAAGCGAATAATAAACGTGTAAAGGCGAGAGAGCGCTCAGAACGTCAAGTACACCGGTTAAGGAGACCCTCGGCACTGGGCTCTCCCTCGCAAATAATAAGACATAAAAGGGGAGAGCACTTGGGGCGTCAAGTACACCGGTTAAGGAGACCCTCGGCACCAAGCACCCCCTCCATAAGGAAACTTAGTCAAAGGCCCGGGGTTAAATGCCCCTATGTAAGCGGGTTAGTATTCTTACCTTGTATATTTATTTCCTGACCTTAAGAATGCACCTCAGCTTGGAATGAAAGAGACCCGTCCGGCTGCAAAGATCCGAGGACACCCCCAGCTAGCCATTCCTGCTCGAAGGTGGTGGCGAGACAGTGGCGCTGTTGCACTCGCAAGAGGAATCGAAGAGATGACTTGATCCTCTTCAGCGAGATTTGGGGTTCCGGCTGAAGGCCATCAAAACGATGAGAGTTGCGGGCTATCCAGATCTGGTGGCGGATGATGCCAAGTAGGGCAATGAGACCTGCAGGGACGTGCGCGGTTGATGGGAATGCCCACAGGATGTCAGAGGTTGTCGGGCGTGGCATCGTTGGTCTGGCACGGCGGAGGAGGATGTAAAACCAGTCTAAAATAGGCTGTGCAAAAGGACAGTCAACGAAGAGATGCGGGAGGGTTTCGGGTGCCCCGCAGTGGCACGCTGGGTCCACAGACATACCAAAATGAAGGAGTCGGTCAGCGGTTGGTAAAATGCAGTGCGCTGTAAGCCAAGACGTGTCAAGGGCCGGCCTTAGGTAGCGAAGTAAGTCCAAATTCTGCCACACTTTCGGCCACTCAATAGGGCCAAGTCCAAGTTCGCGCACCTTTGCGATGCACCGGTGCGGCTTATGGTTGAGGCGGCCTAAGATGGTATAAACAGTTTTTGCGGTGGTTTCAGCCACTGGTAGCGGGTCAGCGTTGGGCCGTGGCACGATGAAGGCACTGAAGGCTTGGGTGCCTCCGACAGCATACCATGCTGAAAGTACTGCGCCGTAGAAGGGTGGCAAGCGGCGGATGGTGGCTGCGCTGACCTGAGAGAGACCGAAGGCTCTGTTGACTGGTTCCGCGAGGAAAGCCCTTCGAAGATAATAGTGGAAGAAACTCTGCCAACCACGGTATTCACCGGAAAGAAAGCGCTTCACCCACATTATTTGTAAGGACGACAGCTTGCGAGTCACTTCTACAACCCCAAGGCCTCCTTGATCGAGGGGTTGTGTCACCGAAGACCTGCTGAGCCATTCCCTCTTTTTACCCCAAACAAAGGGAAACACGAGTTTGTTAATTTCGTGAATTATATTAGTAGGGATTAGTCTGATGGAGCCTAAGTACCAGAATGTGCTTAGGCCCAGAGAGTTAGCTATTAGTGCCCGACCTCTAAAGGACAGCTTACGGTGTGCCCAAGACTGAAAGACCTTCTCCAGCTTTTTGAGGTGGGGCCCCCAGTCCTCGCCTCCCTCGTTTGAGAGGCGGCTTCCAAGGACCTCGATGTGGCTGGAGGAAACCCGAAAGTCCACTGGGAAAGAGGTGCGAGATCTCCATGGGCCCAAGACGAGGGCTTTACATTTAGGAATGTTAAGCCGAGCGCCAGATCCTTTTTCGTACCTCTCGAACAACCGGACCAAAGCGAGAATCGAATCGTCCGAGGTCACCAGTGCGGACGTGTCGTCGGCGTATTGCGAGATCTTGTGTCGCATTCCCCCAGCAGGGAGAGGAAACCCGTCAATGGCGGGGTCTGCGCGGATGGCGCAGGCCAACGACTCTGCGACCAGGACGTATAAGAGCGGCGAAAGAGGACACCCTTGCCTAACACCCCGGCGAACGGGAAACAACTCCGAAACGAAGCCGTTCACGATCACCGCCGAAAACACCTCACCGTACAACAGGGCCACCCAGCGGCGAAAAGAGGGGCCAAATCCCATCTTGACCAGAACCTTCTGCATGTAGGTCCACTCTACACGGTCGAAGGCTTTTTCCTGATCAAGGGAGAGCACAGCAGCGGGTAATGCCTGAGAGTTGGCATAATCTACGACGTCGTGGAGAAGACGTACGTTCTCCCCCACGCACCGGCCGGGAATGCCGCACGATTGATCCGGCGACACCACGGACGATATAACCAGGAGGAGGCGATTCGCTAGCGCCTTGGCCGCGATCTTGTAATCCGCACACAGGAGAGTGATTGGACGCCAATTCGCGGTTTCAAGAGGGTCCCCCTTCTTGAACAAGAGCGTTATCGTACCCGAGCGTTGGGATTTGGACATTTTTCCGGAACGGTAGCACGAGTTGAATACGTTGACTAAGTCTGGGCCCAACAACCCCCAGAACCGAACGTAAAATTCGGCGGGAAGGCCATCTACCCCCGGCGACTTATTGGAAGCCATCTGTTTGAGTGCCCTTTCACACTCCGCTTCCGTGAGGTCTCCCTCACACAACTCGGTCTCGGCAGGGGACAACTTACGTTCAAGACGCTCTAGGAAGGGGTGTTGTTCTCCCTCGTCTAGGTGTTCTGACGAGAACAGCTTGAAGTAGTAATCCCGCCATACGCCAATCATGTCCTTAGTGGAGGTAGCAAGCGTGCCGTCAGGGCGTTTAACGCCACTGATTAAGCGCTGCTGCCCCCGGACCTTCTCTTGGCGCAGGAAATAGGCCGTCGACGACTCCCCGTCTTCCGCCCACCGTGTGGCTGCACGCAACTGCGCCCCCTTGGCTTCCGTGAGAAGCTCGGAGGCTAGCTCTGCTCTCACTTCCTCCAGCAGACCGGGGAGCTGCTCACCGTTATTAATTCGCCTTTGGACATGTTCGACGGTAGCGTTCAACGATTTGATTTTGCGTCGCTGCTGTTGAGATTTCTCCCGCGAGAAACGACGGATCAACCTTTTAATCCGGGCTTTGCCGGCATCCCACCATGATGAGAGAGAGGAAAACCGATTCCGCTCACGACGCCAATCCACCCAAAATCCTGCGATTTCGTTGCAGAAGGCCTCATCTTTGAGGTGAGAGGTGTTGAACTTCCATAATCCTTTGCCCCTATCAACCCCAGATGGCAGGTTGATGTCCAGATACACATAAGAGTGATCTGATCGAAAGAAGGGAAAGATCCCCACTGACGAGACGAGACCCAGGTATCGCTGTGGTAACCAGATCATGTCGATCCGGGAGGCCTGGCCGCCACCGGGCCTCCTCCACGTGAACTCCTCGACTCCGGGATGCATAGCGCGCCATACATCGCAGAGTTCGAAGGAGGTGGTTAAATCACGCAGAGAAGGTGACCAGTTGTAAGCCCAGGGGGACCTCGGATTACAGCCGAGGCGATCCGAGCACGGATCTACCACTGTGTTAAAGTCCCCACACAGTAACACGGGAAGGTCTGGGTCTAGGGCTTGGTAGAAGGATTCGAAAAAGAGACTACCGTCTTTTTTGTTGTTAGGGCCATAAAGACTTGCGACCTGGAAGTTTAAATTATTACGGGAAAATTCCGCAATAACCAGTCTCCCAGAGTCGTCTTTCCAACTACTAACCACCGACAAGGCCTCGGGACGGTAAAGAATGGCAACACCGCGACTACGTGCTGTGCCGGGCGAGGATATGCATTTGTAATTAGTATTTATGGTATTAGGGTTAGTACTGGAGAACCAATCAGAGAATTCCTCCTCCGATATTGAATGGGTCTCCTGTAAACAAACTATGGAAGGCTGAAAACAGTTCAGCCATGATATAAATGTTTGCCTGTTATCCAGGGAGCGAAGCCCCTGGATGTTAAGTGTTAGTAATTTCAGATTCATTGATGCGTTAAAAGCGACTCTAAGGAGGAGTCCAGCTCGGTCTGTGGCCGAGGTCGAAGGTTCCCGTGCGCTGGGGCATCAGGGATAAGATGTCCGGAGTTGGTTAGGCGAACCTCCTGGTCTGCAGGATTATCCGCGACCAAGTCTTGCAGGGCTCCAAATTGCCCAAGAGTAATGTTTATTTCTCGTGCATAGCGACGAGAAGTGTGTCCGGTACCCACCAGGGATGGTTGAGTTCGTTTTCGGGTTGGTGGACCGGATGATGACGTGGAATCTGTGCTCGAGGTGGAGCGGGATCTTGACCGCATGCGGTGGCTCTCGCGTCCGCGACTGCGGCGCTGGTGGCGCGGGGTTTTGAATCCCTCGCTGTCAACCTCGGTGGCCGTGGAACCACTGATGGGTGGGAAATCCGTCACAGGCGGAGGTGGAAAGACCACTTCTGGTGTGGGTTCAGATGGAGTCCTGGTAGACGCCCTGGGGTCGACGGCGCAGGCGTAGGAAGCCGGTGGCGGTGGCAGAACAGTGGGGGCTGGCGTTTCAGTCTCCCCGGCGCCGGTGGGTGTGGTGGCATTGTCAGAGCGGTCGGATTCTGTGAGATCCTCAGATCCCGTTGGGTCAATTTCGCCGGCGGCGTCTGCGACGAGGCCGGAGAGCACGGGGCTGGCTTGGGTAGTTTCAGCACCGTCTCTGGGGTGAGGGACATCAGAAGTCGCTTCCCCAGTCTTATCAGTGTCGACGTGGTCCGTGACCAGGTCGATTTGGCTGGAAACATCGGTGGAGGGGTTTGTTTCCTCGTTGGTGACGGGGCCATCTATGTGGGCACCGTCAAAACCATCCTCAGCGGGTGGGGCCTCGGTAGTGGCCTCAGGTTGGGTGTCGCCCTGGCCTGTCTCCTCCGCGGTCTCCGGGGAGACTGGGTCGACGGGTGGGACGGTTGACTCGGCTGAGGTGGGAGGATCCTGAGACATGGGAGTCTCGTCAGAAGGGTGGTCCCGGGTCTCCGACGTGGGAGGGGGATCATCACCAGGTGTAGGTTCATGCCTCTGGGTGTAAGGGCAATCGCGGGTCGTATGGTCGGGGGACGTACACCGAAAGCAGGTACGTATTTGCCCCCGATAAAAGATCAGGCACGTGTGGCCGCGGATGCGGAGTGCCGAGGGAATGTTTCGTTGCACGTCCATCAAAATTGATAAAGTGCCGGTGTAGATGCCCCGCTTGGTTTCGTGTTTGGCGGCGAATACTTTGCCAAATTTGCCCAAAATACGGGTAGCAGCTTCCGTGGGTATTCCGATCGCGAGACGTTGGACGGATACCCATTTTTTACTAGAAATGGGTTGCGGCTCCAATGGAAAGCCTCGGAGGGATAGACCAGCGCTAAGGCAGTCCTCCATCAACCCGGCTGAATTGAAAGTGATGCGTAATTTTTTTGTCGAAATGAACTGTACGCAATAAAAATAGCTGTTCAAAGGTTCATATTGGCCATGGAAATCCTCTAGGACTTCGTCCAGAGTAAAGCGCGGGTGGTCTCTTAAGGCCAAGGCCGGGATAACAGCCACGGCCGAACGGTTGGCATACGGAATGGACATTTTAACACACTGACCTTTTCGGAGAAAGACACACTAAAGTTCCAAAAAGGAGACACACTTGTCCCAGTATGCGGACGTTCGTGGTAGGCGGCGCTTGGAAGGCCAAACGATGAGGGTGGTCTACCTAGTAGACCGGAGGTAGACCAAGTAGACTGCCGATAGAAGGCCAAGGTCTTGGGGCCCAGATGTGGTAGGCGAAGGATAAATCGCACCAGCTGCAGTCAGGATGGGCGGAGATCTCGTTGAACAAACTCGTAGAAGAACTGCGTTGAATACTCGTGGAAATCTCGGCGGCTGAAATGAGACTACTACAGTGTTATCGGGAGGACTCCTCGAAGCATACGTCCACAGTAGTGTCTGTTGATCGCTGGAACTCGGGCAAGCCAATAGGCCGAGAAGCGATACTGAAGTATAAAAAAATAAGTTTAAAAACGAAAAAAGCCACCAACCTTCTTGTGGTTCGTTTTGGTCAGCGGACGTTGCCGCCGCGTACCCTATTGTTCAGGAAACAAAGTCTACAACACGGGGTATTCCCAGGCGGTCACCCATCCAAGTACTAACCCCGCCCGACCGGGCTTAACTTCGGTGATCGGACGAGAACCGGTGTTTTCCCGGTGGTATGGTCGTAGACATATAGGCATTGCACAATTGCGTTCTTATAGCTACCGCTCTACCGGCTAGGTTGACGAACAAATCGTTAGGAACACACAGAACTCCAACAGCATCTACATCGTGTTTCACTGACTACTACGTTTTGATTCGAGTTTTACATTTTCATAGGGGACGAGCGCGAACGCAGGTCCCCACTACCAGAAATTATACGCTCGAGTTACCCACATTTGGGGTAATCGCAGGAGTCAACCCAATCGAAGTGCAATGAGAGGGCCTCATCCTGAGAGGACTTCCTTCGTGATCAAAGTACCTCTCGCGTCAGGTAAGTATGAGTTTTCCCGGCGAAAGGCAATGTTTTGATTGGTTCATTTCACACTGCCGCATGTGGTAGGAGAGCTGCTAAGTGCATCAATTTAGCTATGAAAGAGATGATTACCTACCATGTTTTATTTCTCGTATCTCATTCCCTATGCCATCAAACGGTGCACGATGGTTCGTGATCTTGTCATTCCTTGGAAATGCCAACCATCCAACGTTGTCCACATCAGCTCCCCAGAGACACGATGCTTGCTCTCCCGGGACACATCTAACCTGAAACGTAATAGCACAAAACACAGTCACTGCTCTGACCACTTTCATTTCAATTCTTCTTGCTGTTGTGCTGATTGTTGTTCTTCCCCGAAGGGAAGGGGCCGTACTCGGATGTAGTGCAAGACCGAGACAACCCGTGGCCAGGGCGAAGCAAGCTTCAATCCCATGGCCGAGGTCCAAAAATCAGTTTAATATATGAGCCAGGCGTTGCCTGGCATATCAGATATTAAGCTGATAAGAACAGATACTCTTTGGTAGGTAGAGTAAGTTTTTGATTGGTTGTGGTATAAAATAACACTCCTTTAAATAAATGCCTGAGGAAAGTGGAACGATTTTTACAGCGATAGGTGAAATGCATTATGGGAAATTTTTGAAAACCTGTTGAACATCCAACCTTCTCCCGTTCAAAAAGACAATTTTATATAAGTCTCGCAGCAAGTTCGATTCAAACAAAATTTAACGAATGGAGCGAAACATCTTTCATTGTATCTCACATATCTGGAATAAAAAGTTTTTCAAGTAATTTACCTTGCTGCGAGACGGACTTAAAACCAGCCTCCCATACGAGTGACATGAATCAAATCAGCAGACACGTCTAAACGTACTTCTATCCACACATTTCTTCGTGTGAAGAGGATCGGGGTCATTAGGCTTAATGATGCCTTACCCAACTGGTTGGTTAAGTCCTTTGTACTTTTTAAATTGACGGCGTTTTGTGAAAGCACTCCTCTCGTTGTTAAGTTTTCGCTCCACTGACGTTAGATTTCAAATTTACCGCTGTAAAGTCAACGGTTTTTGACACGCCCATCCGCCTAATCATGTGAACAAAGAAACATTCGTATGCCAAGTTAATAATTCATTTAAAGTTCTAAAACTTTCGTCACCACTCAAATTGTATTTTGCACAACAGAAATACGATTCACCCTCTTGACACATTCGTTTATATTAACAGTGACCCCATCATCCTACACCTACAATCACTAATTTTCCAATGTTCACGTGGACTTCAATTACGACAAGGTTTTCTTTCAAACTCCTCCACTGACACTTCAGTGGAGTCGATCCACTCAGTCCTGGTCATATTCGTTAAAAACTAAAACGTACGTACGTCTAAATTTTTTTTAGTAATTTCCTTGGTAATATTGCCTTACCCAAATATATTTTTTATTTAAAGTCACCGCAAGTTCACTCTAATATGACCTTATTTTCATTTCGAAACAACATTTGCAATTCAAACATCATTCTCAAACAAACAGAATGTTAAGCATCAATTCAGGAAATATTGTTTTTTTCTTTCTAACTCACCTATCTTGTAGTTCTAATCACCTGTCGAAACACTTTTTCCCTTAACTTGATTATCCAATCCTAGTCCTTCATTTTTTCAGAAAGCAAGCCGTATTTTTATTCTAAGCACTTCCAATTTCAATCAATTTCAGCATCACTCTTTTTAACACTACTATTAATCTGGATCAAACAAGTCACATGGTTTATGTAAACATCTCATTTCCATCAACACGAAGAAAAATTGGCTTCCATATTTCCATCCTTCCTTCTTCTTATGTTTTCAGGGAACGAAGAAACGAATACTACGCTTACAAAGTACGTTACTATTCGTATTTATTATACCTCATCTTCATTCTTATCTTCTGAGTCATACTTCAATTTATTCGATTTTCATAGCTATTCACAAAAGATTAGCCATGCCATCCCGTCCTTCGTTAAACTGTCCAAAACAATGCACGACTACTCTACAAACTATATCCCGATACATAACGAATGCAAACTTTGCAAGCGACTTTTCAATGTAAATTAAGTCATTGTAACACAAATGTAAAAACAAATCATTTTCCCTACTAAAAACTCATTCCAAATTTTATCATCACAGTTTTTTTTAAATCTAATTATCACTCAGCAAAAAAATCCATGATTTACATAACTGCTAAGAAATGCGGTTCACTCAAAAGCCATTTTCAGTATTTTCCTCAACTATTTCACATGCACTAAAACTCCATTCTAATTCACTAAATTTTAGCACTGCTAAATAACTGATAGTCCTCTATTCTCTTCCTGTTATACTGACTATTATTATGAAACTCATGTTTAAGGTCTATAAAACTGTATTGTTTAACAAGTACATCAACTAGAGTGTCAGGATCTTCATGCATCATCAGGTAAGTACTCAAACCAAAGAACCATTGTTCAAAAATAATTAATCCACTGGTCATCAAATACCATCAATCCAACCCATAATTGTATGGGTAATGTGCAATAATAATTGTATTATTGCACATCACTTCCAACAATGCTTAAATTCAGAGCAAATGCCTCTGCATTATAACCTCTTTAGATGATAAAAATTATCAAATTTTTCTAAGTTCCATGGTACAACCATCTTCCTCCAATAACCACTACTTATCTATAAATGAAACATATGCCTGGCCTCATATTACTGCACTACCTCAATTTGTCACCACAGTATTATGACTTTGTCCTTTATTACCAGGCCTATTTTCAACTTTGTTAACAGCCAGGGCCCATACCCATGGTCAGTAAAATTATCTTCCATTGCATATTACATCAAGTCTCATTGAAACTGGCCTTTCTATCTACATCCAGCTTTTCTTTCTTTGTGAGAAAAAAAATATTGACAACAGAATTCCCTTGGGGCTAGACATTCTAACTTGCAAAATCCAAACAATGCATCTCTTCAATCCTCATCATAAAACCTCTCACTCACTCACCCATCCACTAATACTGTAAATTGCATTATGAACAATCACCATCTTTACACACAATGTCTTACATCTCAGTCTCATCAGTCATCTAGCAAAGCAGTTAACCCATTGAGGGGCATGGGTGCATTTTAAAACAATTTTCAAAGTGGAATCTTCCAAATGAGTCAATTTTGCAATGATCTGTTACTTTTCTCCCATTACCACTTCTGTCAATGACCATTTCAGATAACTGCACTTTCCCTAGTACATGTATATAATACTAATGTATATAATTGTTCCTCCTCCTCCTCCTCCTCCTCCTCCTCCTCCTCCTCCTCCTCCTCCTCCTCCTCCTCAATAAATTGGTGGATTCATTTAGATTTGAAGAACTTTGTCTAATCTCCAAGCGCTTTCATTACTAGAACTTACTGTAGTAACTCACATATCAATATGGTAAAACTCTCAACCACCTCCATTTGTCTGTTCAAATATGAAAACCACTTTTGTTACAATCTCATGTTTACTTCACCAGAAGTGGACACTAAATCTGAACCTATGCTTTCTGAGTGTCTCAGAGACAAGATGAAGGAATGTCCATATAAAGTCATTTCAATTAATGACATAGTCTTGTTTGTTTTACAACTTTATATGGGAAAACATACTGAATACAAAATACAAAACAAAGTAAAGATTCAATCCAATGAAAAAGAAGTCCCAAAAAGACAAGGTATGAATGGAACAGAACCTATGCAAGATGACTGCCTAGCTAAAACATTAAAGGAATAAATATTGGGAAAATAATTAAAAAAACAGATAGTACTTATGCCAATAACAACAAAGTAGCAATGACCAGGTGCATGCTAAATTCACAAGACATTGGCAGCTTTTAGCAGTCTAGTTACATAACAGCCATCCAGGTACTAATTTTCCAAAGGTTTTACAAAATTCCAACTCTTTAGAGCATTATTATGCCAGCTCATGCTCATTCTCCATTGAAGTGCAGTAAAACCTACATTACTCTTTAATTGTCCATTCAAAATGAACTTCCAAGACTGGTTTCAGTTAAACAAATCTTGTCTTACAATCTTTTGTCTGGCTAATCAACATACTAAAACATCTTGCCTCCTTTATAATTAGCCAATTTTGTATACTGTATTATACTTCACATCTAATTTAATTATTAGTACTAAAGTACTTTTGTGTCTTGCCCCAGATGCTACTTCAACCTGCAATCTTCTCTATCCTAGCCAGTTGCTGACTTACCACTGGGCCACCAGGAAGCACTTGGCAGGCCAAGCTAGTCAGTTGAAGTGCAACATGCATAATTATTTAATTTCAAATTGAATACATTTTGCCTTACTCAACTACAGTACATGAATAAAGGTTCCATATTAACCTTTTCCCATTTCATAATCATTATAACTAATTCTGTCAAAACAGTGACAACATGTATTTTTTCAGCATCATGTTATTCTACTTCTTACATCTTTCCTGCAGAAAACACACCACATACCTGTAGTACTTCATGATGTTTCAGTTTTAAATACCCACCTACTGGACATGCTTCAAACCAACTCCACTTTTACCATCATCATTCAACAAAAACTTGCATATTAACAAAAGTATTTGTGTGCAATAACTTAGTTGAAGGGTTGTATGGAAAATATTTATGAGGTAAACAATTAAAGTTGAAATTCGACATCTACATGATAGTCAAAAGTTCTTCTCCTTTACTACTCCATTTGATACATCAGACTGGAAGATCATTGACAGGATATCCATACAAGATTATAACCATAGTAAGCAGGTCATTGACAAAATTTATTACTTTTAGCAGGCTGTTATGCAACTTGTGTATAAACTTTGTACTACAACCTCAGACTTTGTCCCCATCCTCCTCTTAAAATCTAATAATGCCTTAGACACATAACTGCCACAATGTTGTTTCAAAATAGTCCATGCACCAGTATTAAGTACACTTCAATATTTTTGGAATAACTCAAATTGTGATATAAAAATCAGAAAATTGCACAAGATTTTATGTTGGTTTGTTTGAGTTTTAAACTTAGCAAAAAAAGCAATGAAAATTTGGTTATGGACAGCTACTATGCCTTTCTCTTTCTGTTCTATATCTAAGCAGCAAAGTCACACATGAACATTCCAAATTAGAAAAAATTTATTTTATTTTCAGGTACCTCTGAAGAAACTTTTTATCTCAATCTCCTGAATTTACTAAATGATTATTTTTACATTCACCTGAGAATGAAATTCTGTGGGATTTACAATACATTACCTTGCATTTTCAAATAGCAGCACTTTGTGTTGATGTGGGCCATGAAATTCCACAGTGAAATATTCATAAGGTAGTGCCAAATATAATCAACTCATTACACCTTTTGCTGTTCATTACCAGAAAATATACTATTGTTAACACCAACCTCAAACTCATTAACAAAAAAATACATTCATTTTATTCAATCGAAATTCATTAGTGTAGATATGCAACCATTTGCATCAAAAGGCATTCTATAGCACCAACAGATGACCATTAACACCATTCTACTATACATTAGTGATAATAAAATTTCAACTACACAAAAGAAATATCTTGTCTAATTTAAATTTTATTAACCCTAACGTATAGTAGAATGGTGTTAGTGGTCATCTGTTGGCACTGTGGAATGCTCTTTGATGCAAATGGTTGACTATCTATGCTAATGAATGTCAATTGAACAAAATGAATGAATTTTTGCTTTAATGACTTCAAGGATGGTATTAATTATAGTATATTTTCTGGTAATGAACAACAAAAGGTGTAATGTTCAATTAATATTCTTAAAAATTGAAGTAATTATTTTTCTTTAAATTTGTAAGTGTTAAGCTCCACAAAACATCACCTTAAAGTTTTAACTGTGTGTTTAAAGATAGTACTTTACCCTGATATTCCCATCCCTACCTTAAGTTTTGCTTACTTTTCAGATTTGGTAATCCTATCTGGAAACATAGTAACAGACCACATAATGTCAACAGATGTGATTTTCATTTTTGAAATGAAAATTTTTATATTATTTTTCACTTAACATGCTTTCCAATTTTTAAATGGATTTGCATATTTCCTGCATGTGTGTGCATTAATTGACAAAAACTACCATGAGTTACATGTTTACACATCCTTAAACATAAAACTGGTGAAATATGTATTATTAATAATTTGTTTCATGTATAACCATCTTTAATGTTCACTTGATGAATTACTTCCAGGCTTTACTGACAGAATGCCTCTAAAACAAAATGCAACAGTTTCCTTGTAAGTTCTCACTTAGAATAAACCTAATTGCTAATGCCTGGGATTGGATTCATACTCAGTTAGCTGAATTAGTTCTTATTCCTGGAATGGCAGTAATGAATAATTATAATTTGTGTTTACTATTTAGGACATGGGTTTGTGATATAATTTGCCTATATCCCTAAATTATGCTTTGATATTGCTCATCAACCCATTTTAGGCTACTATGAGAGGGATTTCATTGATAACAATGTTTATGCTGTGTATTGGCACCATCATTCATTCTCCCTTATGATAAAGCTAAACATTATGTCTGAAAGTCAAATATATCAAACTAACATGCAACCTCAACCTGTGGTACCATCCATTATTTTATGTTTCTTTCACCAAATTGTACCATCATTTGAAATAATTATCCACTTTTGACTTGTAACTGCCATTCTGGTTGCAACTTCTTGTAATAAACAACTTACTGATTAATGTTTACTTCTAATATCAATTTAGATTAACATGTTCCTGGGTTTTATCATTTTCTAAACTTATAAAGACTTTAAGTAAACGACAAATTTCTTTATTGCATACATCTTTCGGCAAAACTCATGCCATCTTCAGTGAAAATGATAATAGGTTATTTATAATCGATATTTATATGTGACCTTATAAACGTTACAAGTGTATGACTTATCTAATATAAATTCTCACACATGTGTGTCAGAATGATTAATTACAGAGGTGTGACTACTTGTACCTTTGTAATTAATCATTCTGACACACGTGTGACAATTTATTTTAGATGACTCATACACTTGTAATGTTTATCAGGTCGCATATAAATATCGTGACATGTTTGAGGAAGTTGATCGTCCAGGTTAATGTAGTCTTGAGAAAGACTGTTGGTTGAAGTGACTGACGTTTCGACAGATGATGACCGCCGCTAAGGCTGTCGAAACGTCAGTCACTTCTACCAACAGTCTTTCTCAAGACTACACTAACCTGGACGATCAACTTCCTCAAACATGTCACGATTCTCCCAGGTTCAAACCATTTACTATATAAATATCGCTTGTAAATAACCTTTTATCATTTGCACTGAAGATGGCATGAGTTTTGCCGAAACACGTATGCAATAAAGAAATTTGTCGTTTACTTGAAGTCTTCATTAGCATTTGTGCTTCTTATGGAAATATTTCTAAACTTAGCTTAACAAATGAATATTTACGGGATATAAATATTCTTGATAAATTTCCGATAAGACCAGGGAGTAATTTCTCTTCATCATTCAGCATTTTCACTTATAAATCCATATAAACTAATTTCTTTATTAAACACAAACTCTTTAACTACGCTTGTTTTGCCTGTTGTTTCAATCCCCTTAAAGTCCTTTAATATACGCCATGCTTTTTTTTATATGTAGCGGTAACCTATTTAATTGTATTAACTATTAACAAGATTTTTAGTAGGCTAAAATCACCTATTTCCCCAAATCAAGAGCACCGCTTCACCACTTTACCTTACACTTTACTTGTTCTCATCAATTGCCTGCCCCACACAAAGGATTACAATTTTACCTATGGTTTTTCTGTTTTTAAGCATAGTTGTTATTTAAAAACGTTTCCTATTTCTTAAGACAAAGTTACCTCAAACCTCACACAGTATTCCGACCCGGCCTCAATCAACTTCCTTGCTCACATGCTGTCAGGTGCGTGCTTTCGAATCTTAGAAAGCTCAGCCACACTCAATACTTGTAAAATCTCGCTTAGACATTAAATGCTGTCTGTTCTTACCGTTTTCATGTTTGACTTTCAGGTAATCTTCAAACCCTCGAACCAACCAAACTCCCAGGACAAAGACGCCGTTGAGAATGCCAAAACTAGAATGTAAGAAGATGGCTGTAGTCTGCAAGATTGAGACCCTGTTTTTCGCTATATTTGTTTTATTGTCGGTATGTCCATTGAAAATAGGTTGTAAAACAATACCTCAGTTAAATTTTACCTTATTTCAGAGATTAGGGCCATCGTTTATCCGCCATTAACGAAGTCTTCTCAAAAATTTCGCTATTGCTTCCTTGCTTGCACCTAGAGTGCCAAAAGAGCACCCTTCTTCCCTTCTCGTTTAATAATCACTTTCGACACGGATTTGGCGCCTCACACCATTACTCAGCCAATCCTGGCTTCCCATGGGAATTATTAATGAGGAAGGGAGGCGGTTGCGACAACGTACTTGTTAAAAATAGTTGATGACAAATTTATGATGTAATTTTTCATAAACGAGTGCGAGTGTTTTACCAGGGGTTACAAACATGAGAGAACAATGAAAATCCCGAGGCGGTAGGCCGAGTGCTTTTTATTCTTCTCGAGTCTTTGTAACCTCTGGTAAAACACGACACACGAGTTTATGAAATACCTTCTCAATCGTCTATTTTGAATTTATAATTAAGAAATGTGGTAATAAACGGTTCTAAGTAAGAGCCGTTTATTATCTGATTTCTTAATTATGAATTCAGTTTACGCGACCTTTACCGGGTTTCAAAACACATGCACATGACCAAATATGTTCGTCTGGCTGGTTAATTAGATCACGAATTATTAATGAGTTTGAGAAGAAATATTCTCGATATCCGCCTGCGTCTCCTGTCATATTAATTAAATCAAAATATCCATATAAAAACCACTGGAATTCTTGAGGCGATACTTTTCCACGTTAGAGACATGCATACAACTAAGGTAATCGCGACCTTTTGGGAACAACGCTTTGTCTTTCCAAATATTTTTTGTTTAACTGCAAGGAGCTGCTACGCCATCTCGTGAGGGATATTACTGCCCATCATTAAATTTCTATTTCACAGACGTTTTGTCTCTGTTTCAACATCTCCAGAGTAAAGCCTAGTCCACACATGAGCACCTTTTCTGTGGCAAGTTTTTCAGTGACCGTTGTAATTCGCTTGTTTGTATACATGACAAAATTTGCCCGAATTTTTTGACAAATGCATTGGCTGAAAAACTGGAGCGCCAGTATTTATGTGGCAAAGAAAAAATGTCATATGCGAAAGTTTGTTCGTGTGCACGACTCTTGACAGAAAATTTGCCACATAGTCAAAGGTTGCCAGTGGCTTCTTCGGTTTTACTTCCACTATACATAATCATTAACGGCGCATAGGCAAATGAGTTTTCTTGATAGCATTTGCTGTCAGAAAATTTCCTAGTGTGGACCAGGCTTAAACATATGCTCAGCTATTAATAATAGCAGGAAGTCATTAGATGTAAAGCAAAGAAGACTGCATAAATTAAGTTTGACAGTTAAAATAATAAAAGCTAGTTGTAGGATTATTGAAAGGACGAGGTCGAAAAATGTAACCGAAATCATAAGATTTCAATTACGTAAAATGGCCAGATGTAATTTTAAAGTTCAATGAAGGATTAAACTTTCTTATTAGTTAACTTTCTGTGAGGAGTTCGACTTGGAAGAGGAGCTAAGAAGCGAAAAACCATTAATGGAAATAGTATTTTTTCAGGGGGGTGACGCTTCTCTTCAGATGGATGGTGTCTGATCTACTCATTTCGTTAATACGGCTGATAAACCTGTTAAAAGTAGAGGGAAAATAAAACCTATAATTTTTCGTAAATTATCTTTAAACCAGAATATTCTTGTGCGTGTGTTTATTCTTGTGATGCAGACTAATTGCTAATTTGGTCGTTAAATTCCTCGAAAGATAACCCATCAAAAGCGATGGGAAAGTGATACCAAATTCTTATGGCAAATGATTTTCATGCCAATGTATAGCACCAACAGAGTTAATTTCGGGAAAGTATTCGTTACCTTTAAATGTAGTCCAAAGCTGCCTTTTTCATGTTAGGATTGTCTTGAGTAAATAAACGCTTCAAGTCTTACGGGAATATAATTTTTTTTTCTGGTAAAGGCTTATTCACAGCAATCCGATGTGAGATTTAGAACGTTGACAAGAACCAGTATCAGCAAATTAAGTTGTTCATTGTTTGGCGTCACATGAACCTCCGTTTTCTTCTAGACGAATTTTTTTGCCTGAAGAAACTCCATTTACCGAATTTGTAGTAAGTCTGATAAACTGAAGATGAGAGCCCAGCTCAAAATTCGGAGATGTAGTGTCATCATTCAGGAATAGACAAAAACACACGAATAAAGTTTAATAGAAGTTCACTGACGTTTCGTTGCCGACGCGCAACATTTTCAAAGTAATTACAGATGGAAATATTCAGATATTTATAATTACAAAAGGTATCACATTAGGATTAAAGCCAATGAGAATAAGGGAGGTGAAAGATGAGACGAGACAAGTAGAGGAGCGAGAGAATTAAAATAAGGCAAGCGGAACGGAAGTGATGTTTTCATTAAGAGAAGGTTTATGTTTATTGATGAGTAGACTTTCTCTGATAAGTAATTCAAGGGGTGAATTGCAAGAGGAAAGAATAGAGAAGTCATGAAAGGAGATGGAGTGGCTAGTTTGGGTTGAATGTGTAAGAATGCTAGATCGTGAAGGATGTGAAACTTTCCTGCCAGTCAAAGGCGAAATTCCCATGTGTTCTGAAATACGCGTGTGTAGGTGACGGCGTGTTTGCCCAACATACAACGCTGCGCAGCATTGACACTTAAATCGATAAACTACATGCGATTTCAGAAACTTGGGAATAGGGTCTTTGAACTGGAAGAAGGTAGAAAGACGTTTACCAGGTTTTAATACGACACGAAGGTCTATTTGAGGGAAGCAGGAAGAAACAAGTTTGATGAGCTTGGTTCGGATTTGTAAAGAATGAGCACCGGTAAAAGGGAGGCAGAAATAGACAACACTTTAAGGGACAGTGATATTGTTAATGGGAGGAGAAAAGATCTTGTCGAGAAAAATACTTAGGCAGCGGTCAAAAAGAGCGACGGGGTAATCATTGTTAACAAAAAATTCTTTAAGTTTAAGGACCTCAGAATGAAATATATGATAGGATATGTCACAGAGATGTCACATTGGAAAGTGGTTACGTGAGCAGAACGAATGTATCCTTTGGCGTAAACGTCTGAAAAAAGCAGGTTTTGAACACAAAGCACAAGAAACAGATAAACAAACATTTTAATGTAGTTCATACCAAATTTTGGCTGGGATGATGAAAGTTGGGCAAAGTAAAAATACGTTTTTATTTTTGGCCTCCAAGTCGGGTGACACGACATCGAACATGGCACCCAGACATAAAATTTACTTTTATCTCGATACATGTTGATTATTTCTCCTAAAATTTGGCATGAACATAACTAAATCTGTCTTTGCAGGTTTTGTTGCAGTTTTAAGGCAGAACAGCTTTTGAAAGAGGCTTTTTATGCGGAAACAAAGATTCTTCGTGGCCACAGTACTTGCGACAGTATCACCTATTTCACTGAGACCTAATTTACACGATGCCATTGTCGCAAAGAATTATTCGTCCTGATGTATACAATTCATTCACAACAGTCTTCAGACGTTATTGCAATATTTGCCTGCGATTAGTTACAGGAATTGTGCTCTCGACATTTAATTACAAACTCCAAAGTGAAGAATCGTACGGAATTATCGTATCTTACATGAGTCTACGGCAATGCAACCTTTCAAGATTCGAACTCCAGACCATTACTTAAATTACCACCCTGTATGCACTTTAGTACATTGTGATTCCATGCTTCCTGTTTTAATACGATTCAGTTCACACGACTTCTTAAGCCTGATTTCCACTAGGCGGAATTTTTCGCGCGGACAAAACTTTTTCTTTGCTTTTTTTTAATTAGTTTCACTTGAAAGCCATGGGACAAAGAGAACATTTCGTCCGCGCGGAAAATTCCGACTAGTGGAAATGAAGTCTTAGTGCGGGTAGCGCATAAAAAATAAGGAAAACCCAAACAGAAGTAAACAATATAATAGACACAATACTATACAGTTCTTTAGTTTAGAAAGGTAATTCTCGATTGAGACAAGCTTAACATACGATGACATTGGACGATTCAGGTTGCAAAGGCGACTGGATTTGTAGTTCTTTTTTGGATCCATGTTTTTGACGTTGATAAAGAGCAACACTCATCGCAAACAGTTCGCTGTCCACGGGCTCAACAGCAGAGTTGCTGAGAACAAGTTTCGCACCAAGCTAGAAGAAAGAATCTTTCTTTAGTGGAAAAATACAAAATATAAAAGAAACATCACAACACAAGTTTCTTACTAATGGCAGGTTTACACACTACGATTCTTCGGGCTATTTATAATAATCACTTTGAGGATAATCAATAAAGAGTTAACGTACTGGTTCAGGTAGATCTCACTGTTTTATCCTTTTCAGACTATTGCAAAACCTGCATTTTAATCATTCCTCCTATGCTTAAAAATTACCATATCTGAGGTCTACGCATACGATACAATTTTTATTTCAAGGACTTTCGAAAGTCATCTTAAAGATGATTAAAAAAAGGCCCGTGGAATGGAATATAAGTGAATTATTTATTAAGAGGTAAAATAATTTTGACCATTACATCATCAATTAGTTTTCTATCCCAGCCATACCTTGGTAGAAGTCAGTTTACGAAGTTGTTTGCGGATATTAAAATCTCTTCGAGCGCACAAAGCCCGGCGGCAAGGTCCGATATCATTCACGACATTTGTTCTGTCTTTAATTTTCCTTGCCTCAGCAGCGACCAGCGCTCCCAGAGTGGATTTCTTTCCCATGGGTTTGTCAAGCAGATCTTTCATATTCATATCAGGCGCATCTTGACAGCACTTTTCCTGTACTAGTTTGGTCAGAGCTGGCCCCGCTAACGAAGATGACAGTCCAATTCTGGAAAACAGATTACCAGAAGAAAATCGTCTGATGTAGTCTCCCGGGTCAGATTCTGGTACGAGAAAAAAGGGGGAAAAAATCAAAAGCAATACAAGAGATTAGTGAGTTTGAGACTTCGTACTAATTATTTTATGTGAAAAGAAAGCGAATGATAATGTCAATCACATTAGCTTTTCCATTCCATAGTCTCAATAGCTCAGGAAGCCCACATAACTAGTAAACCTCTGCGTCGTGAATGTTATGTATGTTTGATCTTGGAATTATGATGTATTTATTGTACACGTTCGTCAAGCTCAAATTCTTACAGGACGATTTGAGCCCCTAACATTCGAAAAACGTAACGAGCTATGAACTGTAAGTTTACAGTTGCGATCCCCGTCTGGAGCTCAAAATAATTTTCTCATGATTCGAGCTACAAGACCGTCTGCTCATTATCAGAAGCTTCCTAATATTTTGGTTGCATGGTTCGATATCTTTATTGCAGAATTACGTCAGACGTTATGAATGCTGTTATTTACCGGTCGTACGAGTAAGATTATAGTACTTGCAAGCAACCATTCCCTGGAGAACAACCACGTATATCACGTTGAGGAAACTGTTCACTACAACCTAGTGCCACAAAACCTTTCTTCTTTTTCAATCGAATCGGTAATATGGATGGATAGAGATCACTATAAATTTACACAGTCCAATATCGAGTTAGCACAACATTTCTCTTTATTATCCTTGGCCGTACAATTGATCTGCCTAGTTATGAATAACCTATAGATCACTACTTCATACCGCGAGGTAAGCATTACTTGTATTTGTGATTTGTTGTAACACGAAGCTAGCTGCCGCACTACTGATATCGTACCGCATGGGTTTAAGCTAATCTAGCTTTCCCTTACACGAAGTGGCAACTTTTGATACGATCAAACCCTTCCCACCATTCCCAGAATAACAAATGCATAAAGAAAGAAAGAAGGAAAGAAAGAAAAAAGGAAAGAAAAACAAAGGAAGAAAAGCAGGCAGGCAGGCAGGCAGGCAGGCAGGCAGGCAGGCAGGCAGGCAGGCAGGCAGGCAGGCAGGCAGGCAGGAAGGAAGGAAGGAAGGAAGGAAGGAAGGAAGGAAGGAAGGAAGGAAGACAAGGAAGACAAGGAAGACAAGGAAGACAAGGAAGACAAGGAAAGAAAGAAAGAAAGAAAGAAAGAAAGAAAGAAAGAAAGAAAGAAAGAAATCTTAAGTAGTTGTACCTTTTTTTGCTAATGATGAACTAAGGATACTCCAGTCCACTTCATCCACAGGGAGAGGTGCTGTTTTCTTTTTCAGTACAGTCTCGTTTTCATCGCCTCCAAACATAGCCTCAAACTCGTCATCACTGATTGGATCATAGACGTCCTCAAATGATGCATCAGCATCGGTCGGTTCGCTTGGTTTTTCTTCTTTATCATCTCGTCTTAAATCAGCTACGCTGTCCTTTACCTCACATGGCTCAGCGATATCAACTTTATTCAAGACAGCATCCTCACTGGCATCGCTCCAGTCGCTAAACACATGGTCACCACTTTTATTTTCATCGACGCTATCTACAGTGGCCTCCGCCTCTCCCCCACCCTGAGTTGTTCTTTCACCGCTACCTTCTTCACCTCCTTTCTGACCCTTAATGTCCTCATCATCATTTTCTAAATCAGACCACGGTCTGACGACAACCTCTGGCTGATTCTTTGACTTTGGTTTCTTTGCTTGCTTCTCCCTGCTCGTTTCCTCAGTCTCGCGTTTCCGCTTGTGTTCCGGCGTGTCTACATCCTCAGTCGTTTCTTCTTCATTTTCTGACAATTTCCTCTTCTTCGTTTTCTTGCTCCTATCCTTTCTCGACTTTTTGCTATCCTTTCCATGTTCTTTTTCATTTTCATCCAATCGTATCACTTGCCCATGCAGCGGAACAGGAATATTCTCCTTTGTACTAGGTGGATCTTGAGAAACTGGTTCAGGGGACGCAACCTTTTTCCGTTTTAGTGCTTCTGGTCGAGGTGATCTGGGAGACGATTGTTCTTTCGACCGTTTCCTACAAAATATAAAAAAGTGCACCCATATATTACTTGAATTCCTCAAAATGTACGACTACTGTGGTGAGTGGCGATTATCGGTCAGTAACCATGTTCAAAATCTCGACAGAAACAACTCTGTGAAAAGGAATCCCATAAAAAGAGTAGCAAAGATTAACTAATCACCAAGACATAACTGAGAAAACCCTTGATTTTACATAAACTGCTTCACGAGGAATACTTGAGTTCCGTTTTTAAAATGAATGATAAACTCGGCCGACTGTTAACGACTGCTAATTGAAAATGAAAACTGTTCGCGTTTCCATACGAGCTTCCCGATACATTTCAAATTGATGCTTTCCAGCAGCTTCGGCCGCATCAAAAATATAAAAGAAATCACCCAGTTGATAAAACCATAAACGAAATAAGTACGCGTTTCGCGTTGGAAGCCAGTACACAATAGCACCTCGTAACAATCGTGTACTCCGTACCTTGAAACCACTGGCGGGTCCTTTATCTGAGTTACTGGACTATGACCTTCTTCGTAATCCCATTCTTCAGATTCGTCAGGTGGTGTACAAGGGCGTCGTTCTTGTTCTTCTCGATATCCTGTTGAAAACAACAAATATGAAAATTGAAAACAATAAATAAATATGAAAAACAATAAACATTGAAAATAAACAAACATTGAAAACAATAAATATGAAAAATAATAAACACAGATATAAACAAATTCGTCAATGACGATTGTGCTAACGACAAACGTGGTGTAACAAAACTTTCCTTGTCGAATGCATTTCGCAAACAGAAAGTTCTCGTTAGAAGATGTTACGTTACCTATTAAGCAATGATGCTCTGTTAGTTATTAGAACGAAGCGTGAAATTGTGTTTGTGGTTATTTCGCATTTCAGGCAGAGTACCGCAAGGGTATGTTCTTCCTACAGTGACGCTTATTTTGTTTATGAACGACATCCAGTTGTACACTGGAAATTCATCAGTTGGTACATTTGTTGATGATACCACTATATCAAATAGTGCAAATTGGACCAATATTTCTTATATGCTTCATTATACAATTCATTGATGCTCTACTCATTCACAACCTAAATGTTATTAATGATTAATCTCACTAAAATCGAATGTTTGTAAATGCTGACAAGACAAAAACTATGATAATGACATACAAACATCTTGAAAATAAAATCACGCCAGACTCAACTATTATGAGCATTCATACTGATGGAATTCCAGTGAATGAAGTTTAAATTCAAAAACTTCTTGGTGTAATTCACGACAGACATTTGCCTACCATTATGAATGGAAGAGCAATGTGGTCTAGCAGTAACAAATAAAAATGTTAACAAGGCGCTGAAATTCCAGGAAAAAAGAACCTAGCATAATTTTAATGGCCACGCGTACTCTTTTAATATTGCTATGTAATAAGTTGAATTGGCTTCGAGTTACTAAGGAAATTAAAATAACAATATACGTTTTAGCTTATAAATTTGTGAATAGTGCAACTCCGATTTATATTGATGCCCTACTTCCCTGAATTCTGATGGTGCTGCACATAGCCGTAATAGTCGATTTTCAAATTTTACCTTTTCTAGTCCCCATCTCAATAATAATACTTAAGATGCACAGGAGAAGTTTATATTGCCAAAGTAATTAGAGATTGTAACTCGTCGCACGTTAATATGTGTAATGCTAAAACAGTTACTACTTTTAAACTAAATTTATCAATAATTATTAGTTAATCAAAAACCAACTTTAGTTATGTAGGACTATTATAATTATTTTAATTATGTATAAATTTGTTAGTTTATTCAATCAATATAGAAGCCAACAAATTTATCCGGTTTTAATTTTTACTTCCTGTCAAGTGTAACCCTTATAACAAATTTTACTCAAATCATCAGTACGTCATATTGCGAGACGTAATAATACGTCTGAAATCATTATAAATTGTTGCATCGCATAGTAAGACGCTACACCTCTTTCCCAGTAGTTAGGTTGCACTCTAATAGGTTGAGGATCCGCATAAAAATCGTTCCACATATTACAAAGCAACTTACGACCTTTTGATGAAGGAGTATTCTTGTACCTAGAATGACGAAATGATCCATTCGTGGATGCTTTACATCACGAATATTTTAGCAGAAATTATCGAAAAGTGTAATACTTCTGATGTTCTAGTATTACCATGTTCCAAAATACATGAAAACTCCTTTCGGGAACAAAAAACCGCCTAAAGATGACTTGCGTTTTACAACGAAACTCTGCAGCTTTTTTCCTTCACTACTCAGAGCAAGCTTAAGTGCATAACATACCTCTTCGATCATTTCGATTTCCCTCTGGAGATGATCGAGGAGGGCGTTTGGGTCTTGCACTTCGCGCTTCTTCATGGAATCGTTCACGACTTTCCGGATATCTTTCTCTTTCCCTTTCCTTTTCTCGTTCTGGTTCTCGGTAGTTTCGTTCAGGACTGCGATCGCGCCACGGGCCACCATGGCGTTCATTTACTTCCTTGTAACGTGAGCCTACAAAATAACAAACATAACTGTATTTCGCAATCACAACTCTGACATATGGAGAGGTCGAACCTGAATCTATTCTTATTACTTTTTCCCGAAATAAAACTACTAATGAAGGTAAAAAATCTGAAATATCGGAAATTATCCAAGCGTATAACAAATTCCAAAACATCTTGTATGTCGTTTGATTGAGTCTGGTACCCAAAGGAATGAAATTACCTGCCTTATAACAATGAATAAGTAACTTTTAGTAATATTAACTAATTTAACTTAAATAACTTAAACGGAAAAAACAAATATACAATGACAATTAACACGTGTTCTCAAGCGGTTAAGATTAGATTCCAACAACCAAAGTCCATTCAGTGGAGAAAATCTGAAATTGAATTATTCAAATAAAATGTATCGTAAGTCTGACATTTCATAAGTGTTCGTCGGAGCTGCCGTAATGGTGCTGTATGTAGTATGTGCACGCGACAGTACTACACAATGTTACGGTTCAACCACTGGATAAGATTTTTTTCATTGTTTTATTTACTTCTCTACTTATATGGTTAACGTTAGGGTTAGGATTAGCGATCCCATTTGAATAAGATATCATTAACTGTCTAAAATTAGTAAAAGTTTTTAGAAGTCTCCTTTCGATTGAGGGGCAATCATCAGAACAAGAAAATAAAATAAAATTTATCAATCTAATATCAGAATCACATTCATCCTAGTTTCTAACATTTAAAACGTGAGCTGAGCAAAATATCTTCATTTTGATGGGGTTGCGGGAGTCATCTAACACATTTTTGGCACATTCAGCTGACCTCCTGGCAAAATATCAGAGTCAGATAAATATGTTAACTAGCATTTCTAGGGTATGTCCAAGATACTGAAAAACAACCCGTCAATGTAATAGCACAAAGAAGCAGACACATGTACGCGTCTCGCGGACCTACTTTTGGGATCGAGGTAATTCGCCCAAACGAAGAACCTCTGGAAACATGAGTTTCTTATCCAGTTAATTTCGGCAGTTCCCTGACTCTTTAAACAATGTTACCGCAGCACCCTATTTTTCTAGCACAGTTCGAACCGCAAATTAGTTTGATGGATGCTACAAAGGTACCTCTGCCAGGATGTCCTCTGTCTCTATCGTAGTTACGCTCATAATCCTGCACCGGTCTTGCTTCTGTTCGCCTCTCGTCGTACTCTCGTCCTCTCCCTTCGTAAGGACTGTAAGTACCATGCATACGAGGAGGTCGATCTCGCGCCCATCCACCACGCCCGTAACTAGCGTGCTCGCCATAATCGCGCGTTTTAGGAGGTCCATCATTGCGTCGTACGTCAACTGGATAGCGTTCTCTTTCACTAACAGAGTGAAATATTTATGAATATAATTATGTTAACGATTTGAAAGTATAAATATATTAAACACGAAATCATGTATACTTTACATCATTTACTCAGTCTGGTAGTTGATTCTCCAAAAGGAATTTAAGCAAGACCTTACTTTATGTTGATAAATCCTGCCAAAGTTCACTACCGAAAATCTTTCATTTTAAATGTTCAAAAAAGAAAGTGATTCAAATTTGTTTTGTTTTTTTCCCCCGGGAGCAAATCATCAAATTTTGTCGATAACAGGAAACGTTCGCGACTGTGAAACTAACTTAACTAACATATTAGACTAGATTACTTTTCACATCTTTTGATCGCAGTCATGTATATAATTCTTTTTATTAAGTGAAAACTCAACAATCTAAAATTGGGGCAATCAGAAATAGTGGTTTCTAACTTCTACCCTCTAATACTATATTTCTACCCTTCTAATTTGATATCGGAAATTCTTGCAAATTAATGAAAAGCCAGGAGTTAATAAGTTTACCTACCGTTCATCGAGTTCACGATATCGTTCACGATCACGATCACGATCACGATGGTCTCGGTTATCTATTCGTGGCAATTCACGATAGTCACGAGTGTCCCTATGATCTCGGATATCTCGACTGTCCCTTATTTCCCTTGCATCCTTTTGGCTTCTGACTTCCACATGTCGCTCAGTTTCGTCCTCACGTGGCCTTCGATGATCTCGCGGGCGTTCTCGATGGTACTTCTCCACCCTTTCTTCGCGACGATCGTATTCCGACAGACGCTCTCTTCGTTCATTAAACGACCTCTCTCTGTGCTCGTCCAAAGGGCGTTCTTCGTGCTCAGAATAAGCTACGCGCTGTCGCACGGCATCTTCTCGTCTCTCACTGCGATGCTCTTGCTTTGATTCTGGTGCGTAGGGCTCCGTTTTTCTCTCCTGGAGATCGCGACTGCGGGATGAAACACCGTTACCTTCATTTCGTTGCTCTTCGCCTGAAACACTCTCCACTTCACATCCAGCCGACTCTTCACTAGAGGAACTCTCAGTTTCACTAGATTCGGAAATGTTTTCACTAGCATCTCCTTTCACTTGTTTCTCTATAATGGGAAGTTGAGGCGGTTTTGGAATTAAAATCTCAGATGAACAGTGACGAACACCTGAGCCAGTGCTCTTGGAAGAGCCACTTAATTCACCAGTTCCTGTTTCATGACCAGGCTTCCGTGGTTTAACCGAAGTTCCGCCCGGGATATCTCTGCGACTATCGAAATTTCTAGACTCTGTAGATCGTTGTTTAGTATCTGGTGAAGGTGCTCTTGGACCCCTTTCTTTTTCTTTTCGCGCCCCATGTTTTTTTACCTTGCTCCAGTCCTCCTCCGGTGGTATCGAAGATGCCGTCGTATTATTCGTCTTCTCGTTCAATTTAGGTCGACGTTTCGATTCCTTTTGGTTTACAAGAGAGCTACGAGATGCAGACTTCCTCACTTCTTTTCCAGCTTCGGTAACCTGTTCCTCTCGTCGGCTTATTTCTTTTCCTTCATACGATGGGGTCCACGGCTGCGACTTCTTTTTGACGTGGTCTTTATCTTTGCTCCGTCCATCATCGTTCATCACACTTATGTTAACCTTAACTTCTTTTTGTCTTCTACGATCACTCTCAGGATCCAATCGCGGAATATCTTCAAAACGTTTTTCATACTGCTCCAAGTGTGGTTGACGGGAATCTTTCTCGCGTCTGGGTTCGTTTGAGGGCCCGCTTTTACTTTTTTGATCTTTCAGCGGCGTTAGAATGGGAACATCGGCTTCTCGCTTGGCTTGCCCATAATCCTGTTGGTGCACTTCTTTGTGATACTCTTGTTTCTTCAGCGCAACCTCCGTAGATATGATTTTGGACTCCGACTCGTTACGGCTGTCATGTTTTTTCTTCTTCCTTCCAAGGACTGGAGATTTTACTTTCTTTGTTTTATCACTGGATTCACTTTCGGTTTTGAAGGGCTGAAATTGTAGGTGAGAACTATCGTTCTTATGAGATTTCTTTTTTGATTTCTTCTTAGATTTCTCTGACTTAGCCTTCTTTTTCTTTTCCGGTTTCACGTCGTCACCATGAAATGGAAGAGAGGGTTCTTGTTCTACTCGAGTTACATGACTGTGGACAATGGGAACGTCACCTTTATTTGGTATTGTAAGGATAGGTTCCACATTTTTATCAATTTTCGCAATTTGACGTCGTAAATCGTTTCTTCTTTCTTCCAAAGCGACTTCCCGTTCGTAATTTAATGCTCCGCGCTCTTCCCAGTCTAACTGTTTTCCGTCATGTGCTTCATCACTTTCACTTTGATCCTGCAAATTCCAGCCACTTGAGGACAAAGACCTCCTCACTGGAGATTCAGAAACTTCTTTTCGCTTTTCAACTTTGGTGTCGTCTTTATCTTTGCATTGCTCCCGCGGCACTTTGTTCCTTTTACCTACAAGAAAAAGCAAAGTAAAGTAAAGTAAAGTACCTTTATTTACACTGGATAACCCTATCAGCTACCTGAGCTGTTCTCCAAAGAAGTTCAATAAGGGCCATCCCTCAAGGGTCCAGTGTTCCTACAGGAGGAAGCCGGAGTACCCGGAGAAAATCTGCGATGCTTAGAAGAGTCAAACTGGACATACATACATACATACATACATACATACATACATACATACATACATACATACATACATACATACATACAAACATATATTGCAACTCCTAAATTGGGCTTTTCAGTTACAATGTTTAACTAAAATATTTAGGTAACAACTAAGAAATAATGATTAGAAAAAAATATGTTTACAAATTTACAAATATTACAATAAATATGTTTACCAAAAATTCTAAGAATTATGCATAATTGCACCACTCTGTAGTGCATTAAGTAAACGGCGCCTAAACACCTTCACGTTCTCTGCAGTCTTTAAGTCATTGGGAAGATTGTTCCACAATTTACATCCGCGGTACATAAACGAACGTTGTCCAGAGGATAAACGATATCGAGGGATATGCAGGAGATTGCAAGACCTTGTGGCCCTACTATGGATATGTGACCGAGTGACAAACTTCTTGGCCAAATATTCCGGAACTAAATTATCGATACATTTAAATACCATTACAGCATCGTTGAAAAAGAGCCTATCCTTAACTGTGAGCCAATTTAGAGACCTTATGCTTTAGGAGATGTAGCCATATTTCCTAAGTCCTAATACAATGCGGGCAGCAAAGTTCTGCACTAACTGAAGCTTCTTTACATTACTTTGAGAAGTACTAGCCCATACAGTAGAACAATAATACATTTTACTAAAAACAAAAGCGTTCATCAGCAATATAAGAGGTTTTCTATCCAGAAGGTGTTTAATTTAAACTGTACTAATTTAAACAAACAATTAGAAACAGTTTTTGCTATGTGATCGTTGTAGGTTAAGGACTGGTCAATGTACACGCCAAGGTCCTTCGCAACAGGAATTGGTCTTATTTCCTTTCCCAAAAGCGAGATTGACATTTGAGGCAACTGCCGCAGTAGTTGTGGCACACCAACCAGCAAAATTTTAGCTCTGTCTGGGTTGATTAATAACAAATTTTGACAACGCCATTTGCAGATTTCTCTTAAGTCTTCATTCAAAGAACTGAATTCACGAATGTTAGCTGAACGAAAAGACAGGTACAGTTTACAGCCATCGACGTAACACGCAGGCTTACAGTGGGCTGGAACAGACAAAAGATCGTTCAAGTAGATGGTAAATAGTACAGGTCCCAATATGGAGCCCTGAGGAACTCCATATTTTAGAGGGAGTGAGTCTGAGATAGAATCTGCGATGCGGACTCTTTGGCTACGACCAGACAAGTGATTGTTAAATCACTCCAAACTAGATGAGGTGGCGCCCACACTTCGTAACGTCTGAACGAGAATATCATGCTGGATACTATCGATTGCCTTAGACATGTCTAATAGCACGAGAACAGATACTTCACTCTTATCAATGGCCGTGAGAAAATCATCTGTTACACGTAGGAGAGCAGTTTCCGTTGAATGAAATTTTCGATTACCACTCTGGAGTTTAGATAAGTTCTTGTTGGTGGTTATATAGTCAACGAACTGATGGTGAGCTTGTTTCTCTGATACCTTAGATAATTATAGGCAGTAATGAAATAGGCCAGTTGTTACACGGGTCCTCAAAATTCCCAGACTTTAACACAGGAATAACCTCAGCCATTTTCCATGCTTTTGCGAAACTGTTAGTACTAAATGAATTATTCATAATGCTTGTGATAACTGGGGCTATGACAGGCCAACAGCCCTTAAGGACACGAGCTGTAACTTTATCATGGCCAGGTGCTTTGTTCGAGGAGAAGCCCTTTATAACATTTTCAACTTCTTTTTCTGTAACAGCACGAAACAGAAAAGCACCAGGGCATGATGTTGTGGCAGCATTATTAAGATCGTACTCCAAAGCAAGGTCAAAGGCTTTCTGGGCAGCTGAACTTCCAACGCTCGCAAAAAAATTCGTTGAATTTATTATCAAGTTTGGTCGGGTTGCCATTAATGTTCGGTAGAGACTTACTTTTTTTAGGCAAGCAGCGATTGATGATTTTCCAAATGGCATTGATATTTCCATCGTTATTCACGATTTCAGACCGTACATGAATTGTTTCGGCAAGCCGAAATTCGCGTTTGACTTCCTGTCTAAAAAATTTGATTGCATTCCAGCAAAGGCGATCACTGATTTTAATGGCTTTTCTGTGCCATTTGTCACGAGTTTTCATTAGCTGACGGATTTCAGGAGTGACAAAGGGGTTCGGCCTTGATTTAATTTAATTTTAATCCTCTTTAATGGTGCATGTGCGTCCAAAATGTCGGTGAACAAGGTATTAAAAGTGTCCACTTGATCATGAAAATTATCAAAGACAGATATCACATTAAAACGGGGCTAGAGCCAAATCCATACAAAACTGATCTGCATCATAACTGGTGTAGCTCCTTGTGGTGATATAGGAAGGCTTAGCTCTAGGAGTCTTCAGGGTTAATATTAGATAAACCAGATTATGGTCACTAATAGAGCAGGTAAGTACATCGCTGAAGCTAACAATAGACTTGTCTGTGGTCCTAATCACATCAATGAGAGACGAAGTTGTCTCCGTGATTCTTGTTGGCTTTGTAACTAGCTGTATCAGGTTAAATGTGGAAATAAAATCAAGTAGCAAATTACCATCAGGACAGGAGCGAAGGAGATTACAGTTCAAATCGTCGAGCAAAACAATGTCGAAGTTCAGTAGCAGAGAGTCCACAAAGTTATTAGCAAGGCAATCGAAGCTAATTGCAGTCGGTGCGTTTGGCGGTCGATAAACACTGCACACTAAATGAGATTTATAGGCTCTATATTGCACTTTCAGCCAGAGTTGCTGCAAACCGTCGGTGGAAACAGATGATAGTTCCTCTAACAAAGACGCTTTTAAGCATGCTTTAACATAAGTACACAATCCCCCTTAAGATGTGAGTGGTCCTCGATCTTGTCTGAACACTTGGTAGCCAGGGATGTCAACCCTTTCATTAGTCACAGTTGTGTCAAGCCATGTTTCAAGTAAAGTAAATATGTCGAAGCCATTTTGAACAATAGTATCCTAATAACAATAGTATCAGTTGGCGGAATACGCGAGCCGTGACTTAAAGAACTTTCTGTGAGGCCAGATTCCAAAATGTCCGCTCTCTCGATTCAGCATCCAGGTCGAAAAAGGCTTGTGCTCTCGTAGACGGCAGCCAGAGATACGTAGATAAACGTAGCTGAAGTATGGTTGAGCACTTTCAAGAGGCTAAGAGGTACTAATCTCAAAGGACAGCAAGGTTAGCAGTAAGAACATCAGAAAAAGCGCAGAGCGACTCGGAGAACATCTAGGCGCCACGGCGAACATCTAGGCGTGCATCTGGACAACACTTTTCTCATATGTGACCAAGGCAACTTTAATCAGATTACTGCACGGAGCCGGAATCGAACCCTAGTCACAGTGGTAAGAGCACTATCACTGTGCCACCAGCACACCTACTGATGCAATATTGAAAAAAAAAACCGAATACCGATAACGAAAAAAAAAATACCGATCATAAAGATATAGCGATATCTCGCCGCGATTGAAATTTAATGAATATTAAGTCCAATTTTTTAACCAAGCGCAAAAATATCACAAGAAAAACATTTTAGCAAAGAAACGTGGAACGTGTAAAACAAAAAAAGGAGAATGCACTTTCACGCACTCGGGTTACGGCAACATACGGGCTGAATACATTTGCACGACTTTAACCGAAACTATTTAAACACGGCGTGAATTGACAACGGAACAACACGTGGTATCATGTAGAAGCAATTTTCGATTAGTTGAACGTAACAAGGCAAATTCGCTACATTCTTTCCCTTACTCCGGCATTGTTTGCCAGACGGTTGTAGCATACGTGTAATACCAATAATACCGTAGATTTCGGTATATCGATATTTTGCAAATAAAAAAAAAAATAAAAAAAAATTGACTTACCGATATTTAAAAAACCCCGATATTTATCGGTATATAAATGAACCGCATCAGCCTAATACTACTACACGAACGCAATGTATCAGTAGGCACTAAATTGTATAGACGACGATGAGATTTTAAGTTTAAGACGGATCATGGCAATTATAAACCAAATTCTGTCTTGTCATTGGACTCGATTTTCAGATAAGCCTTTTTCTTACTATGCTCTCTGATTTGAAATCAGGCCTTACACTCTTACATACCACATTAACTGAACTTATCGACGCCGTAGATAACTGAAACCAGAATTTGGACAATGGATTAATATACTGTACTGAGAAGTTAAAGTTAACTGGCTGCGAAGATAAGGAATTTTTTTCCAATAAACCAAAAATTAATTTTACTTTCAAGTTGGTTGCATGGTTGGCTGCCTGGCTAATTGATTGGTTGGTTGGTTTATTAGTTTGCTAGTTGTTAGTTAGTTAGCTGGTGTTTAAAATTAATGTATGACAAAAATTTTTAGGTTATTAAATATTTGTTAATATAATTTGTTGTGGGTCTTTTAGGCGCGTATTTATTCAAGTATACACAGATTTCAGATGTACTGAACTTAAATCATACTGCGTTATGAAAAACCTTTTACCTTCCGCGAATTACAGACTATGGTTGACAAACTAAAAATTTTTTTAAATAAGATTAAAAAACGAACAAGTTGTACCTATTTATTGACTTAAAAGTTTTGATGCTGTTTACCATGAAATACTATGAATGAAATTGATTCGCCACAGATTCCAAGTAAATACCATCACGTTATTTCGCTACTACCTGAGTGGAAAGACTCAACCATTGTCATAATTTTCCTTCAGAAAGGTACGTACGATGTGGAGTACTTCCAGGATCTATCTTGGGGCCACTTTAATTTCTCATCAATATATAAATCTAAGAGATCGATGGCCCGAGTTGCGACCTTTTGTCTGATGAGGCAATTTAATTATACTAATACCACGTATACAGCCAACGACCCAAAACTCTCGTTCATTGCTGTCAGGGATGTGCCGGATCAGGATATCGGTATCCAGTAGTGTCCACTACCCGATGAAAACCCACCGGATATTTACCTGATAGGTTTTGGGTTCGTGGAAGAAAGAATATCGGTGGAAGAAAGAATCTCGGTGGAAAAAAGTGCTTTTGAGTGAGTCAGCAAGCATTTGATTCCAGCCTTTGTACGTGACAAAGACAGACAACAACACAATCTGATTTTTTCCACTGACATGATTAAACTAATTAGTAATAGAATTGCAATACATATTAAAGGTCAGTTTCACCGACTTGGAAAATGGCTCAATAGAAGCAAACTAAGCTTCAATGCTATCAAAACTAAGTGCAAGTCTGTTGCCATTTAACATATTCTTGCAACTTATGACAATCCATGAATTAAGCCAACCCGAAGACGACAATCAAATGGCCAGAAATAGAAAAAGGAAGCAAAACATTTCACCAGTTTACCTTTAGTATTCTGACCAGAGATGCAGAACAATCTCTGAGCTGGTAAAGGAACGCTTACTCACTTCTAAAATGTTAACGATAGGAAACTCATATCATAAACTGGGAATCGAGATTTTTGTATTTTAGAGGAAATGCTGAGCAAAGATCTGTCAACCCTGGTCACTTGCTTTTGGCATAAATACAGAACAAATTGAGGAGGGAAACATAAGACCCATTTTAACAAGAAGACCTTTGAAAATGTACCTTCTCTGAAATATTCTTTTGTGGTTTTCATCTTTTCTGACTTGTGTTTCTTTGAAATCTTTTTAGGCGAGTGTTCCGCTGAACTTTCATCTGGAGTTTGAACACGCTTCACTCTTGATTCACTCTTAACGTCAACTAGAGAATAAAATTAGTTGTTTACTCAAGTGGCAACTGGTTAACTAGTTGACGGGAACAGTAGTCATTAAATCAGGCTGGGACTGTAAAGTCAAAAACAATGCGAAGACTAATTTCTGAAAATCAAGATGAAAATTACTAAAGGATAAGACCGTGAGGCTGGATACGTGATGTCCAGTGAAAAATAAAGAATAAAATAAAACGGTTTTTAAGTTCAGATGAAACTTAACCGGTGAAATAGAATTTACTCACAAATTAACAAACACGTCTTTCTTAAATAGGTGTTTTAGATGATTACGTTACTTTATTTCTGTTAGTATAAAACACAATTGAGATTTGATGGATTTAACACCGTTCACACTGCGATCGAGTCTGGAAAATCGATGGCCTTCACACTAAAATTTTAGATCAATCTATGATATAGACTGGAAAAGCACCCCTCGTAACGAGGCCATTTTCATGATATAGCACCTTTTGCCGGTCGCCATGGAAAATTCTCGATTCTTTCAAAAAACAGTGGGTCTTTCCCCCTACTTTTTACATTTTGACTTCATGTGCTTCATTTACATTTCGCAACGATTCCCGTGGCGATTTAAGTTGGCTTTTTTTCAAAATACATGCAAATTAGCTATACTTTAATAGAAGTATATGTTCTACTAATGCTGCATTTTCATTCCGTATTTTAGCCATTTCATTTATCGTATAATTTTAGTTTACGCATACAGTCAGGGCTAGGAAGCACAATAACAGCATTTCAAGTAAGATTTAATAATCATAAAAGTTCTCTAACGCATCATGTAAAGGAACAAAGGGGTATTTGCAGAGAGCATTTATATTCGAATTTTTATGAGGAAAGACATGTGGGTTTGGAGGATTGGTATGTACAAATAATTGATGTAATTGATGTAAGACACCCTACAACAAGAGAAGGACATTGGGTTCAACTTGATAGAGATCTAAAGCTACTACGTAAATATGGTTTGGAAAGCTATTCAAGAACGGTTGTCCTTGTTAATCTTAGAAGAGCTGACGAATGAGCTGAGCCCGAAACGTTGGACTAATAAAGTTAAGAGTTTTTATTCTGATGATTATATATTTTTAAACTCAAGTTCTGTTATGGTTTCATATATATACAGTATAAATATATATATATATATATATATATATATATATGTTTGTGGGCGAAAGCTCCCATTCATTCTGACGACGGCTCGATGAATTGAGTTGAAAACTCTAACAAAACCGCAAATCCAGAGAACCACTTTCAAGAAATCTCACAAGATGCCTATATATATAAATATAAATATAAATATATATAACTACAGACGGAACCGTTTCGGCCTACTTGGCCTCATTAGTGTAGTGCTGACGAGCAGGATGGAGAAGCCTATATTATATTATATTATATTATATTATATTATATTATATAATATTATATAATATTATATTATATATTACAAAATAGACTTTATTAAAAGCATACGTTTCTGAGACCAGTCCATTCGTATATATATATATATATACACGAATGTACCAGAAGTGTGGGACATTTGAGTTGCCTATATAATATAGGCTTCTCCATCCTGCTCGTCAGTACTACACTGATGAGGCCCAGTAGGCCGAAACGGTTCCGTCTGTAGTTATTTATATATATATATATATATATATATTATATATAATTAGCACATACCTCACAGGAGGATAGTGTTTTTTGCACAATCTAATTGGTTCCTCTATCTCGGAATATCCAGTACTATTCACTTCCGAGCAAAACAAGATGGCGTCCAGTTATGTTTACGGAAGAACATTTTTTCAATAAACGAATTTGCCAACGAAATTTGGCACTAAGTATTCAAAGATATGTATTTCTTCTACTTTTAGCAGTAAATGCACTCAGGTTGAGATGATGACGATGTCAGGACAGAGTTCTAAGCTCTAAGAATATAGAAGTTTCACATATAGGGTCGGTAGAATTAGCCAAAGGTGGGTAGGACAGAGAACCCATACCCCTTAAAAACATTTCAGTATTAAATTAAAACAGAGACTTCATCGATCTGTTTTCTTGAATAATTTTATCTTAAAGACATAACGGTTACGGTTTCACTTGTGACAGAACACGCATTTAACTAAGGTGCATCACCATGACATGTACTCTAAATTAGGCAAAAACGTAAGAAGTTGCTTGGCAACATGAAAACTTTGGAGCAGCGGACATTTCGCTCATTTAGTTCCGACTAACCGAAGTCGTTAATCAAGTTATGTTTAACACTAGAACCATATCTTCCTTCATGACAAAGTTCTCAATATGAGACGTGATATTACGCAAACATATGCCCACTTGCCAATCATAAATCCTTATGGCATGCGACTAATCACTAGCATGAAAAAAAGAGAAAATTATCTTTTTATCTGTCACAGAAGAAGTAAGAGTGTACTATGCATTTTCACGGTGCGAAAACATCAAGACGGAGATCATGATGGCAATTTAACTCAACCGCAACCCCTATTTCTATTGTCATGTCGATCAAGCATAGTGTTCGACCTTAACTTATTCAGTAGTTAGTCCCTGGGCCGGTGAGGTTTAAAATTTAAAAGCCAAAGGGCATCACCTGGTAGCCAAGCCCTGAATCATGTGATAATGGTAACTGTATAAAGGTTCTCTGGTTTATATATGTTTGATTTGTTGGTGAGATTTAAACAATCGTATATGGAGCTTGTCTTCAGCCTATTTACTGTCCATGAGTAATGACAGAAAAACAAATTCAGGGAGGAGTTGATAGTAAAAGTATATGCTGAGTGGTAATACAGTAGAATAAAATATCAACCAAATATAGAAACTATCATGACAGGTAGGGTAACAGATTATTGACCCAATGGATATACATGCCTCAACTAGTGATCAATAGAATCTGTTCATTTCTTTATTTATCTTTCCAAAAGTTGAAAACCTCTTCTAACAGGACTAGTCCACTGACTAGTAGTTATCAAATTTTAGGAGCCCAAGCCCAATTTTTTTTTAAATTCCTGGACTGGTAGACTGCCGCTAAAAAGGTCGAGGACTGTAAACAGTCGACAAAGATCGCAACAAACTGGATCCCTATTATTTCTATCATTTAAAACGTCGATCAAGATCGCGATAGGTTCAAATTTTTTCTGGTTGATAGAGATCGCGGTAAGTGCTATTGTGATCAAGAATTGCCGTATTAATATTTCTGACATTCCAATCCCAACACAGACACACAGTTACACACATAATGCCATTATTTATCGCTTACACTTATCTCGATATTCACCTGATTCGACATCTCGGAATTTTTTTTTATCCGTATATTCGGAGAAATGACCAAGAGCTGATCACCGGGTAATGGGGAAAAGCTGAATCTGGAATACGTCAACAGAATAAAAAAATTCCAAAATTTTGAAGGCATTGATTCCCATTCTAGTTTTTAAGACTCAGGACCACTGCTCACTCTTCCACGTGGATCCGAATCGTGATCGAAATCTCGGTCCGTATAGATGCTATATTGTGTCGGGATGACTACACGCCATTGCGTGCGTGGAATTTTTCAGGCGTGGTATTGCTGTACCGTCACAATATGATTTTGTTCATTACGAGAAATGTAATGAATGGATGTCACAACACATTTTTAAGGTCTTCTCAGGGAGTGAAAGGGTGTCAATACAATAAAAAAGGTGATGTTTTCAACATATTAGTCTTTTCGCACTGGAATCGATAAAAGTTTTCATGAAAAATAAAACTTAGTTTAAAAAGTTTTAATAAAAATTTCAGATACAGTTGTGTTTGAGTAAAAATTTGCGGCCAGTGGTAAAAAAAGACTGAATTAAATTAATGCAAGTAGGACAAATTCTGGGGATAATGACATAAACCTTGGTCTGGTTGAATAGAACGGTGATTTAAAAATTGAAAAATTTTACTATTTAGTTAAATACTCAAACCACCAAGTAATGTATAAAACGCATGGACTTGACCATACCTGTTTCATCTGTTTTACTGTAATAAAAATGGAAGAAAAAAGAAATAATTAACACTTTATTTTTAAGAAGAATATGAATAATGATGGCAACAGCAACTATCACAATAATAGGAACAACAAGAATAATAGTACATAACAACATAGCATCTGGTATGCTACCAGATTCACTATATCTACATTAGTCTTGCCTACAATGGAACAGTGGCTTTAAGACTTTTGACCATAAATTAGCTTTTTAGTCATACTTTTTTTAACATTGCCACAATGTTTCAATTAAAAATCTTTCGAGTATGAAATTATCAATAAATTAAATTAACACAATCTGGGGAAAAATACATTTCCTGTCTACTCAATAATTAGAGTTGGTGGCAACATTAACCAATCAATGGGCAAAGACACACTTTGGCATTCAATTCTACCTAATGCCAGATGATTTTAGTCAACAGAATATGGTGCCTGTCTTTTGACAGGTTAAAACTGATGATTTTTAAATCATTTTACTATTAATTCTTACTATAAGTTTTTATCTCTATTACTGATTACTTATTATCTTAATGTGTAATATATGCAGCGTATGTGTATAGAATTGATATATGGCATGCATCGGATGTGAATATTTTTATAATTATGAAACAAATGCAGCTAGAGGTCTACATTGTATGTTTAATGACTATTTTGTGCCGTTGCCCAATACAGGATTAAAAAAAGGTAAATATCTGAAAAGACAAAAATGACAGGAAACAACCCATGTTAACACCCAGTGTCCTACAAATACAACACCTCCAGAACAAAAGAACAACAGAATGGACAAAGTAAAAACAAAGAAGGAACAATAAATAAAAGGAAAAAATTTGGCCATTAAAGGGTCAAACAAAATCTTACTTTATGATTAATGTGTGCAAAGAGTAATTGGAAAACTACATGGTAAACCATATGCCCACAACTAATATGAGTCTTGATTCAAGCATTCATTACATGTAATTTAATTTTGAGAGTTTTGTGGGCATTTGCTCAGCTGTCAAAGGTAATATTCATCAATAGGTTTGTTGAGAAACAGGGAAAGCCAAGAAAAGAGGAAATTGCGAATGTAAACACGATGATCAGCAGCTGAAATACAAAAACAGTTACCAATTCTGATTGAATTGTATCAGCAAAAGGAGCAGTGTAAGTTTGAAACTTTTATTAAATTTTTCCATGCCAGATTCTGAGTTTGAAACCCAGCAGTGACACGGGCTTCTCATATTTTTCTTTTCCTTTTTTGTCTATGTGTATTTTTGTTCCATATTTTCTTTTAGTTTTAGGTTTTCTTTATAGCTGCCATGAAGCAATAAATTGAAATTTACATCAACTGAGTTATCTTTTGAATTGGATTGTGGACAGTATTCTCCATTCCAGGTCCCTCACAAGGACTATGCATCTAGAATGGGAGTCAAGATTGAGGTACTGTACTTTGATTCTCAGCAATTTCTCAGTTTAACTGTTAACTTGACATTTCTTTATTTTGCAAATTTAAACAAAGACTAATAATTATTAAAAAAGAGAAACCTTTTGCATATCAGTATGCAAAACATTGCATGTACTTCCAACAGGTAGGATGTGGTATCATTTACAGCAGAGATTTATTGAGTCCAGTCCAAATCTAGTCATTTGGGGTTACTGACTTAGGTTGAGTTGCTTTATTTTTCAGGAACAACTCAAGTAAAGTTGAGTAGCTGAAAATTGAGTCAAGTCATTACAACACTGCCAAAATGTAATGATCAACAAATATCATCATCAGATACTAAAAGGCATTTTACAGACAAGGTCAAATGGTGAACATTACTGTGTCAACATTATTTCAGTAATTATGTTAAGTTGTGCCAACTCTTTGTAAATTGTGATTGTTGAATCCTGTCTCTTTGCAAGTAGGAGACCCTGTTAACATACAGTGTTCCCCCAAGGGGACTTCAGAGCAGCAGCACACTATTTCTGCCCTTAAAAACTCTTGGAGTTTACCAAGCTTGCCAATGATCAGTAGTTGCTCCTATGAACATCAGACATTGCAGCACTCTCAAATGCTCTTCACCTGACCAATCTACTCTTAACATTCTGGTAGAAAAAATGTCCTTTTATCAGTCTTATGTTACATGTACATCTGTAAAACTTACATAGCTTAATAAATTGCAACTGTGAAACACAGTAGACTATGCTAGATAATTTATTCACCAAACGTAAAGCAATATAAACTTATTCAAGACAAGGGAGTGACTGATTTCAAGCTCTTTAATCAGGAAAGTTTCCTGAGCCTTTAATAGAAGTAGAACTCTTAACCTTCAAATTGCTGTAAGTTACTAAGTAGATGTTTGACATGTGTAAGGCTTTATCTAAAATTTCTTTGTAACTTCTCCATTATTAATGGCCTATAAAAACTTCATGCTAGGCATTGAAATTCCTCACTAGATTGCACTTTCCACCAGGTTTGTCCATTGCTATGATGTTACTATGCAGATCAGGGCTCACTTGGCTTATAATCATGAGGAGTTAATGTTTGACTTCAGTCTGAATCTGACTTTTATTATTTTTACTCAGGCCAAAGCCAGATCCTGAAGGTGTGAGTTCATATCCTGTTCAAGTCAACATTTTTCAGTTGACTTCATTCAGTGTCAGATTATCATGAAAAATTTTTGTTCACAGGTGATTAGTTTGCATCAGTTTTGAAAAGATGTGTAGTCTGAACAACCACAACAGGTTGAAAGTTAGTGATATGTAAAAAAGTGCAAAAGCCAATCTGTCCATGCTTTTAAAATACCAAATTGAAGATGCAATGGTGAGTTGCTTGGGTTTTTTTGACTCAATAAACTGGACAGATGAAGAGAACTATAAAAATGCTATTACCATTTTTGCAATTATTTCCAAGCAAAATTACCTGCTGCGAGATATGAATTGACCAAAGTTCTCCATGAAATTATGTTAAGTTTCGCACAGTACTGTAGGAATCAGAAGAGGGCAGGGGTCAATGAGTTGAGAAAAGTGCAACTAGCACAAATAATTCTGAAGATTCTGATATTTTTCACAATTCTGATCATGACACTTTTGCAGCAGAAAGTGAAGATGATTGACATAAAGATAAACTGTTTGAATAAATAACATTGTTTGTAAATTTTTCTTTTGCTGTAGTTTTAAGTGTGTTTTGATTGACTACTAAAGAGCAGACAATAACCTTAGTAACATGAGGTAAAATGATTTGTTTTCATGGTATTTCCTAGTCATAATGGATCAATTTCAACACCCATTTTTAAACAATCGCATGTGCAAGTTGATTTCCACATGCAAATTAACACATGTGTACCATTTTGCTCATGAAAAGGCCTGTATTTTATGCCAAAATACCAGCCAATTGTGGTCACACATTTTCTTAACAATGGATGTCTTTATCATTTTTGTATAAACATTTACAACTGCTGAAAAGGTGCTGCACATTTTTAATCCCAGTGTATTTACCTCACAACACTTCTTATTACTTTCACTTTAGATTTTGTCTCTGAAGTTGAGCCATGGTCATATCTGCATTTACCACCATAGGGACATCGACCATCTCTTAACCAATTAAAGCACTTTTCATGTTGGGATTCATGGTGATCCTCTCTTCTTGGTTGTGTTCTCTAGGAAAATTCAAATTCAAATCATGTGTATTGTTACTTATTATTGTTACCCATGTTTTGTAAATTTTTTAAAAAATTATAGGACTAGGAGTTCTCTTTGCCATTATTTTTTGCAGGATTTCATATTCTTTCTTGCTTAGAAGAGATTTTCACAGCATATGAGGCAAGGTTTTTAGACCAAAAGCTCTATGGAATTGTTCTGATAAATTTATGAAATAGTGTTTCTACAAATCTAAGATTTCAGACTCTTGAAGAAAGCATTTAACAAGGTACTTGTTTTGTGGCCAAGACCTTTATAATTCCATGGGATTACCATAACCCAAACATCAGATCATCCTTACAGATATGACTTTAACGTACCTAGCAATGTTTACCTTTTTGCAGATTATCATAGTTAAAATTAATGACTAGTTGTAATTATTTATAAATGTTTCCTTTACTGGGAGTGTAGCACAACATTTTTTTTAATTTTATTGAGCTCACAGGGATAGCAGTCATCTTTTACAAATGGTATGATCAATTGACAGAGAATGTCTTACCTTTTCCATAGCAGGGCCCAGGGGGATTTTGAAAAATCTATGCATGTAATTTTGCAAATTTCCATCATTTCAGTTAAAGCACTTTTAGTAAATTCTTGAGGTTATACATGTGAATCATCAATTTTAATGCTTGAAATGAATTAATTAATGAAATAGTACGATTATTGGTGTGAGCAAGGTCACATTGGTTGTACCATGCCTATGGTATCCACCAAGTTTGCAGTACTATAAACGTAAGTGAAAGATGTTGATGTTCTAAGGGTTGACATCATCTCAAGAGAGTGAGGTAACTACAAGTATCAATGATATCCATGTAGAATGACAGCAGCAGTTTCACTATATGTCAAGATCCTTGTCATTTCAAATTTTTCACTTCCTTTGTCCTAGATCAAGCCTCAAAATTAGTTTTGGTCACCAGTCATTAACCAGTAGAACTATCCTGTCTGACTGGCAAATACCAGCATTTGCCAGTCATCCATGACCAGTAATTTTTTTTTTTATAACAAAATATCCAAGTTTGGTTGAGTCTCTTGTTTCAGAAAATGTTACTTTCATTATTGTTGTGGACATATAGTTTGGGAAAAAGCTCATATCTTGCAGCTCAAAATGCTGCAAGCATTTCTGAAATTCCTCCAGTTGAAACACTTACATATCAGTTATAGTGTTACACTAATGTGCAATGCCTTGTGGTACACAGCAGTCATCCTCACTCTTTGCTAGTCACCATGGAGAACAATTGTTCTATCTGTCATTATCCAAATACAGTAGAACCTGAGTAATGCAACCACCCTTGGTTCTCATGAAAACAGTCGTAAATGACAGGTGGTCGTTAACACGAGTTTGCCAATGACATCATCATTTCTTAAAAATATCAAACATGTTTTTTAAATGCTAAAAATGCCATGATGATAGTGAAAATTAATATGCAAAGACAAGAGACTGTAGAACTACTAGGTTTTGAGAACTTTAGCAAACTGATAAAAATGGACTAAAAACACTGTTATTTATATGCGAACAACTGTCGCATATTTACATAAGACGTGATGACATCATGACACCTTTTACACCATGACAGGTGATGTGTGCCGTTGGACTTCAGAAAAATACAAAAACAAAATTCCATACATATTTGCGTGATGACTTGCAAGTCATGTATTTAAATTGAAATGTAAGATACAATGTCACGTCATGAGTTTTAAAGTTTGCGAGATGGATATAGACACTTGCAAACATGAAAGGCGATGTTGTTTTGAAATTTGAGAATCTTAATGCATTAATACATTGTTTATGAAAAATACAAACTCTTGTCTCTCAGTATTCTGCATCCATGTTGGGCATTTGAAGTGAAAATGGTCGTTAATGACAGGTAAATTTCTTGCTTGGGATGCAAAAAAGTGGTCGCTGGTCACGTTGGGCAGGTGGTTGCTCATTACAGGTACTTTTTAGCTACAAATCATTGGTACCAGGAAATGTGGTCGTGTAAGACAGGTGATCGCAAAACATGGTGGTCAGATAACTCAGGTTCTACTGTACTAAATATTCACACATAGTTTGTGTGGTGACCATTTGTGATGTGTGTTCTTGGCTACAGCAAAGAAAATTATTGCATTTGACATGTTCTGATGATAAGAAAAGTACAAGTAAGCATTTTCTGGCAAAAAGTGAATTGTGAACAGAAAACAAGTACAAGTGTGGTTTTTTTTCATGACACCCCCAAAAAGCCATGAATGTGCTGAAAAACAACCATGACTATTGTATCCAAAACAAAAGAAAGCAGTGTTAATAGGCCACAAACGAAAAAGGCAAATGTGACCAGTAAAAATCCTGTGACTAGCAAATTTCATTTTTATACTGGTCATGATGACCAGTAGATTTCCAATATTTATTTTGAGGCTTGTTCTAAATGAAAAAATTCTGGTGAAAGAAAATGCAGTCCATTAATCAAGGAGGGTGCAAGGGGTTGCAGGAGATAGTGGGGGGGGGGTGTTTAAACTACCCACTGATCAGTGTGTGCCCTCTACAAGAATGTCAGACCCAGCCCTGTAGAAGCCTGATGCATCCAAGCCTGGAGGTATTTTTTTTTGCTCTGGCTGTCAAAATGACCAGCATCAATCAGATTGTGCTTGTCACAAAACAAAATGTACCTGTCACTTAACAAGACTATAATTTGATTGCTATTCATACAGTCGCTGTATAATAATAATTTATTATATACAAGCATTGGTGTGGGATATTAAAACTTAAAAGTATGAATGATACATGTACTGCACACAATTTTATTTAAAAGTATTATACATGTAGATTTATACATGTAGCATACGACTACAAAAAGATCATAATCATCAACAATTAATTTATTCTTGAACCATCACATGTCCCTTTGATCAATTTAAATCCTCAAAGTCATAGTAAATCCCCAGGTAGGAAACCTGCAAAACTAGCATTATTATCATCTGAATCAGACAAATGTTTCTCATGTAAGTCATTGTCAGTGGTCAAGTCTTGATCAATATGGCTATCATTGCTAACACTATTTGTGTCAGCAGACATAAAAAATGAAGTTATTTTCTTGGATATATTGTATATAATTTAACGCTAGAGGGATTATAAACAATCAATATTCAAGACAGTCACACTTTGCCATTTTATGTTCACCAGCACACGATCTCTCAGGTAACTCACAAAAACCACTCGCTGCAACTTGCACACATCATTAATTTAATATGCAAATGAAGAGTTATCAATTCAAGACAAATATTAATAGTTGGTTTTGCAATGAAACTGGAAATCAATGTTACCTAAACTGTTCTGGACAAAGTGACAGACATAGTCAAATTTGTGACTGTCAAAACTCTATAAATGACAAATTTGTACCAGATGCTAATATCCAGGCATGGATGCATCACAATCTTCTTTCTCATTAAGGGTCTACTCAGGTTGAGATAGCCTGCCATGGTTGCAGATGGAACATTTAAACTCTGACCTGCTGAAATAAATTACTCTGACAAGTACACAATATTTTCATCAACAATTACTAAAAGTACAGTTGGGCTACTGAAAACTCATTACCTTCTACCAACACAAAGCCTTGAAATTAGTGCTGGTCACTGACCTGTAAAGCTATCCTGTTTGACTGGCAAATATTGTTGTTTACTGGTCATCCATGACCAGTAAATTTTTTTTTTTTCACAAAAATTTTAGTGAGATCAGGTTTCTTGTTTCAGATAATGTTATTTTCATTATTGTCGTGGATGTTTAGTTCAGGAAAAAGCAGATGTCTCTGCAAGCATTACTGAAACTCCTATTGACACACTTACATTTCAGGTTACAGTGTCACACTAATGTGCAATAATTTATGGCACACAGCAGTTGTTCTCACTCTTTGCTAGGTGCTATGGAGAACAATTGTTCTGTCTGTTGTGGTCCAAATACTACATATTTATGCACAATTTGTGCAGTGATAATTTGTAATGTGTTTTCTTGGCTATAGTGAAGAAAATTATCAGACTCACTTGGAAAGTAACAGAGGTGCTCTGATGATAAGAGAAGTATGAGTGAGCTTTAGTTAGTGAAGAGTGGACAGAAAACTAGCACAATTGAATTCTTTTTTCAAGATACAGTAGCACCGAAAAGCAGCGAAAGTGCTAAAAAACAATGGGTGACTGTGACTCTTACATTCAAGACAAAACAAAGTGGTGTTAAAGTAAATGGTTTGAACCTGGGAGAATCGTCAGTCACTTCAACCAACAGTCTTTCTCAAGACTACACTAACCTGGACGATCAACTTCCTCAAACATGTCATAAAGTGGTGTTAATAGGCCACAAAGAAAAAAAGGCAAATGTGACTGGCAAATTTCAATTTTTATCATTCATGACAACTGATATATACACTTCAGAGATTTAATTTGATGCTTGACCAACACCAATGTATTGGGTTCTGAAAATGTAAGTACAGGTAGTACTGAATATGTAACATCTCCTATAACAGCAAAAGAACATGATAAAAAAAAGTTGTCAATAATAAGGTCACAACTTCAATGGACTTAGAGAATGATCAAGACCTTTTTGTGTTTGCATGAAAAAAACAGGTAGTGATAGAGGATGAATGAAAAGGCGACATCAACAGTGGTTAAAACACCACTAGTTGTGTTTCGCTGCTTTTACTGCACAAAATCTTCCCAAAAAGATCAACAGTTTGAAAGGTATCCCAGATATTTCATGCAAGGATGTCAATACACTAGCAGCTCAGGAGACATTAGATTTTAAGAAAAGATAAAAGACAAAAGGGGTAAGAAGCTGATGAGAAATCAATTGCTTAATATACATTATACATGCATTGTATGAATTAACTGGAGAAATGACAATGATTGCACAAGAAAATTGCTTTGCTTGAAATGAATTACTAAAGAAAAACACAAACAATAAAAAGACCACAGGGAAGAAGAGATAGCAGATAACTATAAGAACATGGCTATCATGGAAGTCTAAGAAAGTCCAATTATATAGTATCCCACTCATAGATAGACTGAAATCACAGTTACCAACCAAAGTGTCAACATTAAATAATCCTTTATGTGACTAAATGCATGTAGCATTTGATAAGGATCAGTAAGGGCATTGTATGCAATCCAACAGCAAGTGGTACCAACAAAAGTAATAAAAAGGAATGACTTGGTAATAAGACATTGAAAATGGAACATTCTAATGGTGCAACACACCCACAGGGTTTCAGTTTAGCTAGGAAAATGGCAAAATTTGCCATAAGTTTTAAGTAAACTGTGCCCAAATTTGCAAGGGTTTTCAACTTAGTTTTGCTGGCCTTTCAGCTAGGCTAGTTGTCAATATTTTCATACCAGCTGCATATGACAATACATGTAGAGACAAGACATGTGGTAAATGCTTTTATGATGCTAGTGATAGTGCAAAGTGTTACTTTTAATCTGCAGTATATGTCAGCAGTACTCAAATGTAATCCTTAAAGGTCCACACAGCAAGTTTGCAGTGAGACAAAGGTCCATTTATTAAGGTCAGTCAAACTTACCAATAATGTAGAGCTGTACATTCTTGACACAAAAAAGGTACATTCTATACAGGTATTTCGATCACTTAGTCATTAGGGGCTTAGTACCTGAGACTACTTACTACTAAGTCTTATGAGTAATAAAAATACTGAAAAGTATTAATTTTTTATGCCAGCTTTGGGTCTGGAGAAAGTTGTGTTTGGGTCCACATCCAGACCACAGTCTGCCTATTGAGTGTCAATGGTATATATGTTATCAAATTACCACACATTAGAGAAAGTGATGTTAATTGGCATCACCATGCACCAATTAAAGTGGAAACAACTAAAATGATCATCTGGTTAGTCTTATTTTGAAAATGTGAGTTCTTGGAGATATCTCGAATAATAGATGAATGTTCATCAAGCTCTATACCCAGAAAATGATTTCTGAGCCCCAGACAGGAATTGAACCTGCAACCTTCTGATGGCTGGTGAGATGATCTAACCATTGAGCTACCAAGACTCAGATGGTGAGCTAAGGTGCAAGTTCGACATATGTGCGACCTACACAGAAGCAGCTATATGTTAATAATGTCATGTATTGCATATATTTTATCGTTTCGTTACAGCATTTATACGTGCTTCCTTCAGCACGTTTATGGGCCTGAAAACTTTGACGAAAAATTTCATATATCAGACATATTTGACGGCATCAACACTAATTCTGCGAAGGCTTCGAACGGAAGAAAGGAAGCTTATGAGTCCCTTTACGTTTCTCGTTCTTTTAAAGAACGAAGTAAACATCTCAGAATTTCTTTCGTTCTAAATTCTTCCTTCTTTCATTAAACAAGTGATTTTAATAAACGAAGAAAATTCCTGCGTTGAGGATCCTTATGTAGTAACAACGGAAAAGCTAATGTAACTGTAAATCAATAGACAGAATGTCGATAGCTGATCGAACTGCACATTATCACATTGACATCCAAAAAATGACGAACTTTACCTCCGCTGTGCCAGGTCCGAGTCGATCAAAAACACTCTTTCTAGGAGCATTGCCATCGCTTATCTTTTTCGAACCCTCGACGGTTACTTTTCTAGTCAATCGTGACCCAGACATCTCAAAAAATACCAGAGTTTCAACATTACAACCGTCCGGCCATGTTGGATTCAAGCGGTTGTGCAGAATTTGTCGTGATTTGCATTTTCGTAAACTCTCGGTACCCGCTCGCAAATCGAAGGTAATTTTCCGATGATATGCCAGGCTGAGATGATATTGCATGAGCCAACGTGGGATAGGACATGAGTTCGACGCAGGACTCAGATTTTAGCTATCGATCTTGGTTTAACTCGTCAAAATGGAAAACTGCTCTTTATGTGGGATTGCCTGTTTTGAGTGTTGGAGTTCTATGTATTTTAATGTGGCGAAGGCAGTCCACCAAGAACCTGGAGGAAGCTGAGCCTGAAAGTGCTGGAATCCCTGTACTGGTATGAACTGCTCGTTATGATTACATGTATCTTATCTTCTCTTCGCGTTTTTGGTTATTTCACGAATTATTTCAAATGCCTTTACGATATTTATTTATTATTTATTACGACGGAGACGAAAGAATGGTAAATTTATATTTCAAAGATAAAAAGCAAAAGAATCGAGTCTGACTAATAAATGGACGTTACGTGGATCTGTTACGGGATCAACTGGAGATCTGTAACACATCCCCCCCCGAGCTTTTGATAGTCACAATTGTGGTTGATCAATATGGCTCTGAAAGATGTTTTGCCCACCACACTCTATTGGTACAAAAGTATGCTTGCCCTCTCATTTTGAGGAGCCCTCTTTATATACTGCATGACATATAAACAAATTTTTCCTGGCCCAGGCACGAGTACTGATGTTTGGTTACCAAGTACTGTGGCCTCCAAATAATTGTAAATCATCTAAGTTGAATACCAAGTATTCGCAGATTTGAGCTGCCAACACTTGAGTACTGCTCAACATCCAGTACATATGAGTGGTGTGTGGTAGATTTTACTCCCTGCTTATGATTAAAATTTTATCATGGCTATCATGGCCATGGCCTCTGACAAAGGGAAAATGGCCATGGATAAAGTGAAATTGTACTAAAAATCCAAGGCCACTTCTGGCCCCGATGGGTATTTCAGGAAAGCACACATGTATCTCTGCAACTGCATAAATTTCCTGACAGTATATGTGTACAACTGGTTATTTCTGTAAACCTTTTTGGTTCTCATTCTGAAATCTTTGTAGATTTGACATGATTTGATTGTAATCTAAGTCTGAATATCAAAGCCCAGCCTAATGTGTTATGTGTTTCAAACATGCTTCAGATCAACAGTCTGCATGTATACTCTACCAGAATTGGCTGAAGTTTGCTTCAAGGCAATGCACACTGGCCTTGTCAGTTCTCTTGATTTTATTCATCTGAAAACTCTCTCTGACCAATGAATCCAAGACCGTAAACTTTTTCAACTTTGTTCCAAAGTCAAAACAGTGAACTCAGTCAACCCTGACAAAGTGATATTCAATTTCTCAAAGTGTCTGACTACCAATCAAGAAAAAAGCATCTTTACTGAAAGACTTAACTTTTCTATCCCTCCTAAAACACTTGACTGTTATGATTTCTTGGCTCCTTTTGAACTTCTATATTGCAAACTGAATGAGAAACCAATTTCTCCTTCTTCTGGATTCTATCCTGACTTCATCAAGACTAAAGTAAAGGACATTGCACTCAGTGGACTTAAGAGTTACCACTACCCTAGCTTTGTGCTCTCAAAGAAAGAATTCAAAGTTCTAAATGGATTAAAGGATGATCAGGATATAGTCATAATCAAACCAGATAAAGGTAATGGAGTTGTCATCCTTGATAAAATTGACTACAATAAGAAAATGGAAGAAATTCTACAAGACAGCAGTAAATTTAAATGCTTGAATGATGATCCAATAAAACTCACACTTCAATGGGAAAACAAAGTCAGGAACTTCCTATACACTTTTAAGAAAACTGGAGCTATCACCCAAACAACCTACAAGAAGCTCTTTCCTACTGGTTCTCAAATTGGCATCCTTTATGCACTTCCTAAAATACATAAAAATAATGTTCCTCTTAGACCTATTTTTTCTTCCATCAACACTCATTCCTGCAAGATTGCCTAATGATTGCCACTGTCCCATCTCTTCTGATACATACATATATATATATATATATATATATATGTATGTATATGGTAAGTGACTCTTTTTCTTTCATTCAAGAGTTACTCAACTTAAAGTTTGATTCTAACCTCCTAATCATGGCCAGTTTTGACATCACCTCTCTTTTCACCAACATCCCAGTTAACAAAACCATTGACATAGTAATCAATCATCTCTTTCTTAACACTAATCATTACCATGGTTTTTCTTGCAAGTATTTCAAGAAACTCTTACACTTTTCAGTTAAGGAGTGTTATTTTCTTTTTAATGGTTCCCTTTATGAACAGATAGATGGTGTTGCCATGGGCTCCCTCCTTGGCCTGCTTTTTGCTGATATTTTTTTATCATTTCATAAAAGAAGTTGGCTCAATAACTGTCCCCCTCAATTTGAGCCCTTGTATTATCAATGCTATTTTGATGACTGTTTTTTTTATTTAATTCTCCAAATCATATCCTTTTATTTCTTGATTTCCTCAATCATCGACATCCCAATATTAAATTTACTTCTGAAATTAAATCCACCAAATTGCTTCCTTTTCTAGATGTTAAAATTGCACACTCCAATTGATCATTTTTTGACTTCAGTTTATCATAAACCTACTTTCACTAGCTTGTATACCAATTTCAACAGTTTTATTTCTCTTTCTTACAAAAAAAGTTTAATTTTATCTTTATGACACTGTTCCTTTAGCCTTTGCTCTAATTATGAAAACTTTCATAAGGAACTTGACACATTCAAAAAAATTTTTAAACCTAATGGTTATTATACCCACTTTTTGATAAGTGTGTTTGCTTATTTTTGGATAAAGTTTTTGTTTACCAGCCATTGCTTCACAATGTTCCTAAAAAATGGTTGGTATTTCTGTTGTCCTTTTACTGGCACTCACTCTCTTCAAATCTGCATGCAAATTCTTAGTCTTTGTCGTGTATGAGGGTCAAATGACTCCCCATTTACACATACAAGTCTTGGACCATTTGGAAATTTCTTCTCTTACTGGCAAAAAACATCTTAATACTTCACCATCTAGTGTTCTGTCACATCTTCTGAAACTGGCCACTCTGCATCTCTTGATGACTTCAATATTCTTACTTCTTGCACTTAAACCCCTGAACCTTTGACAAGAGAAAGCCTCTTAATCTCAAAAATTAAACCAACTTTAAATGGCAGTCTTAGCTCTGTTCTTCTTTTGTTATTTTAGTGTTTATAACACTGTTATTTTGTATTTCCAACTAATAACTTCATATAATATAATACCGGTTCTCTAGCTATCTATTTATTCACTGTAAACTATAGTTATATCTCCATGCTAATGATGTTGCATGGTGTCACAAAACATTAGTGCACTTAATAAAACTTTATTTTTATCCTTGTCATGGCTTTACTCTGTGTTTCATGCTGGGCACTCATATTTATCCTAAAGGCTCACATGTGTTCAAGGTTCTAGAACATATCAATCAATCAATATATTTATTTATCCACACCAACGTCGACAACAATAGCTGATTTCCACGATGGGCATGCATGCATAGTTAACATATGAAAGTAATATAGCAAAAGACAATAAGAATAGTGAAGGAACTATATACAGTATACATTGAAACTTAAATACTGATATTTACATGGAGTCGAAAGATACAGATACATAATCTAAAACATATGAGTAGCAATTTTATGACTAAAATCAGTTAGGGAACTGCTTTCTCTTATTTCTTTGGGTAAAGAGTTCCATATAAATGCCCCATTGTATATGAAACTCTTTTTCATGCTGTTTGTGCGAGGTTGTGGCAAACAAATTTTGGATTCACAGTCTTGGAGGTCATAGTGTGACTTTTCGTTTGTGTACGTAAAATGTTCAGAAAGGCATTTTGGACCCATATTATTTAAGACTTTAAAGATCACTTTAGCTTTTGCTTTTTTTCTTTGTTTACAGAGAGGTTGCCATGTTAGGGCATTTAGTGCAATCTCATGATGTACTTCATTGTTCATATTTAAAATTACTGGAGCTGCTCTGTTTTGGAGCTTTTGCAATCGTGATGATTGTGTCTTGCTAAAGACATTCCATGCTTCACAACAATATGTAAAGTATGGACTAACAATTGCATTGTATATTGATAATAGGGTATCTTTATCAGCAAATTCTCTTAACCATCTAAGAGCACCTATACCAGAAGTGATTTTCTTGCATATAGCTTCAGTATTGCTTTTCCATGACAAATGTTGGTCAATAATTACGCCAATAGTTTTGGTTTCAGTTACTTGTTTAATTGACTTGTCAATAATGACATTTATTTGATGGTCAGACACACTATTTATCAAAGGTTTTGACCCAATTAACATAAATTCAGTTTTTGTCACATTTAGGCTTAGCTTATTTGCTAATAATCATTGTTTTAGTTTTTCCAAATCTGAGTTCATTGCATCTGTGACATCTTCAATTGTCTTGCCAGAGGCTGTTAAATTTGTATCATCAGTGAATAGATGGGGCTTGGTATCTTTTAGGCATTCTGGAAGGTCATTTATGTACAATAGAAAAAGTAATGGACCTAGAATGGAGCCTTGTGGAACACCACATTTTATTTTTTCTAAAGATGATAGATTCCCATTTACTTGACATTTTTGATAGCGATTTGTTAAGTATGATTGAAGTAATAATTGTGCCTCTCCTTTGATACCATATAGGTCTAACTTTTTTAGTAGAATTTAGTGATCGACTGTATCAAAGGCTTTTTTCAAGTCAATGAATACTACAAGGTTAAATAATTTTTTATCCATATTTATGTACCAATCATTGGTACTACTTAATAGAGCAGTAGCAGTGGAATGGTTTTTTTGGAAGCCAAACTGATTTTCTACCTGGCAAATTTCGACAGCCATTTTTATAAATAGGTGTTATTTTTGCCTTTTTCCAATCATCAGGAAAAGAACATAAAGTAATAGCTTGATTAATAATGTATGTAAGTGAGCTTGAAATAATCGGTGCAGAAACTTTAAGAATTTTGTTTGAAATTTTGTCAAGACCAGTCACTTTATTAGTTGATAGTCTCTGCAGGAGGCAGCACAGTTTGTCTGTTGTAACAACACTGAAAGCATTGAACTCGGAATTAGTAGTTTTTATAAAATCCTGATAATTAAAGGTTGATGACTTTATTTTGCTAGCTAAATTCAGATCAACATTTGCAAAGAAAGTATTGAAGCCATTTGCTATATCTCTAGTATCAGTTAAATTATCACCATCTAAATTTAGCTCATTAACCAAAACTGGTTTACTCTTTTTTCCCAGTAAGCTGTTGATTGTGTTCCAAGCTTTTTTCTGTTTAAATTTTTGTTTGGCAATTTTGTTGGAATAATACTCTTTTTTAGCATTTTTTAGCATAATGTTTGCCTTGTTTCTGTATTTTTTATACTTAGACCAGTCATGTTCAGATTTTGATAAAATGGCTTTTCTTTTTAAATCATCTCTTTCATAAAGTAATATCCTAATATCTCTTGTAATCCAAGGAGCTTTTTTGGATTTAATTTTCTTTTGCTGCAGTGGTGCATGTTTGTCAAGGATTTCTAGAAACATTTGTTTCCAAATTTTCCATGAATTATTTGGTTCATCACCAAAAAAGTAAACATATTCCCAATGTTGATTTTGTAAATCTTTAAGGAATTCGGCTTCATTGAAATGCTCCATGTTTCTGATTTCAACAAGATTTCCCTTTTGCTTTTGACAAACTTTTATTTTCTTAATTGCAAATATTAGACTATGATCACTTATTCCTGTATGTATAACTCCACAGTCAGGGATTCTCTCTGGTTTGTTTGTAGCAATATGGTTAATAAGACTGGTAGAAGTTGTGACCCTTGTAGCTTGCTTAATCAACTGAGATAATTGTTATATCTCATAAACTGCTTTTAATTTGTTTGTATGTGTATCAGAAACAGTTTTTAGAAGGTCACAATTTAGATCACCAAGGAGATATAATTCCTTATTTTCATTGTCAATAGTTTTAATTAAGTGTTCAAGTTGATCAAAAAATTCAGGTGATGCATTAGGTGGTCTGTAAGTTGTGATTACAACAAAGGGTTGACTATCTGGTTTGATGATTTCAATGCAGACAGATTCTAGCTCAGGATGGATAAGGTCAGATCTCACTTTGTAGTTTATAGTGCTCTTTAAGTAAATACATACCCCTCCTCCATTCCTAGATCTGTCTTTATGGATAACATCATAGCCATCTAATTGTATCATGTTATCAGGTATTGTTTTATCAAGCCTTGTTTCATTAAATGCAATTAAGTCAACATTTTTATTTGACATGGAGTACCTAATCTCATCAACTTTTTTTAACAGACTGACAATGGTAAGACCAGCCATTTTAAAACCTCTTTCAAGTGGAATTGAGTTGGTTTTAGAGAATAAATTGCTACTCATATCATTCAGTGACCTATTATATCTAATGTGGTCTACTTTTTCATCACTTTTGCAACATATGGTGGTACCATTGGCCATCTTCACTATTTGCAAAGAGTGGAGAACACTATTTGGCATTGAAGTGAAGCAACATATGACTTCTAATAAACCAACTAATAATGCTCATTCATTTGATGAAACAGCCACTGCTAGTACCTATACAGTCCATTATAAGAAATAAACAGCTTTCAAACTGAAAGCAAAGCTGATAAACATTCTAGAAAAAGTGGTGGCAGAATACCAAGGCTAACAACTGAAAAGAAAAAATCTATAAATGAGACTGATAAGAATAAAAGAATAGAATTGTAGTGAACCCCTAAATGTTGCTTAGGGCTGCCAGCATCAAGGTCAAAAACAGTTACTTGGTTTTGAAGCCAATATAATGGCTCACATAATGTCAAACTTTGTGCTGTTGAATTCACTACCATCCAAAATTATCAGTAGTATAAGTGCATGCTGTGAAAGCAGTCATACTGTATGTTGAAACACAAACCAGCTACAACTTTTGCTGTTTATTACCAGAAAATATACTATCATTAACACCAATGTTAAACTCATTAATGAAAAAATACATTTATTTTATTCAGTCAACATTCATTAACATTTCTGTCACTTTCAATTAACATTTTTGCATAGAAAGTGACATTTATTAGTGTAGATACCCAACCATTTGCATCAAAGGGCATTCTATAGCAACAACAGATGACAATTAACACCATTTTACTATATAATTAGGGAGAACAAAATTTCAATTACTCAAGATATTTCTTGCAGGTCTGTTGCAGGGTTGATTTAAGGTTATATGGAATCCTGAAATGTATAAAAGGTAATCAGTGGCATAGCCAGAAAGCAAATGTTATGTGGGCACAACATCGGCATATATGTCAACATTTTCTGGTAGTTTTTAGTTATCACACTGCTAACAAAAGACATGGGGCATGCCTGTCAAGATATTTTGCAGTATTTGAACCTAATAACACTTCTGTACTAACTGTTATTACTACTGTGTTTCCTCTGGCTTCTCAACATCACCCCTAAGCTTGCTTGACTCAGGCTCGGTGTTACTACTTTCTGCCCTTCTCTTTTTATTCGGATTCATTTCACAATAGTTGAACAATGACAACTGCCTTGCCACCATATTTATACTGAAACATTTTACTCATCAGTGCTCACTGACATGTTGTTTTTTACTTCATCTTGCAAGGACATATTTTTACAAAACAATTAACATTTATGTAAAAATTGAACTAATACTTGGACTTTAGGTAAACAGAATAATTATATTTAATCTTTGTAGTGACTATACTCTATTCTTTGCTAAATGTGAGCTAGATTTGTCAGCAGTATTTCATCTAGGCACAAGCAGGTTTCACCTAGGCACAGGTCTTGGTAGGCCTGGGTGTAGCTACATCACTGAAGGTAATGGAATAAAACTATCATAATTCATACGTAAACTGAATTTGGTTAGACAGTTTGAACCTCTTTTATTTCGCCAATATTTTGATGACTGGCTGTGTAAAATGCTCTGATGACCACCATCTTCTCTGCTGAGCCCTTTCAGAACTGTCTTAACTCGACACAACATTGAATTATGCAACTGAAGACAGTTATCCAGTCTATAGCAGAGACAATGTTGTATCTTAACATGTATTTTAGTTCCCAGCACTTTGTTAACACATATCAACTTTCACGTCCCAGAAAAAAAAAAAGAAAAGAAAAAACAAACCAAAAATACACCTGTTTTGCAGCTAAATAAAGCTTTGTGATCAATGCTTTCATGCAGTCCAGTACTGCTGTGTATAGTAAGGATTGATTGCAAAATATGTTTTGTCTAAAATGTAAAATTTGATGTGTGTTAGCAAAGTGCTGTGAATGAAAGTTGGTTAACAGCTTGAAATTATATTTGTTAGGAAAAATGTGGTATGATGAGAAAATGTCATATAATATCAGTTCAGAGAAGGTGCAGATGAAACCATGTTTATAAGATCAGGGAATAAAACTATCAAAATTTATGAACAAACTGGTGAACGTGGGCTTCCAACAAACAGAGCTTGAAAGCCATGCGTGTGATCAATTAAGACGTTTAAGAAAGAATAGAACTTCTCTATCCCACTACAAAACATATTTTAATGTTGTGAGTTAAAATAGTCTTGAAAGGGCTCAACTGAACGCAGCACGTGGTTGACTGAGCTAAAAATGGCAAAATGATCAACATATTGGTGAAATAAGAGATTTGAACGGTCTAACCGAATTCAGTTTACATACGAATTATGACAGTTTTATTACCTTTATCTCCAACAGACCAGAGAAATATCTTGTGTAATTGAAATTTTATTTTCCCTAATTTAAAGTAGAATGGTGTTACTGGTCATCTTTTGGTGCTTTAGAATGCTCTTTAATGCACATAGTTGCAGAACTACACTAATGAATGTCAACTTCTATGCAAAAATTTCAATTGAACGTGACAAAAGCATTGATGAATGTCGGATTCATTAAAATGAATGCGTTTTTGCTTTTATGAGTTTGAGGTTGGCATTAATGATAACGTATTTTCTGGTAATGAACAGCTAAAGGTGTAAAACTCCTGTGTGTAAATTGGTCCTTTAAATGATATTTGAAAGTGGTTTATATGCAGTCTGACAGTCAGATATTTGGCATTGGTAAACAAGAAAATGCCCTTGGATAGCTACAAGCAGATGAAATTGCCTGGGCCATTTTTGGTTTGGGATTGAAAAAATATATATTTGAGCCCTGCTACTGCATTGCTATTATAAGTTTGCTCATAAGTTATTAGACACCCATTTTTAACAAATTGATTTTATGGTTTTGGTCATAGTGTAATTAGATCATGTCATCTCAATGCAGAATTTAAAATGAGGTTGATGAAGCTTTGATTTCATTACGTTATTGTATGATATTATACGCTACATACTATACCCTTTGCAACTGATTTAATTAAAGTTCTATTCAAAATTGAGACTGCAACATTGTCCACATAGGATTAGTACCTGGTATGTGACCCCTTGGCTTCCATGATGGCCTCTATGTGACTGGACATGGATTTTACATAGTTAAGTTTATATACATGTATATATATATATATATATATATATGTGTGTGTGTGTGTGTGTGTGTGTGTGTGTGTGTGTGTCTATATATATATATATATATATATATATATATAGTCAAATGATTTATCGACGATTCTAAAAGTGCTCAATATCCTGGAAGATAGAGCAAAATAGATAAAATGTTACCAAAGGATGTTCGTTGTTACTATTAGTTTCATGCCCGTAGTCGATCTTCAGACAACTGGAAAGAAAATTCGGTCCAATTGCTCTTATATATAAGTTGTTATGTAAGTTCCTTGGAATGTTTTGATGTCATTGTGTGTTCGTGGTATAATGAATGTTTTGAAGGCAGTGTTTGTTTCGGTGGCGGCACTTTGCAATATATATATATATATATATATATATATATTCAATGTTGTTGAGCACTCTATAGATATATATTGATAACTGATAGCATTAAGCATTGCCTACTGCATTAGAAGTGGTTTTGAGCAATCTGGCTCCTTATCGATCCATGTTTGTTCCGAGCTGCACTGATGAGCTATGGTACAGTGAAACATACGTCCGCTGATTGAACACACACATACATATATATATATATATATATATATTACTTATTAACCGAGTGTGAGGTCTGTATGGGAAAGTATTTGCCTGAGGTTTTCGTACAGACTGAGCGACGAAGGACCTTGGTCTGTGCAGATATAAAATTACTTAATAATTGACAGCAGATATTAAATTAGTTAATGATCCTGTCACATGGCTCGTGGCAGTATAATATGTGTAGTTTTACTAGACCATCAATAGCAGCATAGTTCTCAGTGAAATTACTTTCATGTAGTTTTCCAGTAGTATCAATAGTCATATTGTGTAACTTAAAATACTGTAAGCTATTCACATGCAAGGACAAACACCATATACACTGTATAGGCAAAGTTTGGATAATACTATTTAGTTGTGATTATGTTGAAATAAAGAGAAGGTGAACCAACTGAGTGTGCACGTCACATTCTATTGACAAGAACTTCCAACTGAAGGTTTATAGCCATTTTACCCAAATTAATAATGTTAAGGGATGAAACTTTAAAAGTTTATTAAACGTTTTGGGGGCAGGACCTGAAAGGACCATTTAAAGACATGACACAGCTAGGATTTTTCTTTGTATTTTCCTCATGAGTAACTAATGAATTTTTGAAATATAGTTTTATTTATTACATTAGTTTATATAATGTATATAGATATACAGGTAGATATGAATGGATATATAGATGTATATGACATTGTATATGTGTAAAGAAATATCACTTTTAGAGCCCACTTGACATAAAGTAAGATGAAAACATACTGCATTACTAAATAAACTTTATTAAAAATATAACATTTCAGGGCAAAGCCCTTTCTTCAGACACAAAATGTCATGTATTGAGTTCTTGTATAAGTTCCTTCTTTTCTTAAATTTACGTGGAGGCATAACATAAGCCTAAATAGCTGTTAAATTACCAGATAATTCTCTCCCTGAGGTATACAGCATTTAAGTTTATCAATCCAGAATGCCTCACATCCTTGGATCCCTTACATCAATATAATCAATTTGCACCACCACATCATCCAATCCCATATAACCTTCCCCCCAAAATTAAGCATACAGATGCTCTCCACAAATACCCTGAGAATAGAATACCCATGACACAAATACCCTGGGAATAGAATGGTCTTGACTCTGGATTATTACCCAGCTCTCTTGGATGTCCATAGGATCCTTCTGGAATTACAATTTTTGGCTGATGTTTTGCCAGTTTGTAAGAGGGCAGTACCCAAAGTCCTGATGATTAGTCTTAGGAGACTGAAGAATTTGAAGGATAATTTGGTTAGGGCTAGAATGCAACCGTTGAAAGAAAAGGTCAGAGGAATGTTTTATTGTGGAAAGACCAGATGTAACATTTGTGAGTTTGTCAAAACTAGGTCTGCCTTTGGGAGTAATGTTGAAAAGTGATCTTTCCTCATCAATTATTCTTTTGATTGTGGTTCCATTGGGGTTATTTAAAATGTGGTAAACAATATATGGGAAGTGCTATCACATTGTTTAGAACTCATTTTTATGCCCAAAAAAGTTCATTGAACAGATTGGAAAGGGTCAGAGAGGTACTGTATTTGTGAAGAGCATTGGTATGCTTAATTTTTGGAGTAAAGTCATAGGGGATTGGATGATGTGATGGTACAAATTATTGATTATACTGATGTAAGGGATCCAACTTGCAGAGAGGCATTCTGGATTGAGAAACCTAAATGCTATATATATACCTCAGGGACTGAATACCCTGGTAATTTAATGGCTATTTAGGCTTATGTTACATCTCTATGTAAATTTACACAAAGAAGGAACTTATGTTAAGAACTCTGTCCATCACATTTTGTCTGAGGAAGGGGCTGTGCCTCTAAGCATTATGTTTTTAATAAAGTTTATTTGATAATATATACTAGCATATATGATTAAATATATATATATATATATATATAGTCTTTGATTGCTTTACAGCTTTAATTTGCATTAGATTGAACTAAGGCGACATGTTTGTGGAAGTTGATTGTCCAGGTTAGTGTAGTCTTGAGAAAGACTGTTGGTGGAAGTGACTGACATTTCAACAGCCTTGGTGGCGGTCATCTTGCCAAGGCTGTCAGTTACTTCCACCAACAGTCTTTCTCAAGACTACACTAACCTGGATGATCAACTTCCACAAACATGTCATGATTCTCCCAGGTTCAAACCATTTACTTTAGATTGAACTAAGCAAATTAAAACAAAATGCAAACACAAAACAAATAACAAAACACAAAACTAGTTTAATTTTATGCAAGCCAATGAATGTGAAACTTGTCCAGCATCCACATAGTATGTTGTTCATGTTTATTTTGTAATAGATGTTATCAACTTAGATATTATTGAGCCAGATATGACCACTGTAGATGTTATTGACAGAGATCTTGTTGACTTAGATATTATCATCAAAGTCATAAACTCTATCCATCCATCCATCCCATCCCATCCCATCCATCCATCCATCCATGGATATAGAGATAGATATAGATATAGATATATAGATATAGATATATACAGTACCGTGCAAAGGTCTTAGGTCGCCTTCTGAAATATAAATATATGCCACTTCAGTTGTTTCTGTCCTCTTCTATCGGGTCCCAAAGCCTATCTTTCATCCTAATAGGGCCTTTTTTTAATCTGAACAACAAGGATTCATTCTACTTTTGACAGAGTAGCTGTTTTTATGAAATTTGTTCCTAAAGCTGTGTGGTAGCTAGGGAGAAATGAACAGTCATTTCATCCTCATTGCTAAGTTTTTCTTGGTATGTGCAGTTGTTTTCATTAGAAATCACGCATGCCCAGTGCTCTCCGAATAGATATTTCACACGTGTACCACATGAAACTATTCATTTGTTAAACTTAAAGTTGTTAAAGTTGAAGTTAAAGGGTGCTGCAGGAACCCAGGTATGCTCCACTACAATTGGAAGACGGCTACGAGAGTTTGGGTTGAAAGGCTGTGTTGCTGTAAGGAAGCCTCTGCGCCCACAGGTCCACAAACAGAAGAGACTGGAGTGGTGTCGGGAGGAGAAGGATTGGACATCCGAATTGTGGGCGAAGATATTGTTTTCCGACAAGTCAATTTTTGAGCTGATTCCAGGGAGGAGGACAGTTGTTGGAAGAAGAGTAGGAGAGCGGTACCGCTCAGTCTGCATTGTACCCACAATTAAGAACGGAGGAGAGAAAATCCAGGTATGGGGATGTGTGGCGGCCATGGGGTTGGAAGCCTCAAGCTAGTTAATAGTCGACTGGACGCATCAGCACACGTTAGGCTGATCTGTTGCACTCTTGAGAAAGACGGGAAAAAGCTGTGCGGAAAAGACTTTATCTCCCAACAAGATAGGGCTCCATGCCACAGAGCAAGTAGGACCAAGTCCTGGTTTGAGATGAAAAGGATATCAGTTAGGCCATGGTCATCACAGAGCCCTGATCTAAACCGCATTGAGCATCTTTTGGAAGTAATAAAGAAGTCAGAGACCAGACCATGCAAGAACTTGGAGGAATTAAAGGTAGCTATTTTTGTGTCATGGGACAGCATTGATTCAAGTGTAACAGAGAACCTTGTTTCATCGATACCCCAGCGTTGTGTAGAAGTAATTGTTGCTCGTGGCGGTAGTACGAAGTACTAGACTTTAAAACGTTTCTCTTTGCCATTGCTGCACTTGTGTAAAACAGTTTTCCAATGATGTGTAACATTCGTGTATTGTAATATACTGAGATATAACCAAAAAAGTTACAAATTGAGGGGTGACCTAAAAGTTCTGCACGGTACTGTAGATATATAGATATATAAATATAAAACCTCTATCCACCAAAAGTCAACTTTTAAAATATCTCAAAGTGAATTTATTTACAAAAAATTTTATTATGTCTCGGGGATAAAACCCATTCTTCAATTTTTTATATAAAAAAAAAACTACTGGTAATTAAAAATTGAACATATAACAAAAATCCTTCAAGTTTAAACAATTAGGTACATATTCAATTTGTAAGCCCAAAAACCTTCCCTGTTTGTTGGATCATTAACATTCATCTTATCAATGGATTTAACAACCATGTCCTCTAATCCTTTATGTTCATGTTCTAAGAAATGCTTATACAAATGTTCTCCTGGAATCCCTCTCTGCCCTTTTCCAAGCCTAATCATACTGCTTTTATGGTCATTAAACCTTTTCCTAAATGATGTAACTGTACTTCCTACATAGTTCTTTCTACATTTCTTACTTGAAATAAAGTAAATCACACCTTCCTAATCACAATTTTTTATAATCTTTAATATGCTAATTCTTGAAGAAAATTTGGAAATGTATGCTTTCTAAGCCCAAAAAGTTAATATCTTTTCCACATGCAAAGTTACATGTGTCACATATACAGACACAACACAGTTATGATTTTCTTTTGTATTTTTGTCATGAATTCTTAAATCTTATTAATATCTACATGAATGTAGATTGATATAGATATAGATATAGATATAGATATAGATATATAGATGTACAGATACAGATACAGATATATATCAAACAAACAGGGTTATGTTTGCAATGATTGAAAGAGTGCTCGATACCTTTGGTGATAGTGCAGATATTAGTGATTTAAAACCAACGTTCCCCCCCCCGTTATCGAGGTCAAAAAACGTGAGAACACGTTTCTTTCTCTGATTAGGGGGCTTTGCTCGAAATGTTGGATTCCTTCGAGATCAGTCACGGCAGTCACCAATCTTTAAACTTTTTACACGATTTAACACTGTCTGCGCAGTATTCTATTTTTATATCAAATTATAGAAGCCAGCTGGTGTACTTAAATGCAACTTTGAAAACTAATTACAAATTATAGTAAAGTAAAACTTCTAAGATTGAGTCCATGTAGAACAAGTGAGTTCAATTTATATGCCCAAAACCCCTCTCTCTCTCCCAAGGTCTTCTTGCATCAGTCTTATCAATAATTCTTACCATAACATCATCCTACCTTTTCGCCCCTCTCCAAAAATTGCTCATACAAATGCTCAACCAGTGTTGAACTATTCCTCTTTGACCCTTTTCATATCTTACTAGACTGCACTTAGTATGCATTAAGTTAAATATAAGCGGTTAATTATTAGCATTAGCTTTGTCATTTCGGTAGTGATGATGGATCGCTTCTTTAACACACAGACACAATAAAATACCTCGTGAAGTGACATGTAGCTGTAGACATGTTGACAAACAAAGCCAGCAAATAATGGTGAAACCTTTTCTTGAACATTAATCTTTTTAGTCAAGCATAACCTTTAAAAAGGCTTCATCTAATAAATTCAAGGAATCTTTGGCGTTTACATTTAATCACATGAACTGAAAGTTACATTCCATGAAGGAAATTTTCCAGTGTCAGAATCTTTAAAATTTCCTTCATTATATGTGAGTTTCGTGATAGTCTTATATTAGATGACCGTTGAATGTTCGTCAAACCCTAACCTCAAAACAGTAATTTCTGAGCCCCAGACGTGCGCTCATTGATCATCTAATATATCTCTAAGCTTCCGCATTTACAGTATATGTTGCATTAATATTTTTAACATATAGTGGCTGACGCTTAGGCAGCACATATGTCGATCTTTCACCTAAGCTCGCCACCAGAGTCCCGGGGTAGCTCACTGGTCGGGGCCTCCCTCCGGTCATCAGGAGGTTGTAGGTTCGATCCCCGTCTGCGTCCCAGGAATTGTTTTCTTGAGGTCAGGGTTTGACGAACATTCATCGATCATTTACATATAAGGTATCTCCAAGCTACAACATGTCGCACTAGTCATATCCAAATCGTGTGTAAATGCCAAATATTCTTTCAATCTACCCACTACTTCGCCAGTATTACCACCATTATAAACATAGAAACCGTGGACAAGCTCACGGCAACGGCCTGCTCTAGATTTGCTAGGTCACGGGCTCCGTCTTCAGCCAGAGGCTCTGGAGTTGCATTTTACGACACTGGTGCCGGCTGGGTGTCAAAAATGTAAGATTCTGACTCGCTAAAATTCCCTTCGTCGTGTACAAAAGTTTCATTTCATCTGATAAACCATAATTTTAGTTGAAAATGAATAATGCTAAGGTGTATCTATCTAAAATGTCAGTCACCTTCACCTGGTGAAGATTTGGAAATTTATTACCAATGAAGAGCCATTAAATCTTGAAGATACATGGGTATTGTGCAGTCATATTTTACCCAGTGTTTTTGTAAGCTAAATTTATACTAATTAACAAACGTTTGAATTACTAGACCCCAGCCGAGCAAGCACAAGCATCAAAATTACGAGGAAATGAATATTTCAAGGGATGTAAATACAAGGAAGCTATTGATTGTTACACTCAAGCCATCAGTGTTTGTCCTGAAGAAAATAAGTCGGATTTAGCTGTGTATTACCAGAATAGAGCAGCAGCATATGAACAGCTGGTAAGAAATGAATGCTTTTGATGTATATTTGGTTCCTGATAATTTTTAGGAATGTTCGTGACATTTTTTCAAATAACACATTGCTGTTAAGAGTTTTAAACCAGGCGTAGAATTAGAAATATTGCGATACTTATTTTGGTCAATGAGACATCCAAGTTCTAAGTGTGGAAGAGATGTACAATCCTCGGGTTAACTGATAAATATGAGATGTAAAAGGTGTCATTTGATAACCTGAGCCAGCCCCCGCAGCACGAAACAGAAGTTCAAGTCCAGATACCGTATTTACTCGATTAGAAGCCTCCCCCGATTTAGCGCCGCCTCCGATTAAAGGTGATGTTACACGAGACAATTTTTAACGACGATTTTTAACGCAACAATGTTGCACAAAAAATCGATTCGTGTAACATGGTGTTTGCGAGCGATTTTTGACACAACGATGACTGCGGCAACATGTTTCATAACTTTGAACTAACTTCAAATGCTCGCAACATTGTTGCGTAGATTGTTGTACATGTTAAAAATCGTCGTTAAAAATCGTCCCGTGTAACATCACCTTCAGAGAACAAAAATATGAGAACAACTAGAAACACGTGTACGCAACAAACCCTCGCCCACCCTTCCAATACATCTCTCGAGAATCCAAGCAACATTGAAAATTTTTCAAAGTTGTCAAAAAGACAAATCGTCCTTACTATAACTGGAAGAGGTAATGCAATAAAGAAAACACAATATTTCGCCACAAATATTAACAACCCAAACTGGAAATTAGTTTATATTTAAGCTGCTTGTCGTCATATTTACGTTTAAAATTTCTATTCTGTTTTATTAAAACAAAACGTTTGGTGAGAATAACCTTTAACGGTTTAATACATGTAAATGATAAGAGATCCATTATGACAATTCTACTGCTTATCAATGGATGTTCATAGCTAGACTCTGCATTAATTGCGATCTTGAGATATTTCAAGTAGTTTTCCAATCAAACTTTTCACTAATTTTGCTGTAAAGAAAGATTTTTTATTAGACAGCCAGGCTTTCCGTCTTAAATTGGATCATTCTCAAAGGTTACCGGTCGGATATCAGCATCACGGACAGTTCATGAGTGAAAATTTGTTTTTCATATTTTTTGTCTTAAAAAAACTGATAAATTCTATATTAATCCAAAGTTGGTTAAAAATATCTATTAGAAGTGCTATGAAGAAGATTTATGCTAAGTATTCATCCGGAGGTTCAACACTTTGTTGACGAAGATGAAACGAATTACGAAACGGACGAAATAAACAAAGAAAACATGAATGAGTTCTGCATTTGTGTCGCTGACCAAAAATCGAAAAATACAAAACATAAAACAAAATACGACAAGCACACCTTGTGCAAGTTTTGTCTAAAGAAGAACGAGAAGAGGGAAGTAAAAGACGTACTTTTTCCACGGTAAAACATCGATAAAAAAGAAAAATGGCGTACAAACCTGCAACTCTTGCGTAGTTTCAACTAAGCATTCAGTGACACCTGAATACAAAGGGTTCAACGGTAAATTTACACAAAGACGACTTTAAATTTTCTTGAGAGGTTTTAAAATCCTGATGAAAGCATTAGTGGTCGAATACGGTACAATTCATTATCCACAAATCACTCTCGAAGTGAGAAAGACTGAAGCGGACAACTGTTTTGCCGAATGATAATTTGGTGACCAAAAACAAATAGCTTTGCAGCGAGTTGCCTGGTGGCTGTTTACCTTGCATTTTTGTTTCGAGCCAAAAATACATCCTAACGTCTTCAGTGGGGCGACATTTCATAGGGAAAAAATTCCTGATTGAGGCGATGAAATCTTTGTGTGGAAAGCGGAGAAAGACTGTCATGGCCTGGACAACTCTTCTGGACGATGCGTGTGCTACCCCGCTTCTCAAACAATTGACCATGAACGCTGTCCGGTTAAATATTGCAAAATGTTCAAAAGTAATCGTCCTACAGAGATGAATGAACCAGAATTTTCATTCTACTTTACCAATAAACACCAGCAAAATCCAAGTGATAATACTTGGTACAAGAAGTTTCCCTAAGGGAAGAATGAAGTCGGGAAGCTACTTTTGAAAGCTGCTCAAAGCAATTCCGTTCGCAGAACTTGTATTTCAAAGCTATTCGATTCAGACGTACCTGTGATTGTGTAGCTCGGGTAAGTGGTTACCAGAACGTGAAAAGTCCCAAGATTTATACAAATCGGCATCTACTCAATTTCAGCGAAGAATGTCGTTTTAATACACTTAGTCCCTTAGCAAATGTCCTGACAGCAAGCGAGTTCCCTTACGTCTTTTGTTCGTATAAATCAGAAAGAACCAAGACAATCCATTGCTGCAAAAAGTGAACAGTTGGCAAATGCCTGTTCCAAGGAGCTAACTTAGAGAACTGCTCTTACACCAGTTACTGAGGTGGCCCTCAAAAGCGAATCCAGCCGCAGGCACCAAGAAAGCTATTTCCTTTGCCGGTCTTAAATCATTTACTGGCTTCAGTGTTCAAATAATGTAAACAACTTGCGAGAGATCCATACAAGGGAAAAAAGAACGAGACCAAATCGATTTGCTTCAATACGGTACTTAAGTATGGTTTGGTCAACAACATACCAGTGCCCGAGCTTGCAGACGGCATACACAAAGCGAAAATTTTTTCTCCCACGTCACCACGCGTGTAACAGGACTCCACACATGTCGAGATTAGTACCCTCGCACCGCGCTTCGCGCGGTGGGCAAGGGGAAAACACTGAAGAACAAAAATATTAAAGAGCGCCGCCCCCAAATAAGCGCCGATTTGTTAACAACGGTCCGGCGATTAATTAAAGCGTCATCAGACTGAATTGTTCGAGGAGCCAGACTAAAATACAAGTGCGGTGCAACTCAACATAAACCAACATCGAAAATTTATTCTCCTGTATTACAATGCTTTTCAAAGATTTCTGGTCATGTATCTCTGACGATGATTCCGAAACATAATTGAAACACTGCATATCCTCTCATGGATAAGCGTCAAGTTTTCGCGAGATTATTTCGTGCATTCAAGTTGGATAAAAACTCGCCTCCAGTCCCTGTGGACTCGATAGTTCAACTGGTAGAGCGGCAGACCGGTATCCCGAAGGTGTGAGTTCAAATCTCGCTATTAGATTTATATTTTCGCCCGTAATCGTATTTATTTGTTTGTATGTTTTATGTTAGTTTATGTTTGAATCTAAACAAACTTTATTTTTGGTGCCCTACAGGTGCCCTAAGGAAGTTCTTAGTCCAAAACGAGTCACAAAAGTGAATTCGAATTTCTCTCAAAACAACTTTTTTTTTCTTAAGAATATTAAGTAGTTTTGGTGAAGTTATTGCAACATGTGATAGAACTAATTGCCATTGTATCAAATCAAAGTATTTTTTTTTTTGATGAGACGTTGCCATGGTTACCACTTGACAAGCTTCTTGGGGATAAAATAGCCTGTTTTTTGAAACATGATTAGTGAAAAACTAATGGTTTAAAAAACACTAAATGAACTTTGATGTGAGGCTAACTATGGTGCCTAGGTATCAGACCAAAAAATACCCAAAACATTCACGTGTTACGTAATAATAAGTGTTGCATATTTCTGCAAAGTCAGCAGTTATCCATCATTAATAGCTAGTATTGGAATGCAATTTGAAGGCGAAAATAAATGGTTAGCATGGAGAAACTGTTTTGAGGCTGGATATGCTTGCTGTTCTTCCGATGTGATATGGCAAATCATTGATCTTTCATGTCCTGACAAGGATACTTTTTGGAAAACAACAATTTGAAAACCGGAACGCAAACCTGTGCATTGAACGATTCGTTCGCCACTGCCATCATTTTCGTACTGCTTTTAGACTCGTTGATCAAAGACCAAATTTCGAGGTTAGCATCAACGAGAGATCGAGCATTTGTCTTCAATGCGAAACGTGAACATAGTTCTGATGGCGAAGAGTTTCTTTGCATCTACATATAAATACACATCGACATCGACATCGACATTTTCATCTACATCTACATCTATGTATACCTATACATGTACATGTACACATACATAGACGTGTTCATGTACATTTGATGAAAGAATTTTTCTTGATAAGTATTTATAATATACTATTATATATAATTATTATATGGCTAAGCTCGCGATCCGGTCTGTAGGCAAAATGATGCAAGCTGATTGGCTGGCTAGCCGTGCAATAAGTTTTCTGTACAGACCGGCTAGTTTTGGCGGGAAAATTTCCGAGATGATTTGAAGAAAAACAATCAAGATTCCAGTATGTTTTACAGAAGATTTATAAAACAAACAACGAAAAAAGAAGTTAACTGTTTTCAACGATAATTTTAAGCAGAAAACTAGATAAATAGATGCAAAAAACCACGAAGTAATAGGTAAAAACAAGCAAGTAAACCTAAGCCAATAATTCAAGAACACAAAGTTTCGTTAAAAGCGATGAAGAAAGGAATCAAAAGCCATTATAATAAATTGCTTATTAACCTCGTTTGTTCGGTCTGTACAGGAAAGTATTTGCCCTCGGTTTTTTTCGCACAGATCTCGCTCCTTAAACATGAGAGAGAAGTATCTTTCCTAATTGAAATTTTATTATCCCAAATGTACAGTAAAGTGGTGTTAATGGTCGCTTATTGGCGCTATAGAATGCCCTTTGATGCAAATGGTTGCGTGTCTACGCTAATGAATGTCGATTGAATAAAATGAATGTATTTGTGCGTTAATGAATTTGAGGTTGGCGTTAATGATAGTATATTTCCTGGTAACGAACAGCAAAAGTGTAATATGTTGTGTTGTGGGTCCTTTGCAACTTTGGCAATTAAAACTTCGCATCACAAAATGTGATGAGCAAGAGAAAACTAGTCAATTGTCTTTTTCATTGTGTGAAAATCTCATTTATCTTACAATTTAATTAAACCAAGTTGCGTTATAATATAAACCACAAAATGACAAATGCAACAAAACTCTGTAAGCCAATATAAAATAAGATAAAACTAATGCCAGCACCAAACGACACATACTGTTCGAATTTTCTTCGAATGAATTGCAATTTTGCTGTTATCGAATTGCGACGTGTGACTTATATATGACTATTTGCATCATCCGTCTGAGTCCAAACGAATAATTTGATGAATTGCGCGACTGTTCACTTTACTGTGGACGTGACTTTAATGGGAAACGCTTAAAAGGTAGTACTCTGCCAGAAAACGAGAGAACATGGTACTGACATTTCGAGTGAAAGCCTGCCATCAGAGCAAAGTGTGAGGTGAAATTTGAAAACGCTGCGTATTATTTGTCGGGAAAAGGTGGGATATAAATGCAACTTATTAGATGACCTGAAGATAAACAAAATTATAATTAAGGTGGAGAGTCATTTGCTATTCTTCACGTCAATCATTAAGCTGACACTGGGAAAGGTCGTTAAATAAAGATGTGATGAACATTTTACAGAAAATAAACGCATGCGTGAGGAAAGAAGACAAAACTTTTGGGGGAAAGAAATGCGTACGTTAGGTGTATGATGTTGAATGGTCCCAAGTTTGAAAATGAGTCTCCTTTTCTTCTCGCTTCCGGTTATCGTAACCACCTAAGACGACTACGATTGTAAGGCATTCATGTCTGAAACAGAACGGTTGTGGCTGTGGAAATGTCGGGCGACGGGTTTGTCAAATATGGTTGTTCCTTACGGATTGACATGCGCCACTGCTTTCTTTGTTTGTTCATGCGTAGGTGGGATAAATTGAGTGGTGAAAAGCTTATACCCTACAACGCTGGCTTCATTATGATGTGAGTTCCCTGATATGGGGACTCTTAGTGGGTCAATAGTCAAAGCTGATAGTTTCTGGGTAATAGTCAATGGACAAGCAACCCAATACTTCTGTTCTAATTATAATTTCATTGTTCATGTTCTGGACTCGCAATATGTTCCCATGCCTTTCCCACAAGAGGACCGGACACAACTAAATTGGAGAAGTAGATTGGGGGACTCGTTAACTGGCGATGGTTTCAGTGTGGCAAGGTACAGTTACGTCCCTCAAGGAACGGAGCGGCAATTGTTATCTTCTTAATGATGGTAACGTGTGAGCCTGAGTCGAGTAACAAGGAAGTGTCCCTATCATTGGCTATTTACTTTTTATTTTTTGACTTACTTTAGTTTGACTATCATTATATCTTTATCAATAACTCTATCCCCACTTTTTGCACTGGTAAACGTAGCAGAAACTCGAGAGATGTTAACTCAGTAATGAAAATAATTCATACGTTCAGCTGAACGTAATTCCTACCAGTGATAATATTGGCAATACAGTTTAAGTAATTACTACAACAAAGATGTCGTTAATATAAAACTCAGAATACCTTTGCCTTCAAATTTAATTGGGCAATATTGTGGACTACTCTGCCGTAAATTTTTTTACTTTTTACTGTGTTATTATTTTTCCTTTAGAAAAATTATGGTGAAGTAATTGCTGACTGCTCACAAGGTAACGACTTTTAGTTTCTTTCAACGTTAATTTGCATGGGTTGTATATTGCTTGCGCAATAAGCTATCTCATCTTATCAACATGGTGAAACAGCCTTTTGGTTCTTCTCGAGTCATTTGCTCAAATAGAGCACAAATGTACCAGTAATACGCTTTGTGAAGGATAAAACAAGTGCTAAGAAATACTGACACTTTGAGGACATAAGATTTGGGTATACTACAAGATGTGGGAATAATTAAGATATGCCTCGAACATCGTAAATATGCTTCGTATCTGTCATGTTTTGGTAGTAGCAAATGCTACTCCTTATACCGCCAGAAAACATAACGGAAGTCTAAAACTAAAGTTCTATTTATATCTGTCGGAAACAATCTGTTGAGCGCAAACTATTACACAATTTTACATTTCGCTCATTACAGAACGAAGTGCCCACCTGTAGGGCTAGGATATATGAAATTGTACGTACTTTTTCTTGGTTGGGGTACTGAAGGCAAACGCTCCCGTTAAAAACGTGAACTGGAAATATCGAAAATTGGGGAAAATTCAGGGAAAATGAGGATAAATTCAGCTCGATTTGTCATAATTTTTCACCAAACTTCGGCCAAATTTTTGCATGCCTTCCTCCCAAAAAGTTTTTAGGCTCTGTATGCTTGTTGCCCTTTATTAATTACAGGGTTTGTGAGTTGGGACAGAATAATTGATTGAGTTACCGAATGTTGATGACCATACATTTTCTCTTTTAATAAATGAAAAAATTTCTCAATTCTGATTGGTTGAAAGCATTGCAATTTCAAGGTACACACAAGTTGATTAAATGTCGGAATGGTAATTCATTGTAAATTTCTTAAGGCAGTTAACATTCTAACTGGCAAGGAGAATCCCGTAACCTGTGTAGAGCCAAACAAATACGACCTCTAAAAGTATGGAAAAATTCAGAAAGTTGCCTGCAAAAAGTGAACGCTGTTTTGAGATTTTCGTTGGTGAGCAGGATTTTTTTTAATAGTGCACGTTATGTCCTGCCTAATTTTCGATGTATATTATTTGTGGGAAATCTACAGTCACTCGTTCAATCCAAAATTAATTTGCTCTCGTGTCTTTTAAAAAAGCCCAAATTGCGTTTGCCCTGTGAGCTCGCACAATTTTGGGTTCTTTGAAAATTACACAAACCGAAATTCATTTCATGAGAGAAACAGTACTGTGACCGCATATAGAAATATATATCCGTATAGAAAAGTATTTTACTTCGGTCTAAAGAACAGCCCTTGGCGGGCGGCCTTGGGCCTTTTAGGGAGAGTTTCGGAAAATAGTTTTCCATAGGGAGCTACCGACTAGTAAATAACTTATATAGTTTGTCCACTTTGACTTGCTCAGTTCTGATCTTTTCAAGTTGCTGGTTTTATATAGCATGGGCGGGCGCACACATTAGCTTGTGATTTACTACACTGAGTGTTTCACACATTAAGTGAAACTCAAAATTAAATTATATGGATAAAAGATTCAAGGCGTTAGTACTAGTTATGAATTTAATTTTTTTATAAAAATGCTCATCGCATAAAAATGCATTTCATGTGGTTATATTACAAGACGATTCAATGATTGTCCTTTGAATATGTAAAGCATCGTCAATGACGGGGTATGAATTTTTTTGTGTTAGAATTGTATGCAATACTACACAAGTATTTTTTAGCTTAAAAACTTGTCAATAAACAGTATCTAATTACCTTGCGCGTGTTCGCAGTCTTACTACAGGACTTTTCATGAAGGAGTTATGTAACTTATCTTGGTAATTTTCTGTTCCATTGAACAAGATGTTAACCCTTCTCATCGTAAGGTAACCATTTGGAGCTAAATTGTGGCTAGTTAACTGACTTGTTCTCCGTAGAGGTCCAGCAACGGCCACCCCTCATCAGCTTATCTTATTACTGATGAGGTGTGCAAAGCTATAGTCAAGTCCTTTTACCTGTTTACGTCAAGTGGCCCACTTTTCAACGCTTGAACGAAATTATTCAGGGTTTCAGGGAGACCTGAGACTTTCCGCGAAACGACTGCAAACAACAGACATTATCACGGGCCTAGTAATAAGTTTGTTAGATCGCTTGTTGACTTGTTTTCCCATTCACACTTCAAGTGGACTTGCCTGAATCGATCTGAGATAGATCTCAGACCACCTTCAGAAGTGGATTCATTTGGATCGATCTCAGGTCGCATTCAATCGTTCACCCTCGGGTCGCTTTTCACTTAGATCGATCTCAGATCGATCTAACACACTTGTGTGAACGGCTCCTAAACGTCATCCCTTTTACTGTTTTAGCTTTTTACTGTAAAGTAACTTTTAAGTGGATAATGTCAATACATTTCTGTCAATTTTCGAAACGTAACTATCAAGGCTCTTAACACATTCATGGAAGCTTCCTTACGGTTGAGCTACGAAGGTATTTTTCTTGGTTGCCTGGCGAAACATTTTCCAAATGCTGAATTTGGGCTGGCTGATTTTTCGAAGCTCGTAATGTATTTGATTTGTGAACACATTTTCTTTATGGCGGCATTGGCAAAGAAAATTCACAAAACGTTATGGACTAAATTTACATTTTCCTTTCTTGTTCATGTTTGTATCTGGCTATTTCCTACAAACTGTATTGAGAATTTGGAAATAAGTGACTATATTACTAACATTAGTGTACATTTTGCTGCTCTTTTTTTTTTCAAGCATTATATTTTAATAAGAAATATACGAAAGCTTATTTGAGGAGATCGAAGGCATATGAGAAGCTGGGCGAAAAGCAGAACTGTCTGCAAGGTTTGTAGTAGGAAGTAATGTATTTAGCGACCACAGATATTCAGATATAATTTAAATAATTGATTAGACCTTTTTCATGAAATAACAGATGGCATTTTTTGTAAATAATTTCTGAGTATCCCTTTCACAATCTTAAAAGTAACATAACGTGTGAATTACAGATACGCAGTATATTCGTAAAGGCTATATAGTGTGACCTCGATGTTAAAGCGATATATCAACCGCCCTCAGGTTGATATATCTCTTAAAGACCGAGGTAAAGGTATGTAACTGACTTATATTATCCTTGGTGAAGTCTCGAAAGCAGTCTTTACATTACCCGACAAACATATAGGAATGGAAAAATTTTGTCAGGAAGTATATGAATATCTTACTGACGTTCAAAAGTTCTGTATCAAAAGAAACTAAGCCAACGATGATATGTGTGCAGAAGGTTGTGGAAATCTTTAAGTGATGTTAATTAGAGCAAATGTTTCTTGCCCTTTGTCCATTTCATCTATGATGTTTGTTTACTTTGACTTGTTAGTGCACTTTTACCCCTTTTTCCCCCAGGTCTGCCAACTCCTTCATACTCAGTTATATCATTGAGAAAATTCGCCCACTATTTTCCAAGCTACGTTCGTTTCTAAGAGACGCCAAGGCGTCCAAGTTGGTTTAATTGCTGGGTTTTGCCAACAATCCTCCCTAAGGTACTAATTTTGCTTCTTTAGGTAATCACGTCTTTACGATTCCATTAAAGTTCATGGTTATCTGACTCTTGGAGAAAACGAATACGAACCTTTGTTTCAGTTTTAAATAAAACCCGTTTGAAGTAAAATCCATTAATACTATAATTATTATAATAGACATAGCAGCTATCTAACAGTCGAGCAGTCACCTGGAGCGTCTAAGTTTGGAGTGTGGGTGATCAAAATATTGGTGGTGGCTGCCTAAACGAGTGCCTAACGTTTCCCGAACTAATAGCTTTAATTTCTATGCAAAAAGTTGCAGTAGCTGAAGTACAAGCTGTAGAAATTTCAGTTCTTTCGGCGAGTCGCCAAATCGTGGCAATTTTAGCATCTATCCTACTGACGAGTCCTTATAGTTCCTCGTGAAATCCCTGAACAATGACCCATTTCCACTATACATCTGCATGGTAAATACAACTACAGAATGCCTTTCGAAATCTTGTTTTTAATGTTAATCGTAGCAATGGCCTTTCCCTTCTGTTTGGGGATTAAATACTAGTATATGTATGGATTCTTTTTTGGCGATCATTATGTTTACAACTTCAACTGTCTAAAGAGGAATTGCCCTACTCCAGCTTAAGTTAGATTAGATTAAAGCAATTTATTTGTCATTGAAATCAGCCCGCATGTTTAATGAAAGGCTGATGGCGGTTACTCACAGCGATACGTTTCATGCATCAAGGTCCAGAGTTTAATCCATTAACTCTCGAGAACGACATTTGTCGACTTGGAAGAGTTTGTTTTTTGGCTAGCTCCAGACGATTGACGACCACGTCAACAAGCGCCAATAGGGTTAAACAGAACTTCTGAATGTTGTAGCACGGTACGTCTGCAGTAATTTGTTTAACATGATGATAACTGTTTTTAGAAAAACAGAGGTTCTTTTACCGAAAAGATTACTTCAATTAAAGCTTTCAACTGTCTGATTGCATCTTTCAAGAGGCGAATAGTATTGACAGGGGACACTATCGAAAACCTGTTGGAGTCTTGGCACGTAGCCGCCACCTACGAGCCGAAAATTTCTCGAGAACACTTCCGGTTCGATATTCCATTCTTTTAAAAGTGTACCGTCACTAATAATATATATATATATATATATATGTATGTATGTATGTATGTATGTATGTATGTATGTATGTATATGCAGAATCTGCACTGGTAGCGAAACGTTGAAGCCAATTCTGAGTATATATATATATATATATATATAATTACCGTATATAGTTATATATAAGTATATAATTATTATTATTATTGTTATTATTATATTATTACTAATCGTATATAATTATATACGATTTACTTTACTTAATTATATATACAATTTACTATATATATATATATATATATATATATATATATATATATATTAACAAATAATAATATTAATAATTGTATACTTATATGTAACTATATGCGATAATATATATATATATTGGCTTCAATATATATATGTATATATATATATATATATATATTAATAAATAATAATATTAATAATTGTATACTTATATGTAACTATATGCGATAATATATATATATATTGGCTTCAATATATATATATATATATATATATATATATATATATATATTGAAGCCAATTCTGAGTATATATATAATTATCGTATATAGTTATCGTATCGTATATAGGTATTTTCCTATCATAATATATAGTGTATATATTAATATATACTACAAATATACTGTATATAATTATATAAATAAACTTTCATTTAAAATTTCATTAAAAACATTTAAAATAAAATGAAACCGAACTTTCGAAACGCATTTGGGACTTAAAAAGGAACGACAAATCGTTCGTAATTGAATGCTCTATCTTGAAACGCGCAACTCCATACTCAGTCGAAGCAAAACGATGCAACCTTTGCCTTGAAGAAAAATTCATGATATTGAAAACCGACTAACAAAATTTGCTAAACAAAGAACAGAAATAATCTCGAAATGTCGCCACGAAAATAGATTTTACGTCAAAAACCTCCATCCACCAAAGAATGCAATAAACCATCGAAGGACCTCCCAACCGATCAGCCATCCCTGGCGTGACACGCAATATAAGAAGAACCGAAGCGGAACTTCAGTACTCGCCTGACGATCACTGTAAAGCGTGAAACCCAGAGTAGTAATACATACATACATACATACATACATACATACATACATACATACATACAACCGTACACACATACACACATACACACATACACACATACACACATACACACATACACACATACACACATGCACACATACATACATACATACATACATACATACATACATACGTATATACGTATATACATACATACGTATATACATACATAGGTATATACATACATACACACATCATCTTATTATCATCACATATATATTACTAAATATAAATGGCGAAAGTATACTATTGTATTCATAAATAACGCAGTAATTAGCATTATTATCAGATGACAACACTTCGAGATATGTTCATAAATAACACAGTAATTAACATTAGAATCAGATCACGCAACATTTAGAAACGCATAGAATAGTGTAAATAGCATAGCCACTCTTTAATGTATTTGCACGTGAAGAGTTGAAATAAAGCGAAAACGTTTGACTGAAAAAATGTTTCAAAGAAGTGGTTCATATATTATCGTTTCTTTTTCGTTGCTACACAACGAACTTCATTTTCCTATCATATTTATTTGTATGTATGTATGTATGAAGATCGTCTACGGGCGTGACAACGAACATCCTTTGGTAACATTTTATGTATGTATGTATGTATGTATGTATGTATGTATATGTATATGTGTATATATATATATATATATATATATATATATATATATATACATAGCTACGATATATATATGCCATAGCTATTGTGTCCTGCATACATTGTTCTCCCATCTAAAGCTGTAGTCAGACAGTCAAAACCTTTAATTAATTCAAGTAATTTTTACGATCGAAGAACATCAATATACTTTAAAGTCAATTATGCAAATGCCTGATCTCGTGTTTTGTATTCCTAGAGGTGATTATGTTTTACATTCTCAAAATTGAGGTTTTGGGGTACTAACTTTTAATATTATGAGTCCGAAGGAGATCCAAAAATTTTCTTTGGGTGACAGCTTTCACAGTGCTAGACAGAATTGACTCTGCAAAGCTAAATTAAAAATCACGATCGAGATTCAGCTGATGCTTGGTAGAAGGTGTCTTGATATTTTAAAATTAACCAATGTGGCTGCGAACGATTCGAAGCTGCGACCTTGGACGTTGAACCGTCCGGAAGGTCTTGTGGAATTATACTAATCTGTTTCACTGACCTGTATAAACCTGGACTGCTGGAGAACCTAAAAAAGTGTCCCCAAAAAGATGGCGTCATTTATGTGGGTCATTATGTTCATGATTACGACCACAGGGCGATATTACCGGCTTAAGTTGTCGACGAAAAATCAAATCTCGGATAATATTGTGCTAAACGGCTCGTTTTACGGAACGGAACGATTTTGGGATTATCTCGTGACCCTTGAAAACGAAACGAGTGTTTAATATTTCAGAAAGTTTTAGGGTAAGACAGTCAATTAAAAACTCATTCACTTTCTACTGATGTTTTTGAGCGAATACTTCTTCAACATCTGGTTCCGTGATTAACAATAACCAACCGTGTAATGAAAGGAAAACACTCTGTATGTCCGTAGATTATGAGAGAACCCCAATAGGTCCTGTCAAAAACTCAGTTCAGTGGTCGTTCCCATTAGCAGAAGAACCCATAAATTCTCCAGTGCTAAAGCCACCCTTTTGGGTACATGTCTCGCAATTCAAACGTAATGAGGCCGCAGAGTCCATTTATATATGGACCCGAATATAGGACAGTGGTCTGATCCTTGGAACTAGTCTTCAGTCGTTGCTGAGCTCTTGCTTGCACTACCTAGTGAGATTGGGTCTCAACATAGGTTACTGATCAAAACCAGTAAATATAACCAGCAAAGTGAAATGATTTATCGAGGATAGCAATTATGAAAAAGCCAAGACTTATATGAAATAGAATGAGGTGGAACAGAATGAAATAAAATAGAATGGAATAAGATTGCTAGAGTTACTACAATGTTTTTCATTAGCAGTGTTACTAGAATTACAGCAGATCTTACATCGGTCCGATGTAAGATCTGCTACCATACAGAATAACAAAACAAATAAATTGAAAAAAGGAGAGCTAATTCCAAAGAATGCCATGCTGTAATGATACATTTAGGCATTAGTAAATTTAATTTGACAATACTGTATGGATTCGGTACGACTGATGCGAATCGAAACTAGAGATTTTTACGAAAAAGTGATGAACATGAATAAACAATGAAGTTATGTTCATTATTATACAAAGCAGAGCCTGCTATATCTAAGGATACTCTAAAACAATCATACTAAGGTATTATTATAATTATAATAACACTAAACTTCACAGTATGGAGACTTTGTGGGTTACACCATGTGTTTTCACAACGTCTCTGATGGCGGCCCGAGTTCACTGACGGAAAGCTCAGAAATCTAAAACACATAGTGTAACCCACAAAGTGTACTTCTAATAAAAAGGACAATTTTCACCATGCAAAGCTTCAAACAACACATGCATCTGAGCAATATATGTTTTCTGTCTTAGCAGTTTTCCTATTCCAATAAATTTTAGATTTAACAGCTGTTTCTATGATAGAAGGAATACAGGATGCTTCATGGATGGTTCAAATGGATCAAATACTAAAGCTTATTGGAAGTGAAAAGGCCTCGGACTACTTTAAAGTAATAAGATATAAAATGTCCTTTACTTAAACTTCGTTGGTACTTTATAGTACGGTATAACATTTGTTAATTTAGCGTGCTTGTGAAAACGAGATTTTTATTTTCATAGTAGTTAATGTAATTGCAAACCAAGTATTATGTTTAGCATATACCTCACAGGTGAACAGTATTTTTTGTGCCATCTGATTGTTTCCTCTATCTCGGAATATCCTGCACTATTCACCTTCGAGCAAAACAAGATGGCGTCCCGTTTTGTTTAAGTAACAGAAGAACTTTTTTTAAATATACGAGGTCGCCGTGCCAAAACAGCAACGAAGCGTGGTAATGAAGAATTCAACGATATGTATGTCTTTTACTTTTTAGCGATAAATGCATTCAGGATGTGTTCAAAATGTTTTGTGTACAAATGATGAATGGGTGACAAGCCGACCAAGATCAGTAAAATTCTTTTAAAAATTTTAAAAAAATGTGTGAAAACAATTATGCGATTCACCTCCACTTTAGTGAATAATTGTTTTGTATTTTATTTATTATAATTAATGCTGAGGTTTATCGTCGATTTCATGTAAATGAAAATTGTTGAAAGGAAATTTCGAGTTTGTACAACGGAGTGAAAGCCTTCTCCAAATCCAACCGAGACCAATCCAGAGTGGCAGCAGTCAAACACACAACCTTGGGAATCTAGGCCAGTGCTCTGCCGAAAGAGCTACGCTGGTCACTGGCAAGCGTCTGGCCAAAAGGTCTACGTAAATTCTTTCTTTGTTCCCTCTCAATGTTTCTCTTGTCATATGTACAATGACGCAATCGTATTAAAATACGAATTTTAACCTCAATTTATCCATTTTATCCTTTGGCGTTATCTTACATAATATGCAGAAAGTAATGTCCGGACAAATGGTAACAGCCTTCATAGCATTTTCTTCGACAAGAATTTGAGTTCACTTTACTAATTAGTTGAAGGAACTGTTGGTGCGTTAGAAGGCCTTTGCTCCATTCATAATGTTGACATGTCTCTTCTAAAGTTTTTTCATATGAAAATAGGATGCCTTAAAACGAATGAAATATTGTAGCTTGAATGATAACTATGACTAGTAAATTAAGATTTACTGCGCTCTGCCAACCAACAGAATAGATTGTTCAGAGGTAGTAATACATTGCTGACGCTTGTTTTTTTTCGTCTTATTTTTCAACAGAATCGTCCGAAAATATTACCGTCCGCTGTGTTTATAAAAGCATATCTAGACTCATTTAGTCAAGGTAAAGATATTCCTTTATTTTAAATGTTTCCGAAGATGAAGTATCTTTGTGTAGGGTCCAATATAAGGTCATATCTTAATCAAATTGCCTTTTTGAAGCCTGCTTTTTCTAAAGAAGTATAGAACGGTTTAATGTTTGAGAAACATGAGAGCTTGGATATATTAAGGTAGATGAACGATCTTCAAGCTCGATACTCAGAAAATGATTTCTGAGCCCCAGACGGGGATCGAACCCGCAACCTTCTGATGACCGGTAAGACGCTCTAACCATTGAGCTACCAAGACTCAGATGATGAGCTAGGGTGCAAGTTCGATATATATGTGCGACCTATATGTACACATGGAATGTCATTGAGATTTAGAAAAGCTTCCAGGTCGTGTTTTGTTACGCCTTTTTGAAGTCTTAGGGACACCCCGGGTGTATATATACGAGGAAAATTCTTTTACATTCTTAAACCCATTCCCAGTAATGTGTCTCCTCTTGACCAGTAAAATCGTATGGCGTTGGCGTGAACAAAATAACAGAAGACTAATCCTGCCGGGAAAGAGTTAATAGGCCACCGTCAGTATATCAAAACTGTAGCGTGGTACCGAGGGTGATAGGACAGGCTAATAGGACAGGTCTGAATAAAAATTCTGTTCCCTTGATGTTCCACGTAGAAATCTCCGGAGAAATATAACTTGAGTATTTTGCATGTTTGTACAGTTGCATCTTATGAATGTAAAGATTTAAAAATATGGAGTGAATTTAGGTTATTGTTAAACTGTTAGCAAAAGTTAAGTATCTCATCGTGAAGGCCTGTTTACATGTGCGATTTTGTACGTTGCGTTTGTTGTCCTGCTTTATGCAATAAACCCGTAACAGTCTATGCAGCAAGATATCCGCTTATGATTCTCTGCAGTTTGTTCTCGATCCTCTCATGAGTTTAACACATACTGCAACACGTCAATCGCACGGCACAATATCGCAAGTGTAAACAACCCTTGAGTTAGATGTCCTGTTCTTATGGTATTCACTCAATACGTGTATCAGCATTTTCCATTCTTTCAATTTGCAAGACATTACATTAGATGTTGAAGGAATTGAAAAAGCTGAAACGGAGCCATTCCTTCAAGCTGTTAAAGATGCCCAAAAGAAAAAATACGAAAATATTGTTGCTCTTTGCACTGCTGAGATAGATAAATCAGGTAAGATTTATATTAGTATATTACAATACACACTCGATAAAATGAAGACAACAAAGTGAAGAAATGGAATTACTAGTTTTAATAATGAAGGAATGCCCTCTTAAAGCCTTCGAGGCTTATTTCGAAAAATGCAATCTAAGACCTTCGGCGGCAATAGGCCACTATGATGTACTTACCTGATTAATCTAGGCATTTATAAATACGGAAAACACATGCAGGGCGGTGATTTAACGAAAACTCTCGAATTTTGACTTTTAAAACTTTAAGTAAAATAAGCAAGATTTATTCGTGATCACGTGACGAGAAATTTTTTTTTTTATTTCCAAAATCGTTCGAGAAGCAAATTTTTAATTCATATCACAAGAAACTGGTAAAACAACCACTGGTTATGTTGTTCATGCCAAATTTTGGCGGGGATAATAAATGTTAAGCTAAGTGAAAGTGCATTTTGTTTTTGATCGCCATGATGGATGGGATGAATTTGTCATCTATCATGATAATAAAAAACAAAATTTGCTTTATGTATTTCGTCTAAAACTTGGCACGAGCTACATTAGTACCTCTCTTTTCTAGACATTTGCCATTTGAGTTCAGGACGTCTTTTTAAAAGAAAAAGATTCTTTGTGATAACGTCAGTAACTACAATATTATTAGTTTCGCCGAGCCGATGTGAATTCCAGACGAATGCTTAAAACGATCAGTTTGGAATCCTTGGCATTGAACTAAAATAGTTGAATCTTACTTGACAGATAGGGAACAAGCATGTCTGGTTAATGGTTACTCATCATCACCTAGGAAAATACTATGTGGTGTTCCACAGGGCTCAATCCTGGGCCCATTATTATTCTTATTGTATATAAATGACATGCCAGACTATTTGAAAACTGCAACACCATACCTTTATGCAGATGATACTCAAATCTTTTCATCTTCTTACGATCTTGACACGCTTGTTGAAAATTTGAATTCTGACCTAAATAATATTCGAAATTGGCTCGTCAGAAATAAGGTTCAGCATCCTACCAAATCAAAACTTATGTTTAATGAGTCATCATATAATCTCAACAATAAGGTCAGTGACAATGAATTCAGTTCCCCGAACTAATACATATAAATGTTTGGGCGTAGAAGTAAATGAAAAACTTAACTGGGATTAACACATTGAGACAATATGTAATAGGGCTAGTACAGCTATTAGGCGCGTAAAACCCTATGTTCCTGTCGATACATTACAAACTATCTTTTAAACCTTAGTAAAGCCGTATTTCGATTATTGTTCCCCTTCATGAGATAACTGCGGTAAATTACTTCAGCATAAATTATCTTGTTCTTACTAATTTTCGCGTGTACTAATTTTCGCCATTTTTGCGATTTCAAAAAAATCGCGAGATTTAATACTCGCTAAAAATTGCGAAGTTAAATATTCGCGAAATATGGCTTCTGAACTTTGGCAAATTTAAGTATTTGCGAACATTAGTAAGAATAAGGTACAAAAATTTCAAACTCTTGCGGCATGACTTATTCCTGGAGCCAGTTACGACGTAAGGTCGGTCGACGTTCTTGATACCCTGTCTTGGGAAACACTGGATGTGAAACGATCCCGTACCAAATCGGTATTCATATACAAAATACTTAATAACCCAAATTTACAACCCCAAATTTAAAAGAATCGTTTTGTAGAAGAAGCCAATGCCAAAATACCTATAGTTTTCAGAATAACGAAACAGATCTAGCACTTCCGAAGCCTAAAACAGAATTTTTGAAGAAAAGTTTCAAGTATAGCGGTGTCATGTTGTGGAATGATCTTTCGCAAAAAAACCAAATTGTCAGAGACGCTGTACTCGTTTATGAAGCATATACGTCGGACATAGCCAGTGATGCTGGTATTTCATAGTTGTTATAGAACATTTTTAAAAAGATTTTAAAATTGTATGTATAAATGTGTGACGCTTCTCGTGGAAATCAGCAAAAGTTGTCGAGGTGTGCGTGGTTAAATAAAGTTTTACCATACCATACCACCAAAACATCGATCTGTATGCGTTTTGTATTTCATAATACCATTGCTTCTGCTTTACGAGGATTGAAGATGCACGACGTCTTAGTGAAAGTAGCGTAAATGCCCAATTCTAATAGACAAGGGCAATGCTCTAGCCAAATGAGATATTATGGCCCAAAAGGGAAACTTGGTCTTGAGCTAGTTAGCTGTGACGTTGGACGCATGGTAATGCCGACGAACGGAATCTTACATGTTGCTAAAAGAATTCTGACACATTTTCTTCATCTTCACAACCATGAAGACTGAGGACGAAACTTTAGGCTGCGGTCATGGAGCACTATAACTAGAACTAGATTTCCCGAGTTGTTAACTCAGTTTTTGGCTCAGTTAAGGTCCTATGTGGCATTTTTACAAGAAGACGTTCGATTATGGAAGCTTTCCGTCGATTAAATTTACAAGCAATTTCTCATCTCTACGGTGTCATCAACTACATAAACGTTGTTTAAAATATGTTTACTGCAGTAAAGAAGGTAGTTTTGTATACATGGGCTGGACAGTACGAATATGTTCTACATCCTCAGACGACATTAGATATTAGTTGCAATATAAACAGTGTTACGGCTTTATTTACCTGAATTAGGTCTACTAAAACATGTCATGAGTGCTTGTTGAAATCGACATGTGCATGTGTTTAGCGTAAATTTTGTACATCGGCAGTGGAATATCAGTAAACATTTCTTGAAATATGCTTGATGTTTGTTCTTATTTTCGTAACTGCCGAACGAAGTTGGTCTGCGAGTCCGATTTTTATCTCTTCTGAAATACCTGAAAAATCCGATTTTAACCATGAAACCTTAGAATAGAGTTCTAAAAGTTAAATTGTTTCGAAAACTGTAAATGTCGAATGTGCCATGCTTGGGAACCGGAGCTGTCAATGGTTGGTGTAGACAAGGAGTAGTGAACAGACCCTGTTCACTGCAAGGTGCATGGGATATGCAAAAAATGGCGAGTTGGGCGAAGAGATGTGGAGCATGCGGGGTACAGGAGACTCGAGACGGGGCTCAGTTTAAAAATAAAGAGATCAACAGAATAAAAAGGGGGAAAAATGAAAATAAAAAAAAAGAGAAATATTTCAAAAAAAAAAACCCCTTGTGGGTCTGCAGACGCAGGAATGCTCGTAAACACGACTTTCACCGAGTCCTTATTTTGGGCTTCAATGTTTTGAGTATTTTCGTAATTTAAGTAATATTGAGTAAATTAAGTAATATTGAGTAAATTGAGTAAATTAATATTGATAAAGTAAAATATTGATAAAGTATTAATAAAGTATTAATAATCATTAAGAAAAATATTGATAAAGTAAATTAATAAGTAATATTGAGTAAATTAAGTAATATTGAGTAAATTTTACATAGTCTGGCGCGATGGTCCTGAACGTTGTGTCGAGAGAAACCAATGTTCGACCTCGTTAGGCAGAGAACAGTCGTAACCATGTAACAAGCTTTAACGTAAGAGACTTTAATAGCAATTCAGAAACTGAATGCAGCGTTCTCAATTGCTGAAGTACGCTGTCAGTATTTCAAGTACTTGTATATCGATGAGCTGGTGGTTTCTCTTTAACATATCTGATATGACCACTGAACGTGAGGTAATATATACGATAAGGCAGAAAGATCACTGTTAAAGGGGCACACCACTCCCAGAACAAGTGTTCATTACATGAAAAACGTACCCTACCTTAACTCGGAATGGGTATTATTTTCTATCAAATTGTTTTGGTTTTCAGGAAATTTATCGGTGTTTGTAGTAACTTTTGCAAATCAAAGAGCGCCATATTTGCAAAGATTGCTGGTGAATGCAGTTGCTCCATTAGTATTTAGCTGCAGCGAACTCGATTTCCATATCTGGAATGCTAACTGGCCAATGAAATGTGAAGCCAAGATGGCCGCCCATGGAGGGCAATTTTGTATGTCAGTCGTAATCCCCTACGCGCTCTTGTACATCATTTTTAGTCTCCCACGCGACATTTTACATTTTGCTGAAGAGTTTTCTGTGAAAATTCACACAATATAGTTCTTCAAAAGACAGAAATGAGTCTAAGAATTTCAATTATATTTCGACATAATCAAACCAGTTACAGGTTATATATTTTCACCAAAATAAACTACCAAGTTATCGAGAAACCTTATTAAACGGCCTCGAAAAATTACTTTAGGAAACTAATAAGTGCTCGTCCTGTTTTTACCGTTAGTTTACCATCTTTAGACAATTTAGCACACTTGTTAGACCACACGGCAACAATGAATCCTTTTAAATACTCGATTATGTAATATTGGTTCAGTAATATTTCGTCTTGAACACTTTTCCCATGGTTAGGAATGTTTTTGAAGCCGAACCAAACAAAAAGTAATAATTGAAGTCGTGTAAAGGACTGGAACTGACGTACAAGACCGCGTAGAAGGCTGGAACTGACGTACAAAATTTCCCTCCATGGGAGGCCATCTTGGCTTCACTTTTTGCCGGAGCAAATGACTGGGAGTTAGCATTCCAGATATGGAAATCGAGTTCATTGTTTAGATGTCGTAAAGTGATAGCAACAAACTCTCGAACACGTAGTCCTCACTAGTGCTAAAAAATACATGGTGAATTTCGTGGTGTGAGACATGGTATGAAGGAAAGTGTTTAAATGCTTAATCGATGAATAATCAAATGATCTTTTCGCTGTGAAAATGTTACGCGTACACGACGAAAATGTTGAAAACTTTCTTTTGATATTTTTAAACTTTTATCTAGGTATTTTAGTCTGTTACCAATATGGTATTACGCCTGAGATTCCTATCTCGGCTTTGAGTTTGGTAATACCAGTACATCTCAGTAAGAATACTCACGATTGTAACAGTGGTATTTTCCTCAGGAACAATCTCCTTTCCTGGTAAAAGAGCTGTACGTTTTCCTCACGAGTTTTCTGTACTATTACATGGAACGCTAATTTTGAGTAACGTTAGGGGCCGTTCACACTGAGATCGATCTAACTTGAATCGATCTGAGATCGATCTAACACGTCAGTGTGAACGGCCCCTTAATCTGATAAGTTCAGCAGAGGTGAGCACCCTATACTGAGTTTTTGTCGGTTGTTTAGATTGCTTACTTTTTATACCAGTTCTTTACAGTGCTGTTGTGGACGTTGTATTTTACTATATCCATAGTTGTAACCCTGCTTTTGTTTCCTCTGCCCTGGTTTATCATTGTGCAATCTGATGTATTTCGCAGGATCGTACCATTCGAACATTAAGATGTACATTATTTCCGCCTCGTAACAAAATGCAAGAAAAAAATAATCCGAAGCTAGGTGCTAATTCAATTAAAGACTTTCCAATGCTAAAATTATATTATTTTTCATAACTATCACATTTGAAGTAAACATAGTGTGTACGTGGATGGAACATAGAGTAAATGACGGTGCGAAGATATACCATTGGCGGTGCTGCATAAATAGGTACTTTTTTAACACTCATTGTGCTTTGGTTATCTAGAACCCAGTGTATATTTAGCGAAAGCTTTGTGTTTAAGAGGAACCATGTATACCTTGATGTCAATGCATACTGAAGCGTTAAATGACTTCGACAGAGTTATTGATTTAGAGGAAGCAGTTGTAAAGGTAACATTCTCAGTTTTTTATACTTTTAGACCAGTTCTGATTTAGTTTATGAAATTATATCAGTTTCTTAACAAACTGAGGGTGCAACCATGGTGGTGGCAAATGAAGTAATTGCACACCATTCGACATGGAAAATTCTTTGTCACAACGAAATATTGTACGTATTTTTCAAGAAAATGGTGTCTCTTTTTCAGTATTTTGATTGAAAATACATTAAGATTGACCAATTGATTGCGGGTTCCCGTCCTTTGAGTTTTAGGTCCCAAATGTAATTAGACAATTCTGTTTCGTTTGAGTATTTTTGGTCCCGGAAAAACTTTGTGTGGTTGTTGAAGCGTTGTTTGAATTGGACGTCATACCAACGTAGAGTTTCGTTTCTGTATTGCCGGTTGTAGAAACCTCGGCTTTGTAAACTACGTTTGTTTGAGATGAGACAGTTTCCTTGAAGGAGACAGTTATCTTTGGTCCTGCAGTTCCAAGCATTTTCATTGTTGGTTGCCTTTTTTGAAAGGATGTGGGCGTTATGCTGTTGATTATGTTCTTCATGTTCTTCATACAGCAGGAGCTAACTTTTATCGTGTTTCTGTTGAATATTTTGTGTAACTTGTTGGAGCTGGGGAAATATTTATCACTTAGATTCAGGAATTTTCGGCCTACGTTAGTTCTAACGTTTTTGCTGAATGGTGGGTTGAACCAAATGATGTTCCTTTTTCGCTTTTCTGCTTGGTTTGCTGGAGTCTTTTGTGGTTTGTTGGGGGTGTATTCAACTTTAGAATTGAAGCCGCTGTGTTTAAGGGCGTCGTTAGAAGTAGGTGCCTAAAATTGGAATGTCTCTTGTTCAGATGGGAGTTGTGAAATTCTTCGGCTGATTGATTTTGGTAGTGGTCGAATGACGGGTGGTGGGTGGTTGGAGTGACTGTGGATGTAGAGTGTGTCGTAGTTCGGTTTATTGAATGGCTGAAATTTTCCGTCGTTCAGGTTAAATGTGATGTCCAGGAAGTTGACAATCGTTTGGTTGGCTGTTGCCGTCATCTTTAAGCCGAATTCATTAAATAGTTTGATTAAATCTTTTTTCGCTTTCCGGAAATCTTCTCAAAATGCCGTCACCAGAATAAATTTCACATGAGTAACCTGAAGCAGGCCATATCAAACTAATCACATCATTGCTCGATTGCGAAACAGCGACGTAAACCACCTAATAAAAGAGTGATCAGACCCGAATCTCACCAGTTGTCTGAAGATCGTCCGAAAACGTGAAACTCGGAGTAACAACGAACAAACCTTAGTTTACTACAAATATAGATATAGATATAGATATAGATATAGATATATGTATGTAATATATAAAAACCGAGCAGGAGTGCTTTTTCGGGATTTAAAACACGAGATGATAGCCGAGTGTTTTAGACCCGATAAAGCACGTACTGCCAGTTTTTTAAATGTCTTATGAAATTCGCCACCTGATACACTAATTCGCGAAGAAAGATGAAAAATTTATCTTTCGTAAGCCGAAAAAATTGAACTTCTTCTTCACATGTAAAGGCACATGTATCTTTATCACATGTATAGATCCGACACGGTTATGATTTTCTTTTGTATTTTCCTCATGAATTTTTAATGAATTTTATAAATATATAAATACAGTTATCTGCATATGTATTTGCCCCCCCCTTTCAAATTTCACTCTGAGAGGCATTGCAGTAAATCTGTTATATTTACAGTAAAAAAGTACAACGAATAACTTTCAAGAGAGTTATTGGAAGCTTGTTTACCAGATATCAAGAATTTAGATTCAGTAGTCCTGACAAAAAATGTATTATTGTCTCAAGTGGGCAGTTAAGAATTATTTGGCCTCTTTAATAAATATGCGAAAGATGTTTAAAGTGTGTGATTTTTCAGTGGGAGTTCTGACTATAATGCGATTCACTTATCTTGACTATTATGTTTTGGTGAAATATTCATCATTGTGCATCAGGTTCTACTATAAATAAAGCCAAACTGTGTGCAAAATCGGTTGTTACTGAAGATCCAGACATGGGAAAAGTCAAAGGGATAAGCGAGGACTTTACAAAACGAATCGTTGCTCTTCACAAGTCAGGATTGGACTACAAAGCTGTTTTAAAGCGATTATGCCTGCCGCGCTCAACTGTACAGTACACAGTCAAGAAAGGCAAACTGTGGAGTACGGTTAAAAACCTTAACCGGTCAGGAAGAAAGAGGAAAATCTCGCGAAAGTTGGAGTGGAATATCATAAGGAATGTTACAACAAACCCGAGGACATCTGTTAAAACATCAAAGCTCATCTTGTTACAATGGGCGTTGACGTCTCAAATTCAACCTTTGAGAGATGTCTGCACCGTGCAGGTCTGAAAAATTGCCGTCCCGGAAAGACCCCTCTCCTCAAGAAGTGCCCTTTAAATGTACGCTTGAAGTTTGCGAAAGAACATGTTGAGAAGCCGGACAAATTTTGGGGCAAGGTTTTGTGGTCGGATGAGACGAAAGTTGAATTGTATGGGCACAATGATCTCAAGACTGTTTGGAGGAAAAAGAGCGAGGCCTACCACCCAAAGAACACAATCCCTACGGGCAAGCATGGCGAGGGAAACCTAATGCTCTGGGGCTGTCTGTCGTCCAGTGGTGTTGGAAAACTTGTTCGAGTCCATGGAATAATGAAAAAAGAAGACTACAAGAAAATACTGGAGAAAAATGTTCATGAATCAGCCTGTAAACTCAGTCTTAGAAGAAATTTCGTCTTTCAGCAAGACAGCGACCCTAGATTCTCGATTTTTACCCAGCTCTATCCAAAACTCCCTCTATTTTGGAGGGATTACAACCTATTCTTTCCAACTGTTCTAACTGGCCAAGTGCATTTGGATCAGACTGGAATGTATCCTTGTGGTAAGTATTGGTGTCAAATTTGTTAATTCGTGTTTGGTGGCCGTGTTTTTAGTGATTCTACCTCATGAAATCGATTTTATATAAATTACGATTTTAACTGCGATTCTTTTTGGGTTGTTTATCTTTTGTCTTGTAAAAAATGTGCGAAGCAATATGTCCGTAGCACGACTACCATAAAGCAGTTTAATGATCAGATTTGGCAAAGGGCAGAGAGGAATTCTAGGTCAGCGCGTATGTGCTCATTTCTTCTTCGACGGCCTCGAGGGTTTGAAAGGTGTGTGAATTATGATAACCGATAAAACCGATATTAAGAATCCTACGGAACGAGAAGGCTTGTAATTCAATTCATGTGACTTTTTAAAATTTATTTTTATTAACGTTACCTTTTGTTTTGTATTGTGGTTTTATTCATACTCTTTGTTATAAAATCTGGGGTACTTCATCATTAGTTAGAAGGACCTGATAAAGGGGCGGTGCCTCGAAACGTTGTCGGATAAAACTTTTTACTCAATATCCTCCTGTGGTCGTTTATCATTTAGAACGGGTATATGTGAAGGCTGGTTTACTGTATGTTTTACAAATATACATATATTTTACAAATATATATATATATATATATATATAACGTTGTGTTGTTAAATATGTTTTACAGATGTAAATAAATATATTTATACAGCACCAAACTTTGTTTAAAAATCACCTTAAAATTTATTACCAACGTTTCGGGGCAAGCATCTTTTTCAAGGTTTTAAAACATGTGCTATCAAAGGTGTCTTTATATGTCTCTCTACATGTAATTTAACCCTTTGCCTGTCCCGTGCATCACATATGACACACACTGCACGGTGAGCAATAACATCAAAAAAAGGCTAGACAGACAAAGGGTTAAGTACCAAAAATTTAAAATTTACATAAAATCTCTCAAATTCGACCCCTTAAGAACAAAGGTATACAAGTTATTAGCCCAAAAATCCTCTCTTTCTGTAGGCTCGCTAAATCAAACGCTTACGTCTTACTCCAAGAAATGGGAGTACAAATGCTGCCCCAGAATCCCTTTCTGACCCCTTTCATATCTTTAAATACTCCCTTTGTGGTTTATAAATCTTTTCCAAAACGAAGTAATAGTACTTCCCACATCCCGTAGGACCAATGGTCGTAGGTCCGGCCTTTAACTTCAAATTCTTCTGCTCGCTCTTCAACAAATTCACATGTCGGCAACAGGCCTTACCACATTTCTTCATACCTCTGGCTCTCCTATTATTTTATTTAAATATAGATCTCAGCAAATTATCGCCTATATTCCTGGCTAAACTTACAGAAAAGGAAGGTTCCCGGATTTTAAACTGTAATAATTTGAGGGATTTTAAGTAAATTCTAGATTTTTGGTATTTAAATTAGATGTAGAGACTATGGAAACGCCTCCAATTGCAAATGTTCCAAAATCGTGATAAAGGAGCTAGCCATAAGACGTTGGTATAAATTTTAATTAATAAATTTGTATATAATTTATAAAATTCATTAAGAATTCATGAGGAAAATACAATCGAAAATCGTCACCGTGTCGTGTCTTTATATGTGATAAAGAGACATTTGACTTTACATCTGAAGAAGGAGTTAATTTTTTTGGCTTAGAAAACAAATTTCCAAACTCTCTTCGCGAAATAGCGTATTACCAGGCTCGTTTTATAAAACGTTTAAAAAGAACTCGCAGAACGTGCTTTATCGGATCTAGCGGCTATCGCCTAGAGTTTTAAATCCTGATAATGATATCATTTATAATAATAACAATTTATTTTAAGGTTGCCCTAAAGGAAAGAATGACGGGAACATGTGGTTTAAATTCTAGCACAATATATTTAAATATCTCGTGCATACAACAAAGATTTGATAGGGACAGCGACCTGGTTGACGGAAATAGTGGGTTTTAATGTTGAAGATGTGAAGTTTTACATACGCCTATTGAAGATGATTTTCTGGCGGTACATACTCTAATGGATAAAGACAGGAAATGCCAGCATGGTTGTTATTGGTAGACTACGACATTTGTCTTTAAGAGAACAGTTTATGATCTATTCCTGCCGAACCCACATAGGTTCTCAAATGCCATTAGTTCACAGCCTTTGTTCCTTCGTTTGAGAATAATCACTTGAAACGCCCTAGAGGTTGTTCATTTCCATGTAATGCCTCCGTTACTTCTACGTAATAACGAATCACCTTTCTTATCTAGTGTTCCTATAATTCCTTTCAGCCTACCTGCTAGGGCCCGTTCCAAGCTTTGTTATGTACCTTGAAAAATTCCTGTGCCGTGATTCTCTTCTCAGTGCGGCTTGGAAATATGATCGCATGACTCTCATCTTGAAACAGTTCAACTGGCTACCAGTCAGAGAGCATTTTTATCATTGTGATGCCACAATGGCATTCAAATGCATGACAGGGATTGTCCCTAGATCAGCTTATTAAGCATAGCGACATATCGACTCCTATAATTAAAAACTTCCAGATGCTCACTATGCCTTCGTTTAGATCTGCAATGGTCAAAGAACATTTTATTATCAGGCTGTATGACAGTTGAGCAGGCTAAGCTTTCTCTAACCGTAAAACTTTTAGGTGCTCATTTTCATTAACTGTTGGTGTGGTTTTTAGATGTCCTTATACAATTATTTATTCATAATGATCAATTTTTGTAATTATGAATAACCTAATATTAAATAATAGATAAATAACCTAATATAAATAATAAACAATTATGTATACACTAACCTGGACAATCTTCACCAACATGCGCCGATCTACCAATTCCTCCGGGCTCAAACTATTCAAATAGTTACATGATCGGTAGTCATTTTGAACTTTGCACTTCCCTGAAAAACCTGTACGGGGAGTGGAATTAAAGTTCGTATGTATGTGTACGTCTCTGTATTTTAAATCTTCCATGATTTCATGTTCTGTCGGAGGATACGCGGGAAGAATTTCAAAAAAGATTTTGTCACCTTTCACCTGTGATAGTTTTGAATCATTGATATTTGGATTTGAGAGTTCTTCAGAATGTTATTTTCAGTGACGTAACTGATGGGACACAGGAGGGCAAGCTCTCTCCCTCCCCCAACAATTTTGTCAGGAAAATTGGATCTGTCGGGAAATTTGTCAGAAAAACTCGGGAATTTGTTGGGAATTTACCAGACGTCCACGTCAGCCTCGAACCTACGGTCTGTACTTGGTGCTCCGGGCGCATAGTAAGCGTGAGGAATTTCAGTATATATTACAGACATTTCTGGAAGGTAATCTCAAATTTCAAATGTTGACATAATTTTATGACTTTTGACTACTTGATCGTAACTCGTGAACTTAAATTACATTAGTTTTGTTGACGCAGATTGCATCTATTCTATTGCAGTCTTCTTATTCTTGGTCACTGACGAGCTTGGATAGGCTGACGTGATATGTTGGTACCAACAATGACCTATTTGCCGTCCTACACATTATTTGTCTTCTGTGCTGGGATACATTCCAGTGCCATTTGCCCGCTTCCCGATTTTTCGGAGCCGTCTGTGCCATTGTTTTACTTTGAACTCTTTATTGGCAGTAAGATGTGATGTGAGCACATAGAACTGTGTTGATGTCATTTACTCTTTTAGTGACGTTACGTCACTTTTTGCCTAATGATAGGATTATCGTTGTGATAATGAAAGTAAACATTCGTGGCTTATTTTGATGGTGTTTAACTAGTTATAAATTTTGCGTCATGTGATTTTGTTGATGATAATATCAGACCGTTCGCTTCCTTCTAGCTTTGACCAGGGTTTACTGCACAGAATTGATTCTCTCCATCTCTTGCATAGTCCGTGAAGTATCAGTTGCTATCCGTATTATGTCTTTCAAAAGCAGGTTTAGGTTTTACCAGATAACGTTGCTAGCCCTACGCTTGAAGTCTTTCTGAAATGCTGGGGACTCCTTTACTCAAACGTCTGTCTACCGGTTGACCTGTCTGACTTAGTAACCATACCAGGAACATCAGTTCTCGCCAGTGTAGCTCGCCAGGTCACTGAGGTACGCAATACCTTCACTACGGGAAGATACTAGTCAAAAACAACTGAAAGGTAGTTCTGTTTATTTGCTAACAAATGTCATACCCTGTATGTAAAGCATATTTCATCGATTCATTGGGAAGGACTGATTGCCGCAAGGATCATTTTACTTGTTTTTAGTGCTGTTTGGTTAGCCTTTTATGTCACTCTGGTCAACTTCAAATACTTCTATCGTTATTCCAGTCCTGTAAATGTAGACCATATTGATTTTGGTGTCGTCGTGTTTCGCTCACATTTCAGAAGAGTCTAAATAATTGTCGTGGGTCGTGGGTCGTGGGTCGTGGGTCGTGGGTCGTGGGTCGTGGGTCGTGGGAAAAGTCGTAGGTAAAGTCGTGGGGCGTAAAATACGTTAAAATCATATGTTATTTTTTTCCACCCGTATGGTACACGGTGGAATTTGCTGAATGAAACTCGAGCATTATGGATAACCTCTGCGTACAGCCAATTTTGAATTTTTATGTGCTAAAGTTTACGTTTAGCCTTAACGGTAGCTTCTAGGCGTTCACTAAACAACAAAACAAGCAAAATCAAGATCTCTGAAGAAGAATTTCGGTCTACATTTACATTGACCGCATTACATTATTAAGCTTTGTTCGTCAATAGTTAGTGGCGTAAATGATCTTTTCGCTTCTTAAAGATGCTCGCAGAATCGACTAAATGATGACAATACAGTTTTTGAAACAGAAGAACTTGCGCATAATTTCACGAAACCATGTGACTGTCGATTGTAAGACAGCATTATTGATGTCTCCTGATTCGAAACTTTCAAGTCCACTACGGCTTGGCAACAAGACATCTTTTCTGTCGACGAATTACAGACACTTTAATGTTGGAGCGTTTTCAAAACGCTTATGGTTTGTTACAGACGTGGATGCGATGGGTAAAAATGTAGACTCACTTTCGCAATAAATCCGTTACCAGTTGCATGAGAATGTTCATGATATTTTAGGATTATTACAGTATTAGTGATATTTAGGATAATTTAGGGCTTTTTAAATCGTCGTTATAAAAGTATATTGTCTTTAGGCTGTTTTCTCGTGGGATGTCTGTAATTCTGTGGCAGTAAGGTATCTTATAGCCTGGCTGGTTATCAATTAGTCAATTTTTGCAAGTATCTTTAAAAGGCGAAATTTACGCCGCGAACTATTGGCGAACAATGTTTAATAAGCTGAGGCGGTCAGCGTAAATATCGACCGAAAGCCATGGAAATACTCAAGGGAACCGTGATTTTGCTTGCTTTGTCGTTTCGTGAACGCCTGGAAAATACAATTCAGTGTAAATATGAATTAAGGCACTTTAGAATTCAAAATTTGTTGTGAGCGGAGGTTATCCTTGGTGCTCGACTTACATTAAGCAAATACAGTCGTACTATACGGGTGGAAACAAAAGAATACAATTTCAACGTATATATTTCAACTGAGGTTTTCTTATCAATTGTCCTTTAATTTCATAAGATCGACGTTCTTGAATTCTGAAATTTCTTCTCGAGAGCTTCGATCCCATATCCGTTACCAAGCTTGTTTGCAAGACCTTCTTTCATCTTATATTCTTCACAAAGTGGTTTCTATATTGTGGATGAGACGGGATTCCATGCATGTAGAATAGGATTACTACGATAAAACTCTATTAACAACTTCACGTCACCTGCTTCTATTTTACCTGAGTTTTGTAAACCTCGTCGACCTGAGAGGGTCCCATGTTTATTTACTCAGACGAACTTGCGGGGTATGTTACACGGGTAATGTTCTCTGTCGCGCAGGCAACGCAATGAAATTTGACCCACACCTGCCGGCGCGAGTAAAAAATCGCACGTGTATCCCGAACTTAAAGAAGCGCTTACTATCTTGGTGTTCCTCGGGCATCCCTCGACGAGTGCAGGCGAAATATCTCTGCGTTCAATAAAGATGGAACTCCAAGATTCGAAGCTTAAGTTAAATTAAACTGTGAAGTTAGACAAGTACAGAAGCTTCGGAGTTTCGTCGTAGTGCTAGCTCACAGCGAAAAGGGTCTTTTTTATAGATGTACAGGACTGAGAATACGTCCGATGCAGTTTATAAAAAAAGATAACCTAATCGCCTAACCTTTTTCAGAATCATCCTCAGGGTATTATGAAATGATAACTTCACAATTAATCAATTAATTGTGAAGTTATCGCCTAACCTTAATTTTCGTGTTTGAATTTCAACGAAATCTTACACAAAATTATGCGGACAATTTTGTGAAAGTTCATTATCAGGTTTTTGTTATATTTTTTTTTAGATCAAAGTTAATGCTCTCATTAAAAGGGCGAGCATTAAACTTCAACTAAGTCAGAATAATCAAGATGCATACAAAGATTTCAATGAAGCAATTAAATTGGATGCAGATAATGCTGACATTTATCACCACAGAGGACAGGTTTGCGTGGCACGATGTTTTTATTTTGTTGGAATGTTATCATTATTAAATAAGGGTTGTGGGGAATATTTATACAGCACATTAAATAAAAATGTATTGGAGGGAGAGAAGAAACTTGAAGCAAAGAAGGACGTTAGTTAAGCTCGTGAGAATGAGGTGAAATCCTGTCTCTGGTTGTAAAGATAACCGCAAGCGACTAGAACCTTCAACCTCTTGAGCTCAACCTTCTTTCCATTACGTTTTTCCTCGTCCGTCTCCCTCCCAATATTAGTCGACGATAAGCATAACTGTCCTGGTCAATAAGCATAATGAATGAGTTCGCATTTTCCTTATCATTTTTTTACCTTCCGCTCCAACTCTTTTTGAACTTATAATATCCCATATTTTGGTTTCACGAGACAGTTTACTCTGACGAAGGGCTTTCGCTCGAAATGTCAGTACCTCGTTTTGCAGAGTACCGCCTTTAAATATCTCTTTTTGCCTACGCAGCGCTTTTGTTGACAAACACGGACGCAGACACAACCAGGCCGGCTGACAGATGGACGTTCAGGAACGAAAAGAAAGACACAGAGAGAAGCTAACAATATATTTACAACTTCTTGACGTTTTTACAGACAAACAGGCAAACAGACAGACAGGCAAACAGACAGATATTTCGGACTTGTGAAACTACCCTATAGAAATAAATGAAGATCTTTGTCTGTTTCTCTGTATCAGTTTGTTCTTCCATCTGTCTTTTGTCAATCTGTCTGTTAGTCAGTCTGTCTATTTCAGTTTGTGTTAGTGTTTTTGATCACACCTCACATTTTACTCTGATAAAGGGCTTTCGTTCGAACCGTCAATACTTCGTTTTCTTGTGTTTTTCCACGGACTTATCTTCCACCAAAAAACTGAAGTGTACAAAAACTACATTGAAAGTACCTATGAAGCGGTAATAAAGTTTGTCTACTTTCAAAGAACTCGTAAAATGATAAAGGGACCCGTTCAACAGTTTTTCCGCGCCCCGGTTTGTTCTTGAGATACATCAATTTGTTTTATATGCAGATAGACGTCAATGATGTGTGACATCATTTCTCCAGGTGAATTATAATTTACTATCCACAAATCACTTGAAACTTTATACGTTTTTCGGATCTTGATTAATGTCCCGGTGATTTACGAGTGACCGGACTTTTTGAACCTGTAATTGCCTTCATAAGTATAAACACTATGAAAAAGAAAGGACAATAATCTTGACGTGCAATAACCTTGAAGATTAACGTATTTTTTAGTCAAAATTCTCTCCACATACTGACATCACGCAGTTCATCATTTATTTATGAAACAATTCGACGTGTCTCATAAAAAAGCGGGAAAAACCTTTATCAATCCTAGAGTAATTGTGAACTTAATTTGCTTGCGTTTCTTGGGCACTATTAAGGTGGCTGAACACAGTTTCAGGTCGTGATCATCGGCATTTAGCAACAAAACGCGATTAAATGCAAGTGAGTGTCGCAAGAGAGATGCATGTTTTAAGCGTGTATAAAAACATGGCGGCGAAATTTATTTTTCTTGTTCTTGCCGGATGTGAAAGGTGGTTTAAATCTTTGCTTATTTTACAAACATCAACATTGTCTGGCTATAAAAAGATCTGGTTTACTGTAAGTGAAACTGAAAGAACAAACAAAAAGCTTAATCAGTATTCAGGATAATTTGAGCTCCAGTTGTGACCATGGCTTGATGAAGTTTCAACAAAAAAGGTCGTAAATTTTTCTTTCGTCTACCTTTTCCCACTGTTCTGTTTTCCTTGTTGGCTGCAAAGAGTCCCTCGTGGGGAGAAGATCAGTATGTATGTTTTGTTCGAACAAAACACTAGGAGACATAGCTTACTAGCCATAAACGTGAGTTCCTTGTTTCGACGTAGGAAGTTTGAAGGCAATACTGTACCAGAAAATGAGGCGACAAAGTACTGAAGTTTTGAGCAAAAGACCTTCATTACAGTCAAATGTCACTACCTTGTTCTCTCTTTGTTTGGCAGAGTACTGCCTTTAAACTTTTACTATGTTGATACCCTGCTTCGCTAGATTCGTGAGGGATCAAACCTTAACGGCGTGCCTTCCCACGCGGTGCTTTCCGAAGCAAGCGTAGTTGTGTGAAAAATTGCGACCGATCGTATTGCTGCCTGCAGTCGAAAAAATGACGATTTTTCAAAATCAAGTTATTAAAATTTGCAGAAACTTTGCAGAAATTTTGCAGAAATTTTGTTGACCTTGCAATTCATGTGTCGAAAGCGGGCCTTTTCATGCTGACCAGATGTGCCTTGTTTGCTCGATCCAGTGAACTCGATTTCCATATCTGGAATGCTAACTGGCCAATGAAATCTGAAACCAAGATGGCCACTCATGGAGGACAATTTTATACGTCAGTTTCAGTCCCCTACGCGAGCTTGTACGTCAGATTTAAGTCCCCCACGCGACCTTTTACATTTTCTGAAGATTTCTGTTTGAAAATACACACAAAACATTTCTTCAAAAGATAGAAATGAGTTTACGAACTTCAAATATATTTCGACCAAGTCAAACCGAGTTACAGATTATATATTTTTACGAAAATAAACTACCAAAATGACGACAAACCTGATAAAACGGTCTCGAAAAATTACTTTAGGAAACTAATAAGTGCTCGTCCTGTTTTTACCGTTAGTTTACCATCTTTAGACAATTTAGCACACTTGTTAGACCACACGGCAATAATGAATCCTTTTAAACACTCGAATACATAAAGCTGGTTCGGTGATATTCCGTCTGTGCACTTTTTCCATGGTTGTGAATGTTTTCGAAGCCGAGCCAAACAAAAACTGAAGATTAAAAACATGTCAAGAACTGGAACTGACGTTTACAATTTCTCTACATGGGCAGCCATCTTGGCTTCACCATTTTGCCCGAGTGAATGACTGGGAGTTAGCATTCCAGATATGGATATCGAGTTCACTGACTCGACCCCACGTTCTTTGTTCAAAGTAAACCCTAGATTCACTTTTGCCATCGTTAACCTTTATTTCTTTAACGGCTACTTTTTAATTTGTGTAAGTGACGGTTGAAGTAAGTCTTTTTACAAAAAGTCTGTAACAGTATAATGCCACTTCACGGACTGCAGTGATCGTGTCATAAATTTGCCTGGTTTTCCTTTTTTTAAAATCTTTTTGACTTTATTCTTGGTTCATGAAACAAACAAATGCTTTTCAACCAAGCGAAAATTGCCACACACGTTTATTTAAACGTACTTATACACGGTAGCTTGTGATCCTAGAAAGATTGTTCTTCACAAGACCCTGTAACTAAATTAAGATTTTTACAAAGATACATGTGTATATTAACCAAGGATGACCAGTGTTCATGATAAAATATATGTAATAAAAATCTGATCTAGTAAAAGAATACAAGAAACTTTAGACTGCTGACTGTCAGCCTTCATCAGCATCTATAAAATATATACAAGACGTGTAACGTATTTATACCTAACTTGATTCACTGACAATGCACCTATGAGATTTAATTAATGGAAAATAATTACAGTCGCCGCCGCATATATGCAAGTCGCTTATATGCAAAAGTCGCTTATATGCAATAATTTTGGAAATCCAAAACCAAACGTTAAGAAAATTGGGTTTTTTACGCCGCTTATATGCAAATCGCTTATATGCAAAAGTCGGTTTTATGCAAAAGAAATATAGGAAGTTTTGTGTCAAATTCGCTTATATGCAAATAAAAATATATCAGTGGTTTGCTATAAACCCTTCTTTCCGGAGTATTGCAATGTTTCACATTCTTTGACGATGAGTAATCGTGCTAATTGAGCAATTAGCACGATTGCAACAATGCTTCATTGACCTATCTTTTCACTAATTTGCATCACTATGGATAAACTGCTCGACTCGTTTATTATTAAACTGTATAAGCTGCCAAAAATTCAAGCACATGCACACTTGTCAACTATGGCAACTCGAAAGACGCTAACGCTCGCTGAAAAGCTTGATGTTATCAAATCACACGAAGAAGTTCCGTCACAGTCACAGAAAGAAACTGCTGCGAAGTATGGAGTTAGTGTTGCTACAATTAGTCGTATTCTGAAAAACACTCAATCCCTTAAATCAACAAGCGAAAAAGTGCAAAATCTAAGCCGAAAAAGACAACGAAGCAGTGCAGCTCCAGATGTGGATGAAGCCTTGTTCACTTGGTTTCGTCGGGCAAGCACTATTCAGGGTGTTCCAATCTCTGGTGACGTTCTGAAAGAAAAAGCTCTTTTCTTCGCTAGAAGTTTAAACGTTGAAAATTTTACAGCTTCAGATGGCTGGCTTGGGAGGTGGAAAACGCGCTACAATGTAGTTTTCAGGAAAGCTCAAGGGGAAAAAAGAGACGCCGATACCCCTGCTGCTGAGACCTGGCTGAAAGAAACATTACCAAATATTCTTAGCCGCTACAATGAAAGCGACATATTCAATGCGAACGAAACCGGACTGTATTACAGACTTCTGCCAGACAGATCTCGCATTTCAAAAGGGGAAAGTCTTGCTGGCGGTAAGAATAGCAAAGCCCGAGTGACCATTATGGTTGGAGCAAATATGAATGGTACAGAAAAGCTGCCTCTGCTCATGATCGGAAAAAGTAGAAAGCCAAGATGCTTCCGCAGTTGCAAAACTTTACCCTGCGCATACGAAGCGAACGCTAATGCATGGATGACTTGCAAGATATTCGAGGAATGGATCAAGCAATGGGACAATAAACTACGAAAAGCAAAAAGAAAGATCATCTTGATAGTCGACAACTGTACAGCGCATCCATCAGATATACGACTTACAAACATTGAACTTATTTTTCTCCCGCCAAATGTGACGAGTATTATCCAGCCGTGTGATCAAGGAATCATCAAAGCGCTCAAAGCCCAAAACCGCAAGGCCATCATCAAGAGATTCGTTGCTGCCATCGACGCCGGATCGTCCGAAGATGCAAGTGAATTTTCTAAAAATTTCGACTTGTTAGACTGTATGAACACAATTGTTGTTTCCTGGTCTGAGATAACTGCGAAAACCATCGCAAACTGTTTTCGCCATGCAGGTTTTGTGTCCGAACGCGATGGCGATGAAGATTTGTGGGACGAAGATGATGACATTCCATTGGTTCAACTGTTGGCTGCTCCACGTGGCATGGATCAACAAACTTTTGACGATATCGTGTCTGCAGACAACCCCCTCGAAACAGCGCCACCAGTAGATGAGAATTCAATAATCGATGAGCGACAGAGCATCCAAGAGAGCGACGACGAGATTGAACCAAAGCCCGTAATAACTCACGCTCAATTTATTTCAAATTTAGCCGATATGAAGGACTATCTCTGTTCGCACGGCTTCGATGACTGGAAATCTTTCAGCTCTCTAACGAACTTTTCTACAAAGGTGTGTTCCAATGTTGCCAAAACACAAACATTAATAGATTATTTCCACAAGTAAGAACAGTTATCCATGTATATATTTTTAGATCATTTATACTGTAGAGTAAATACAGCTTTAAAAATGTATTTTCTGTTTGGTTTTTCTATCAATTTCGTATTATGCTAATTAACTTTGCTGGACGCGCGTCCTGGGAGCGAATCCGCTTATATGCAAAAGCCGCTTATATGCAAAAATAGAGTGGGCAAAAAGGTCTTGCATATATGCGGCGGCGACTGTAGTAGGAAATTCTCATTTATTGACTGAATCATTGTCTAGTGATGAATGCCAAAACACCCTGCGTTCATAATTCATTATCCTTACTCTAAAACCTTAACATATTCCGGATGTATAATCATGTCCTGTTACCTCTGCATGTTGTTTGATGGCTGACTCATTATTTCAATATCTACCTGGGTTATTCTCCTTGCCCCTTGAATCCCGTGATCGCTTACTCTCCCCAACATACGTGGAACAACACTCTTGCATTTGACTTTATACACAGTACCCGGCACTCCAAACTCATCTTGACGGTCTTTCAATGACATAAAAGTCTATTGGAGCAATCTCAGTGTAAAAAGTAACTTTAATTTGGGCAGTTTTAAAGGTGCGTTTAATACGTTCTTACACCCCCTCTACTTACGGTAAAAGCGTGAAATATTAGGGATCATTCTGAAATGTCGTGATTCTTTGATGATAAGAACTATTTGAATGAATTTCTGATGGTATCCACTCACTCTAAGATTAGCACCAACTTTCTCTACATCCTCTTGCTTTAGCTGCTCATTTGTAGGAATTTCTCGGCCTTGTGTAACAACGTGATGACCACTGCTCTTTTATGTGTCGAAGGAATATACGATCTAAAATGTAAATACCTAGGGGAGAGCTCCCGCCTTGAAAGAGTTATCGTCAGGTGTACTAACTCTTTCCCGGCGGCATAAGACTTCTATTATTTTACTGTGGCTAACGCCAGACTATTTTACTTGTCAAGGGGAGAGCTCCCGCCTTGAAAGAGTTAAGCAATAACGGCACTAATTGGTGGGCCCATAGCACATCCAAAAATTAGTTGATAGTACACACCTTCGAAAGCAAAGAAATTAGTCTTAAATTACGAGTCTTAAATGATCAACGACATGGTTTTTTGAGATCAGTGTAATGTTTCCAATTGTCGTCCTCATCCAATTTAGCTTCCACTACCCGGCTAGCCAACGATACAGGGATGGATGTCAACGTTGAAATAACGTCGAAGGAGACTATTACCTCATCATCTTTAATTGCTTAGGTTGAGAAAAAGTTCACAAACTCTGTAGAACTTTTTTTACTGTATTTTCATCTTTGAATTTTTGGCAAGTTAATAACTTGGCTAAGTATTTAGACAACGAATAAGTGAGAGAACCAATACATGGATTTAAAGGTCTCATTGCGATATCAAGCGTTAGATGATCTTCTTTTGGAGATACGTTAACCTTATGGATCTTCGAGACGCCATAAAATCTCGCTGGAGGTGAATCGGTGGATTGTATCATTCGGTATTCATCTCCTTTTCATTAGCCCGCCTTCTTGGAATCAAGGAGTTTTTGCTGTATTAAAGGAGGAGTTTATTGTTGTTTTCTTTTCTTTTTTAAGTTGGGCTTTTTAATTCTCTTATCTGTAATGGTTGATACACTTTGCTATCCTTTAGCATAGCCATATTCTGTCCTCGATATTGAGATTTATCAAGTTCCACAGCAGCATTTCTCTTGTCATCTAGCAAAACAAGAATTCTATGGTTCTTTTTAAGATCTCGCATGACCTCCCGTTCTTCTCGAGTTATGTTATACTTCTGCGGGGTTTTAGCATTCTTCAGGATATTGAAAACATCACTTCTAATTTACTTGGGATGGCAATTTTGCAATACCTTGTTCTATAGATGCGACGATTTTAGATCGCATATTCCTTTGCCACATAAAAGAGCAGTGGTCAACACGTTGTTACACAAGGCCGAGAAATTCCTACAGATGAGCAGCTAAAGCAAGAGAATGTAGAGCAAGTTGGTCCTACCCTTGGAGTGAATGGACGCCATCAGAAATTTATACAAACGGTTCTTAACTATCATCAAAGAATCACGGCACTTCAGAATGATTCCTAATACTTCGTGGTTTTACCGTAAGTAGAGGGGGTGTAAGAACGTATTAAACGCACCTTTAAAACTGCCCAAATTAAAGTTACTTTTTACACTGAGACTGCTCCCAAAGATTTTTATGTCATCGAAAGACCGTCAAGATGAGTTTGGGGTGCGGGGTATCGTGTACAAAGTCAAATGCAAGATTGTTGTTTCACGTATGTTGGGGAGAGTAAGTGATCATGGGATTCAAGGAGCATAACCCAGTTAGATGTTGTAATAATGAGTCAGCCATCAAACAACATACGGAAGTAACAGGACATGATTATACATCCGGAATATGTTAAGGTTTTAGAGTAAGGGATAATGAATTATGAACGCAGGGTGTTTTTAGACTCTTGGCATTCATCACTAGAAAATGAATCAGTTAACGAACGAAGAGAATTTCCTACCAATTTTTTTCCATTAATTAAATCTCATAGGTGCATTGTCAATGAATCAAGTTAGGAATGAATACGTTCCTTCTTGTAAATATTTTATAGGTACTCATGAAGGCTGACAATCAGTAGCAGAAAATTCCTTGTAATGTTTTATCAGATCAGATATTGATGGAGCAGATTTACGTAGGCCATTAGGTAAATCATTTTTGTATAATAGAAAGAGAAGTGGACCTAAGTTTGATCCTTGAGAGATTCTACAGTGAATACTTTTGTAGCAGATGAAGTCGCTAATTTTATCTTGTAAACTGGGGTTGTATCACTCAAGTACGAAGTAAAAGAAGCCAGAGGTGAATCTTTAATGCTGTATGGTGATAGTTTTTTTTTAACAAAATTTCATGACTGACGGTTTTGAAAGCTTTGCATAGGACAAGGAATAAAACTCCATTAAAGAATCCCGAATCTATGTTAAGAATCCACGTGTTAGTTATGTTTATCAATGAAATGGTGGTTGAATGTCCTTTCCGTAACCCAGATTGCTCTTCGGCCAGTCTATGATTATTACTTATATTGTCATTTAGTGGTTTATAAACTGAACTTTCAAATATTTTTGAAATCACAGATAATATTGAGACAGGGCGATAATTTCCACACTAATCTTCATTCCCTGATTTGTACAAAGGCGAAACCCTGCCAGTTTTACAGTCAGTTGGGAAAATCGCACACGTTACTGATTGGTTGAACATGTATATCAATTAATGTGATATAATCTATTGAATCTTTCAACAGCCTGCAAGATATGTTATCCATTCCAGGGGCCTTACTGGCGTTTATTTTATCAGTTGCTACCAGTACCTCGTGAAGTGTTACTTCGTTAAATTGAAATTCACCAGATACTGGTGTTGCAAACCTCCAAAACTATCATTCGTTTCACTGATTTTTTTCTCAAAAGCTAGATCCTATATTAGAGAAATTATTATCAAATCTTTCTGCTATATCTTTATCATCGAAAATAAGAGTTACATTTTTGTTTTTTTGCACAAGGAGTATGAGTGGTTTTAGATCCCTTTCCAATTAATTGGTTTAAATGGTATCACTTTTTTTTTTGAATTTCCACGACGTTGGTCAATATTTTTTTGATAATAATCTAAAATAACGATGATTTTATTAACATAATTAAGGCGCTTCATTATACACTTTTTAGTAAATTTCTGACTTTATTTTAATAGCTTTCTTAATTTCGTCTGTGAGCCATGGAGTATATTTACTCCTTACTATACCTCTTCTCATTGGTGCATGTATTTCGGCAATGCGATTAAACGTTAACTTAAAGATGTACCACATAACTTCAGGGTCGTAAGTATCTTAATTATTAGTCAGTAGAGTTACAACTAAAACTGCATGAGATTGAGATGGATTGTAAAACTCAAAGCTCCTGCCTTGACAATCTTCGGACGATTTTTAATTAATGCAACCCTTCTACTCGCATAGATAAGGTTATGATGCTAATGCCAACGTGTATAACACCTGAGCTAAGAATACGCTTTTCTTTATTCGTAAAAAATCTGTCAGAGAATCTGTGCTCTCAGTTGCCCCCGTGAGTTCAGTAATCAATTGTTTGAACTGGAAAAGATCAGCAACGTCCAACAGACGTTTAGTACGATTATTTTTATTATTTGAAAGTATGTCGCAATTTAAATCTCCCAATGTCACAAATTTCTTACACTCCTTATCAACATTTCTTATTAAGGTTTCTATGTTGTCAAAGACCTCGACCTTAGAATTTGTAGGTCTATAAATGGATGCGATATTACGAGATTTAGCGTTTCGTCCACTCATCTCGATACAGTCTCAATATCATCTGATAACATTTCATTTCTAACTTTGATATTTAATTGACTTTCTTAATATATGGCAACTCCTCCACCGTAACGGTGGAGGCGTTGCCATATATTACTATCTCATAACCTTTTATTTTAATGCCGACATTCTTTATTGCTTCATCAAAACTAGTTAAACCTAAACTCCTCAAAGTAATAATGTAAGATGAACGAGATTAAATTGTATTAGAAGCGGGACTAGAATCAGAATCCCAAGGGGCATCGACTGTAACTGAAATGGTATGCCATAACGTGGATTAGGCTCAAAACTAAAACATCCTCAAAAATTTAATATTTCCGACCATTTAGATGCGAACCAAATCTATTTAAATCTCTGGCATCATTAACATAAACGTTAGTGCGATCACAGCAGCCCAGCCAGCCTAATACTGTTGGTCTCTTGAGTTGCTAACCAGTGAGAGGACATGCGTTGTGGATCCCAGGCCTTAGAAAAACCCGACTTTCTATTCAAGTCTTTAGTGAGGAAGTAAAGCGTGCTGATTTTTTTTCTTGGTAGATAAACTCCTTGACCGATAAGCTTTCTGAAGCTAAGGAGGATTTTGAAAGGTGTATTGGACTTAATGACTCATTTGTTCCAGCTAAAGTTCAACTGGCCTTTTGTGTATATAAGACAGCCATGATGCAGCAATCAGCTATATTACTTCAAGGAGCAAAAAAGATGTTCCAGGATATCATTGCGAAGCATCCAAGTTCTGGTGACGCGTATAGCTTATTTGCACAGGTAATTTATCTTCACTATGCTTGAATCCTTTGATTTTAAGTAGGTACTTTTGTAAATGATCAAATTTGAGAACCTGTATCCATTTCGACAGAATAATACGATTACACGGTGGTCCATAAGTGACATGCCGCAAATAAGACGATTGCTACAAATAAGTTACAGTTGCTGCAAACTATTTATCTCTGCTGCAAAATATTTGCGATTGAAGAGAATAATTAGTTGTTGCTGCAAATTAGAGATTAAGTTGCTGCAAACAAAACCAGTCACCTGGCAGCCTCCAACAGAAACAACATCCCACTGCTCTTGTCGCGATGCTCAATTTTAATATGGAAGGCAAGTCTCACAGAATAAAAGAATATATTGAGCGTTATTTTGTTAGGAAATATAAATACGACCAATTTGTTGTGTTTCTTGTTAAATACCAAGGTAAAAAAATGTGTACGAGAGCATTAAAAATGATGTTAAAAAAAGCATGGAAGTGACGACCATGTAGACGACCACGAATTGATAGCAGCTATAAATCAAATTATATGAGGAGAGTAGCCAAAAGTGGACGTTTGTGAGTAGAAAGTTGAGGGTCTACAAATATATAGGAAAAAAGGCAGAATAACCTAATAATAGAAAGTTATAGAAAAGATAACTGTAGAGATAGTTCGAAGAACATAAGGGATCCTCTGTCTGGAGTGGCGGAAGCAATTTCCTGTTGGTGCAACCTGACGGCATGGGAAGTTTGTCTGGCAAGTGCGACTCAAATGAAAACGCCGCTGTCAGAGGGCTTGGTAGAGTGTACAGGCAATTCGTCTTATAACTTCCATTCTTAAAGATTCTTTTAATAAAAGCGTTTTTTGTTGATGTGCTGAGAGCAGTTTTTGAGGAGCGAGAGATTCTGTTTTAAGTTTCTACCAAGAGTTATTACATACTTCCACGTCGGTACGTTTACTACATTTGCTATTACTTTCCTGAAAAATTTCTAAAGTTCTGTTTTTTATATAAAGGTCGTGACACTACACAATTTGCAGGTTATTGTTAGACATTGGAGAAATTATAGGTACGGGCATGGGCGCACCTGTTCCGCCACCCATATCTGTGATCGACAAATGGTCCATGATAATCAACAAATTGGCGTTTGTCTGTCTGCTAACCCGTTCCGCCTACGAAGTGCAGAAAGCCAACTTGCGTCGCAGATAATACACAAATAGGACTGAGAAAAGACGTAAATAGCCTGTATAGCAAATGATCTTTTGAGCCGGTTTTCCGTGCGCAAATTCACTGAATATTTAATGTCAGTTCGCAGTCGCGTGAATGCCTTACCGCACATCGAATTACATCATAAATTTCATGTACTCTATGTATTTGACAATTTCACTGGTTGTCAGCAATTTGATAAATTAGTTATGATCGGATATACAATACGTTCATTTCTGTTTAAATTCAGCAGAATCAGTGTAAATTCAGCAGAATCGGTGAGTTTGAGGTGATGCGTCGAGAAATTTCTTTTACGGTTTAGAAAGGGAGATCTGATCTTTTACATACCTTGCTTGTTCCGGATAATTTTGCAAGATTATTTGCACCTTTTTAAGCCGAAATGTTATGAACACTAACATATTCCTTGGTGTTCTTATGATTCTGTGATCGTCAATTCCATGCTTCTTTAGTCCATAATCTTTTGAATCCGTCCTCTTGAATGCTCTTGAACACATTTTTATACCGTAGTATTTAACAAGAAGCAAAACAAGCTGGTCATATTTATTTGACGTCGTGAGAATTGCCTCCTGTGTTGAAACTGAGGATTGCGACAAGAACAATGGGATGTTTTTTCTGTCAGCGTAAGAAATTCAAAAGTTGGTAACTGTCCTGACTGATCGATAAGAATTGTAACGTTTCTAGCAAAGGCTATTCGTCTGAGAGTAAAACATGTTCTGAAACAGGAATAGCCACTAGGTTAGGTTTTATGCGAAAAAGATTCATTTGGCAAAGTTTTCATATAAAGCCTAGTCTAGTTGCTACTACTGTTTCAGAACATGTTTCACTCCCTGACGAAGGGCCTTTGCTCGAAACGTTAGAATTCTTATCGATCAGTCACGACAGTTACCAGCTTTTGAATTTCTTACGTTATTTTTCACTGTCTGCGCAGTGTCATATTTTTATATAACTGACTGTTTTTTCTGTTGGTAGCCGTGAGGAGACTGTTTTTGTTTGTAGCAAATGTATCTTTTGTTTGAAGCATAGTTGGTTTTTGTTTGCAGCAACAACTAATTATTTTCTATAACCGTGAATTGTTTGCAGCAACTGTAACTTATTTGCAGCAATCCTCTTATCTGCAGCATGCCCCTTACGGGCCACCGTACGACACCTTTTGCTGTTCATTTCCAGAAAATATACTATCATTAACGCCAACTTCGAAGTCATTAACGCAAAAATACATTCATTTTATTCAATCGACATTCATTAGCGTAGACACTCAACCATTTGCATCAAAGAGCATTCCATAGCGCCAACAGACGACCATTGACACCATTCTACTATACATTAGGGTTAATAAAATATCAATTGGACAAGATATTTCTTTTGAGTAATTGAAATTTTATTATTCCTAATGTATAGTAGAATGATGTTAATGGTCGTCTGTTGGCGCTATAGAATGCCTTTCGTTGCAAATAGTTGCGTATCTACGCTAATGAATATCGATTGAATAAAATTAATGTATTTTTGTGTTAATGAGTTTGAAGTTGAAATTATAGATAGGAATATTCCGCGTAGTAGAAACCAAGCGGTATTACCGTTACCAATAAGTAATTCCACAGAAATGTATGTAATCATATTAATGGTTGAAAGATTCATGGACATTTACAAGAACAAATGAGTTTTGTTCACCGGACTGTTAGGCAGTTTGAAATGACTCAAAATACCGTTGCAATGAATCCATGACAAATTAATATAAATTTTATCATTTTTTTTAATCTGCGGTCGGGTAATATTAGACTAATAAAACTGAAGGATATCCATCGGAGTACACCTTTTGCTGTTCATTACCAGAAAATACACTATCATTAATGCCAACCTCAAACTTATTAACGTAAAAATACATTCATTTTATTCAATCGATATTCATTAGCGTAGATATGCAACCATATCCACCAAAGGGCATTCTATAGCACCAACACACGATCATTAACACCATTCTACTATACATTAGGGAAGAAGAAAATTTCAATTACGCAAGACAAATATCTTGCCTAATTGAAATTTTATTATCCCAATTGTATGCTACAATGGTGTTAATGGTCGTCTGTTGGCGCTATGGAATGCCAATTGATGCAAATAGTTGCGTATCTACGCTAATGAATGTCGATTGAATAAAATGAATGTAGTTTTGCGTTGAGTTTGAAGTTGGCGTTAATGATAGTATATTTTCTGGTAATGAACAGCAAAACGTGTATTAAGGTATCTTGGTGTAACTGTGAACCAGTGTTGACGTGGTCGTATCATGTGGAAGCTTTGAACATAGAAGTTAAAGCCTAAAGTTAAAGCGGGTATCTACTGCCTGCTAGCCCTACTCTGGTTAACAGCTTGGTGCTCCCGCTCTTTGAGTTGGTTAATTTTGTCTGCATGGGCGACAAGAATAACTCTGGCCTTATTTATCATTATCAAGTTCTAAATAACAAAGCAACAAGAGTTATTCAATGTCAAGGGACATTGAGGTCATTAAATTGGTAACCCTGGTTATACGGAGATATTGCATCATTGCATTATAGTGCATAAATGTTAACATCTTTGATCTCGATTTCCGCAAGAGCGTTTAAAGTCTGAATAATTGTGGTGGGTCATTAGTTGTGGGTAAAAAATCGTGGATCGTGGGTCGTTAAATACGTTAAAATCGTATTTTTTACCCGTACGGTACTACCGTATTTGCTGAATGAAACTCGAACATTAAGGATAACCTCGGCGAACTACAAATTTTGAATTTTAAAGGACCTAAATTCACACTTAGCCTTAGCGGCAGCTTCCAGGCCTTCACGAAACGACAAAATAAGCAAAGTCATGGTCTCAGAAGTAGAACATCATTCCTTGAGTATTTCCATGGATTTCAGTCTATATTTACGTTGAACAGTGTTTGCCAATAGTAGGTGACGTAAACAATAGCTTCATTTTTTAAAATGCTTGAAAAATCGACTAAATAATGACCACACAGTCTTTAAAACAGAACTCTCACTGAATTTCATTGTCTGTCGCCGAATTACAGACACCCTACGCGAAAACGGCCTAGGATATAATGCGATTTTATAGCGACGATTTAAGAACTCCTAAATTAAAATATGGTGAACACCCATGCAACTGGTAACGGGTTTGTTGCGAAAGTGAGTGTACATTTTTACTCGTCCCATCCTCACCTGTCATATAGCACAAGAGTTCCAACTTTACAATGAGCTTAGAATCATGTGTTCATAATGTCATTGCTCATTTCACTGCCGGAAATTCGGTGAAGTTTTGTTGAATGTTCAATATGCTGATATTTGGTAGCTACAGTCAGTGTGACATTGATGGGACATGCATCTCCAAAACTTTTTTAGCCTCGTCGCCCTTTTTTTGCGATGTTGAATGGTCAATAAACGTCATTTTTGTGTCTGCTGACATTTTGGTCAGCAGACAAAATACCAACACATCTTGAAGGTTTGTAGGTTTGTAGCTAATTAGGTTAAGAAGTGGCTTCGGAGGGAGACGAAGCTGTGCTAAATAGCCGCCATTCTGTTTAGTCACGAGGTGAAAGCCCGAAAGGTTGCGAGCGAGTTTGCAAGTTTTATCCAAGAGACGTTTCCCGAGGTGTTATTGTATTACATTTTTCCCTCTTGTTTTGTTTATCGCAGCCGTCGTGGTGTACTGTCCGACATTTTAGTCGGGTTCTATTACGTACAGTCCATGTTGAAATGTTTCTTGCTTCAGGTTACCGGTAATGTAGTAATCATTCAGCCTTTACCAGCGCCATTTATTTCCCCAACAACAGTCCCTGGGTACAACATTGACTTATTAATAGCGCAGTGCAAATATCAACATTCTTGTGATCCTTCAACACACGAAATTTTACTACGCAACATGGCACCGCAACAAAATTGATGTTTGCAACAGCCTATTTGTTCATAAACTTTAACAATATTGCATTGGGATGATATCTTGCCTTCTCAAAACTCGTCCCGTCTATAATCACCTAAACTACTCGAGGAACCGTCGTCACGCTTAGAAACCATCTTCCACACTGTCTCACCTACTTACAAATTATACTCATTCAGCAATTATCTCTTGGTATCAGCACAACCTCAATCACTACAAATCTACAATCAAATCTTCCGTTTATTTTCAATCAAGCTATCAGCTGACACATGTACGCACTGCGTGCCTATTTGTGCTAAGACAGGCTTAGAATTTTTCTATTCTATGAATAAAATATTAAAAGGGGAGAGAATGTGTGTAAAAAGCAAAAGAAACAAGCATTTATTTGGTTTAAAACTTGGTTAACCAGGAAAAAGGGTTTTCAAAGGCTCTTTTCTCTTTTTTCTTGCTGTAAATGCCAGTTCAGAGATTGCTGGTAGTTTTGTCGTCGCGTGAACGCTTGGAGGCTACCGTTAAGGCTAAATGTGTGAAATAAGTCGCTTTAAAATTCAACATTTTTGTACGCTGAGGTTATCCTAAATGCTCGAGTTTCATTCAGGAATACTGTCGTACCGTACGGGTAAAAAATGCGATTTTAACGTGTTTTACGACCTCCGTCTATATCGACGACCTCACCTACGACTCACGACTTTTCGCTCACGACAATTATTCAGACTCGAATTTTTTATTTTTATAACCGTAAGGTTGGCTTCCAATTATAAAACAGGCAGGGGGTATACTTCCCCCGGAAAACTTGGAGTTGCTAGAACCTCTAAAACACCATTTCTTGCATTTTTGATAGTGATTTATCTTTGGCTGGAAGAGCCAAAACAGAATACTTTTCAATGGAAAACTAATCATTTTCCTGTATACATACTTCTCAAAGTATATATTTCATGTAGGTACAATTTAGGATTGGGCATAGCTCTCTTCAAAACAGTACAACCGACATTCAACTTTTCCTGGTATTTGCCTCATGAAACATTTTACTGCACTTAATTACAAACCCCAGATGACCAAATTCATGCACTTTCCAGTTTTTTTCAAAAAGAGTTGAAACCACAGTAACTACAGTAATTAATGCAACAAACAAAAAACAAAGTAAAATCCAAAATTATTGATTTTTATCATATTCTAAACGAACTGTAAATATAGTGTATTACAACTCTCAATTTGTTCAGAACAATTTTTAATGAGCGTTGTGTTATCTAAATGAGATGTAAGAGTTCACTGCAGCCGTGAAAGTGTATAAAAAGTTGGATCACAAAACCGTAAATACATTGCCTGTGTCTTGATCTCCGTCGGTTCTTTACGCACCCGTTTCACCCGCTCTAAAACGCTAGTGACAGTTCTAAATTTTATAATAACGCTTTGAAGCGCGGCCAGATTGTAATCTAAGCAACCCAGTCCTAAAACGTTTTCCTCCAAAAGTCGGGGAGTTGGTCTAAGTGTAAGGTTATGTGATTAGTGTTAGGATTAGGGTTAGGATTAGATTGAGGTCAGGTTGCTCAGATTACAATCTGGCCACGCTTCAAAGCGATGTTCTAAAATTTAGAACTGACGTTTTAAGCGTTTTAGATTGGGTGAAACGACTGCTTTACGGGCTCTACTGTATAGATGTACCTGTCGGACTTATTTGCAAAGGTGGACAGTTAACAAATTAGTTAAACTCATTGCTGAAAAATTAACCTAACATCCCCTTTATACAGCACTGAGAATGCACCTTTGATTCTTAAAAAAGTCCATGAAAAACTTACAATACAGGTAATGATCATCAGTCTGGTTTACCAGCAGCATAAAATAGTAGGTTAGAAAAATCAATTCAAAATTAACTTATTCCCCCGACATCAGCATAACAAAATAGTTGTTAAGAGAAGGTCAATATTAGACTATCCTTGATGTCCCAGCAGCAGTATGATAATAATAAGAATAATAACTCTATTTGCCAAGGATATAACAAGTAAAGCATAGCTTTTTTCCAACTTAGTCCTCTTAACAATCATAATAAATAATAGTAACAATAAAATGTCATTATGATATTGGTAAGTTAAAATAATAAAATACTTGCGTAGAGGAACAATATGTCAATAACTGAGATGTTAAAAAAAAACCCCAAAACAATACGTGTATTTACAAATGTATTACATTAGTAGAGTCTAATGTTCTTGAGCTCTATACCATAAAGTAGTTGGTTTAGAAAATTAGAAAAACAAGGTAATTTTGGCCCATGACAAGTTATATAACACAGTACTTGCAATTGAGTAACCAGGCGGGAATTTCATACTTAAAATAAGTGCCCAGCACAAAACTCGAAACAAAGCCATGATAAAATAGGTAGAATAATTAAGCGAAATACTAACGTTTCGTTGCAACCAGCAACATCAGAGTGACGGATACATTCTTAAATTACAATATATAGGTAGCTAGAATGATTATATTAAATGACATATGCAAGACAATTAAATGACAGAATGAAAAGTGAGCGTGGAGGTTAGATGTGCGAGAAGGTTCGAATAAAAAAAGAGGAACAGACCCGTATTAAGCCCGTTTTCCACTAAGCGAATTTTGTCGTGCGAATCGACTTTGCATTGTTTAAATTGAATAGATCCATCATTAGTTCCAGGCAAAAGCTCACGAGACAAAAGAAAAAGTCGCTTCCCACAAAGTAATTCGTCCAGCGGAAAACGGCATTTAGCGTTGAGAGAGGGGTTTAGTTTGCGAATAAAAAAGCTTTCTCGAATTAATAGGTCAGAAGGTGAAGTGCAAGCGGATAGGATGCGGAAGTCGTTTATTGAAACTGAGTGACAGGTTTCGGAAAGGTGAGCGAGGATTTTGGAAGGAGAAGGATTAGCACGTTCTTTTCCCTTCAGTGGAAAGACTGCCAAATGGTCTGAGACTTGCGTGTGTAAATGAAAGACTTTACCCTACATACAATGGATTACAGCATTGACACTTAAATGAATAAACCACGCGATATACCTCTTAGGCCAGTAATCTCTTCCATAAGCAGCTACTCCAACAAAATTTCAAAGTTTCTTCTTCCTCTTCTCCGACCATCATCTTCTGGGGTTTATATGGTAAGCGATACTTTTTCCTTTGTGCATGAATTACTTTCTTCAAACTTTAACTCTGACAACCTTACTATGGCCAGCTTTGACATCAAGTCATTATTCACCAATATTGCTCTTGTTGAAACCATTGAAACCATCACCAACTATCTTTTCAACAACGCATGTCACTTTCATAATTTTACCCGCGACCAGTTTGTTTAAGCTTGAACAAATCGACGGCGTTGCCATGGGGTCTCCCTTTGGAGCCCATATTCGCCAACATTTTTCCCTCCTTCATGAAAGCACCTGGTTAAACAATTCTACTACTTTTAAAGTTTAAACCTGTTTATAATCGTCGTGATGTTGATGATTGCTTTTTGTTATTCCGCGAACTTAAACACGTTAACGTATTTCTTGATTTTTTAAATGAACAACCCTCCAGCATAAAATTTTTTTCTCAAGTTGAAACAAACAACACGCTTTCCTTTCTTGGCATCACTATCATCCGGCCCAATGGTTCGTTTTCTACCTCATTTTATCAAAAACCAACATTTACAGGACTGTTTACAAACTGTTGTAGTTTTATCCCACTTCAGTATAAAAAAAGGTTTAATCCTTACGCTTCTTAATAGATTTTCAGAATATGTTCTACCTATGAAAACGTTCATTTGGAAGTTGAAAAGTTCAAAAGGATTTTCAGTCATAATGGTGATCCCAATCAGCTTTGGGATAGATGAATTAATTCGTTTCTTAATAAAATATTCGATCCCAAACCTATTTCTTTCAACGTTTCCGAGAAAATTATTTACTTTTGCATTCCGTTCACTGGCCTTCACAGTCTCCAGATTCGAACGCAGATACATAATCTTTGTTCTTCGGCTTTTACTCATATCAACATCCGCTTCGTCTTCCGTCCCACAAAACGTCTCAGCCATCTCTTTCCAGTCAAGGACAGGCTTCCGAAAGGTTTGAGATCTCACGTGGTTTATTCATTTAAGTATCAATGCTGTAATCCATTGTATGTAGGGCAAACAGCCCGTCATTTACACACATAGTCCAGTTGGGAGTCTCTCCTCTGACGGGAAAAGAACGTGCTAATCCTTCTTCCAAAATCGTTGCTCACCTTTCTGAAACCGGTCACTCAGCTTCAATAAATGACTTCCGCATCCTATCCGCTTGCACCTCACCTTCTGAACTATTAATTCGAGAAAGCTTTCTTATTCGCAAACTAAACCCCTCTCTCAGCGCTAAGATCAGGTCTGTTCCTCTTTCTTTATTCTAACCTTCTAATTGTCTCGCATATGTCATTTAATATAATCCGTCTAGCTACCTATATATTGTAATTTAAGAATGTATCCATCACTCCTGATGTTGCTGGTTGCAACGAAACGTTAGTCTTTCACTTAGTAAATTACTGTACCTATTTTATCATGGCTTTGTTTCGAATTTTGTGCTGGGCATTTATTTTTATTTTATATATAGAATTTGGTGAAGAAAATCAGTTCAAGGTTATCTAGGTCCACCACAACTTTTCAGTTACATAATTATGTAATAAACTAATTAGTTATTTCAAATTTACCACATCATGCCTTTTTTGTAACGAAAACCGGCAGCAATTTGATCTAACAGGCTCACCTGCCCATGATAAGTACATTAATCGAGAGCCAGTAAAATTTACATAATTTTGAGAATATGTAAATCATGTCATGGGTATAGTAGCAGACCATAAATATGTAAAACTAATTCGTAAGGGGTTTAAGCAGGGTAACTCTTGGCTCTTCGGAAACTGAAGCATTGCAGACTGGCATAGAACCACTGGCAATGACCACATTGCTTCCTAAGTTAAGACGATTCTTCCACTTTTTGCGCAGAAGAGCTCCCAACGAGTATATTTAGCAATTGCTGTTAAACGCTAAAATTAGTACAAAGCGATGGAATTTCAGAAACAAAGATCAGACGAACCTTGTGAGAGTACAGTCGAAAAATTGACAGAGAAAGCGGCATGCTTTTGGACATCGTGGTGTTTATGCCACGCGTACTGCGCGTATTACTTTACTGTTCACTACATCATTCTTAACCTGACTCAGAAGAGGTTCAACTTATTTTCCATAGTGGAAGGGGGGAATCTGACCTGTGCGCACTGGTGCACTCTCTCGTCTTTTGATTGGTCTGCACTCTCTTACCGGTGGAAAATGTGCTAAAATTAGCAACAGCACTGGGTTATTTTTAGTCTGACTGGTGCGGATATAGGTAGTAAGCAGTGCAAACGGAGCCGAAGTGATCATTCGCAATGGATAGCGACTGATGTTATATTGAAGCATTTGTATGCAAATTCAGTACTTGAATTAATCCACCATTGTGGAACAGTCTCACGCGTCCGATTTTACTCGCGGAAATCTCACGCTTTCGATTCAATGATCTCCTACAAACGTCACGTCGAATGACCTTGAACACTTCGAGAATTATTCAAGACAATTTTTATTGTATTAATTATAATTCACTGGCTTTTTGTATAAATTAAAAGTCTTAGTTATGAAAACCTGAGGCAAATGCACCTGTCTGGATCCGCCCCTGAATCTGGAAAATCAACTGCAGGGATTTTCCATCTAAGTACATTCGAAAAACATGGAGGAGTTTCGGAATACAGATGTGTTGTTTTAATAAAATATCTAGGTCGCAGCAGTCTGAAAACTGTCTTTACAGCTCTATTTCGTATATATGCCCTGTTAGGTGGCAATTTTCTAGTAGAAGACCTGAGATTTTTTGACACCAGTGAAACTTTTTGTTGATGCCACGATTCAGAATGTCCAGGACGGTATCGTTGACTAAAAATTTGTTTTCGTTATGATTTCTTGCATAGAACAAAAAAATGAATTTTTTTATTACATTGCAAATTCCTGTTGGAGCCGATTTCTTCTCTTTTATCCTTATTTTGGTCTCAGTCATTGATGCTGTTGTTGAATTGAAAAGTTTTAAATTTTTGCTAATTTTTTTTGTCACAAGTTCTCGAAGTGAAAACTCACCACGAGTACCAAGTGTTTATCAAAATATCCACTTATAATGTAGTACAAAATGATTGTACTATAGTATAAAACAGTGATAAAAACAAATTATTTTTGCAGCAGTTATTGCCCTGAGCTTGTCTGAAGTTTTAGCCTAAGGTGTACAGACTGAGTAACTAGTAAAGTAGGTTTTTCCTGCTTTGTGTCGTTGAGTTCTTGTTTATTCAAGGTGTGTTTTATCCTTTAGCTTAACCAAGAAATGCAAGACTTTGATGCTGCAAACAAGAACTTCGACAAAGCTATTGAAGTTGAACCTAATAATCCTGTTCATTATGTTTATAAGGGGTAAGTCTATCCTCACTGTTTGTGTCCGGAGCGATTAAATACACTGAGAGATGGTTAATTTTGCATTGAAATGTGGTATTACTTAGCGCTTACAACAAGAACAGCGGTTCAGGAAACCAAATTGTGAAGAATTTGCCCGAACAAAATATGCTTGGGACACTGGTGGCACAGTGGTAGCGCACGTCGTTCACCTCTGTTGCTGGAATTGGATCCCGGGTCCATTTGGTCGTCCGATTAAAATTACCTCGGTCATATTTGGGAAAACTGTTCTCCAGTTTGAGTCTACCAATTATGGCAGATTTTTTTCCGGATACTCCTGTTTTCTTCTGAACTAACACTAGACTCGCGGAGGGTGAGGCAAAAAACGTTGTCAGTAGTTTGATATATGTCGACAATTTATTAAATCTTTTTGACGCTTTCCTGAACAGTCGTAACTTTCAACTAACTCATGTCAGTTTCTGCATTAATATTTCGGACATAGCGGGCTGGATATAGCAGGCTTGTACCTCGATGATTCCCGCAGTGCGACTGTTGCTTTACTACAAGTTGATAATTTGTTAAGGTAGAGAGGCCATGAATCAGATGTTCCGTAATCACAATCCGAAGTAATTCAATTTGCCTCCACCGAATGGCATGTGAAAAATTACAGTATTTTCGGTTCTAAGACAATTCCATGCTCTAACGACGTACTACAAAATGAAATATCTCAAATTTCTTTTTTGTGGGCTAAGCTCCAAATATCTCCCCCTCTTGGCTACGGCCCTGATCATACTCAAACAAAATCTGCACATAAATATATCGGAAGAGGAATAAAACTGAAAGACATACATTGAAAAGCAATATGAAAATTAAAAAATTAGGAGTGGTTGTTAATGGCAACAGTCATGTTTCAAAATGGCTCCCAATTACCCCTCAGTATACATTAATTGGAAAAATGGTTGGGTGACCACCATTTTCTTTTTTATTTTTTATTTTAGAAAGCTTTCACATAGATTGGGCAGTCAATGTAGTCATTAGTTACCATTTGAAATGCTTATTTTTCTATAGCAAGCGCTGGAACTCATCATTTTTAATCCATTTTTCTTAATTGTGAATTTCAATTAAACTTTTCTCCCAGAATATAATTATGAGCATGATTTTGATTGTCAAATTTACATCTTCCACTTTTATGGGAACAGTATGGTGTATAACAGTGTCCTATAGTACAGAAGGATTTTTCAATAGTACTCTTAACTTTACTTTGAAAAAAGGGAAATGATGTTGGTGCACGGACTTCTTTTTTTTTTACGCAGGCTTTTGGTATACCAGTGGAAACGGGATATCGAAAAGGCCATGGATCTTTTAAAGAAAGCCGTCAATCTGGATCCGAAGTGCGATTTTGCCTACGAGACTCTAGCAACTTTACAGGTTCAAAGGTAGAGTCAATGTAGTGTCTGGGTTTCCTTTGTCAAACAATGCAGTGATTGCAGGAGTACTACGTATTTAAATGTAACATTAACAATGTTTAATTTTTTTTTGACGCTTGTCGGCGGTCTTCAGGATTTTTTATGATAAAGTTTTCACTTTATAGAAAAGCCTGAAGATCGCCGACAAGTGTGACATATATATAATGAAAGTATAATATATATTATATTGTACGCCCACCTTTCGAATAAGATTGATAATTTTTCAAAATTGTCTAAAAGTGCTGAACGATGCGGCCACAAAATAACAAGAGGAATTGGAAATTTTTTTCTATATAAATTGCTAATCGTCATATTTACATTTTAAATTTTCAGTTCTGTTTTAAAACGTTTGGTGAGAATGAACTTTAACGGTTTACAAATGCTGAAGTTACCACTAGTGACATAACGCCATTAGGACGTGAGCATTAGAACACAAAAAGATCAGCTTTTTCCTCATGACGTTAATTTCATGTCATTCTACTTTACTTTGATTATGTAACCTAGTTTACACTATCGACATCGATAGAAACTGAGTGCCTTTTGCTTTCCTGTGACCCCGTTATCTCGTTATTTTTCTTAGTGTAAACCAGGCTTAACAGATTTCTTCGGACAAATAAAACAGTGAATGGTTGGACCAAGACCCTGTATCAGGTGCTTGCTTGTAGTATTTCGTGTGGTTTTCCACTTACACGTCTAGCTCAGTTCGCCTTAAAGTAAGATTTTTCATTACGTGGCCAGACTGTCCGTCTTAAAAACAGATCGTTCTCACAGCAGGTTACAGGTCGGACAGCAACACTACGAACTGCCCATGACTGAAAACCTTTTTGACATTTTGTCATTAAAAAATTGAAGAATTCTACGTTACCTCAAGATTGGTTACTAAAGTCTAGGAGGTACTATTATAAAGATTTATACTATTCATCCAGAAATATAAGTCTTTTATGAGGAAGATGAAACGAATTAAGAAATCGGCAAAGAAAACATAACCGAGTACTGCATGTTTACTGCAGACCACAAACCGGAAAATACAAAACGAAAAAAGCAAAATATGACAATTAAGCCTGGTAAAACTTTTGTGGAAACAAGAATGAGCAGGGAGAAGTATAAAACGTAGCTTTTCCGCGGTTTTTCTGCTTATGTTTATTTTTGAAGAAGTAAAAAGGAAAACTGGCGAAGCGTATAAACCCGCTACTCTAACGGCTTTTCAACCAAGTATTCACGAGCACCTTAAAAGGGTTCAACTGCAAATTTGCTGAACGAAGACGACTTTAAACTTTCTCGATAAGTTTTAACATACAGAAGAAAGCAGTTGTTGGTCGAGTATCGGAAAGGAGATAATATTTGTTACAAGAAGTGTCCCTTAGAGATGAATGATGTCGGGAAGCTATTTTCGAAAGCTGCTCAAAACAATGGCCTACAAGGAAGATTAAAGAACCATTCTGATTGCAAAATCTATTTCAAGGCATCTAGATTTAGACATACCTGTGACTTGTGTAGCACAGCTAAGTTCATGGTTACCAGAACATGAAAACTGTCGATTCATACAAGTCACCATCCATTCAACATCAGCGAAGAATGTCGTAAACAATGAGTTGCTCAGCAAATGTCTGGCAAACTAGCGCCAGCTTGAGTTCCCTTATGCCTAGCTTTTGTCGAAATTCATCAAGAAGAACCAACTGAAAGCTTGATAAGTCGAATAGGCCCATTACGTGCAACGTTAAACTTTAGAGCTTCTCTATTTTAAGATTTTGAAAACCTTGTTGAATAAAGTGTTTCGAGTGGTATAATATAAAATATGATCCTTTTAAGGGCTTTTTACTGATATATCGTGTTAGCTTAAATTAAATATGTTAATCTAAGGTTGTTAGTTGTCCCTGTCTGGTTATGCATGGCAAGTGTTAACAGAAGCGTATCGTAAAGAATTTCAGCAAGGCGTATGCAAGAAAAGGCAGTTGTGAAAACGTGAGCAACGATTACTTTTTGGAGGCTTTCGACCTGAGTGCCGCGTACATTTATCTCCCGTTTGTTGTGTCATTGTTACGACCGAAGGACATTTAAGTGATCTTGTTGTTACATACAAATTTGTCATCGGGCATTACATTTACACTGCATATGTTTTTAACACTAATTTACTGTAGGATCACTTTTAGGATTCCTTAGAGTTTATTTCAGAGTAGGCAATTGAACCAGGATGGTGGTATATATTGATAGGAGAGGTTAAACAATGGAGTAAAACACTTCGCATTTTACTTGCACACGTATCAGCCAAGACGATGGTACCCGCAGAGTATACAGGATAAGGCTACCTGTGAAACACTGTAAACAAAAATAAAAACACTTAAGTAAATGGGGTTTGTTAACTGAACTCTACCTCCGCTCCTCATGACATTTTGTTGAATTTTCGACTGACATAAAAATGCCTAGATCTGTCACTAACGGTGTTTATCTTTTCTAATTATTTCATAACATGTAATAGGAAGGTCAAAATACTTTATTTTTTTCTATCTAACCTGGTTTCATTGCTGCCCAGAATTTCATACGGTTCGTAAATAAAATTATGGACAAATAGTATGCAAACTGATAATATTTAGTGAGAGAAGTGATGTTGAAATGGCCAATTGGAAAGCCTTTAAGTTACTGAAAATATCAGACATTGTTTTCACAAATATCGGTGGAGTGGAGTTTATGACTTATATTTACTTCGTTCCCAGAAGTTGAAGTCCTCATTAAGAGTAGCAAGATCTGGATTTGCGTTGCGACTACAAATCCTTTGAATAATGAATAAAATGTTTGGCCAATAAAACCGCACGAGTGGGGTGTTAGAAAGACCGGTTCAGGGCTCGACTTGCTGGAAGAGAATTTTCAGATGTTTTTTCCTGACAACAATTCTGTGATATTTCAGAATTATTCTCAGGGTGCATTATTTTTCGGAATATGTTTTGCTCTATACCTTCGAAAGCATCAGCTGAAATTATATTAGTTCTTAATTCATTGCTTTGCCTAAACGTTTTCTGGAATGTCAAACCGAGTGTCATGGGGTTACGTAAAATCGCTTCGTTCCGTAATACGGATCATTCTGGAGATTATTGTACATTATAACACAAACCAGGAATTTCGGTCAGTGGCCATGAACACAAAGACCCATAACTAGCGCCACCATTTCGGGGACACATTTGGCGTTCTCTACCAGTTAGTTATATCTAGGTGACTGGCCAACGTCAGTGCATGAGATTCAAGTGATTTGGAGGTACAAGAAGATTTCTCAAACTCATCAATAATTCGTGAGTATATCAATCAATCAGACGCGCTGAATGGCACCACGAGAACGAACTTGAAATGCCATGGGAGTACTGGGCAGAGGACTTGAACTGTTTTTTCCTGTCCTTGGACTGGAAATAATAGCTAAAGTTCTTGGCTTAAAATTTGATTTCACGCAGTCGACTTATTCATCCATTTTTTCATTACTAAAACAATAACTGATTCTGCCAATACACCAACTGATTCGCCGAGGACTGGAACAGAATCAGAGTACTCGAAAACCCGGTCTCGTGAGAATTGGACGCCTTTAAATATTACATAAACGACTTTTGGATAAGACGCATTTTTGTTTATTGTGAAGGACTTCGTCACTGCATTATTGTAGAAAAAGTAATTATCTCAAGAATAAAAATAGGAATTGATCTGCTGTTAGGCATTTTAAGTGTCCTTTGAAAGAAAATCAAGATTATTACAGTGGTCAGGTGCATGAAATACCGAAATGGGTCGCTCGAATTGCAGATTTCTGTCATGTCTTTTCAGCGACGGACAGTTAGCAATTCCACACCAGGCTAAACACAAGATTGGTCTGTAATATTGACCATCGCTTTTTTTAGATTGGGACAAGTTGTCCGTCCGAGACGGACTGTTGTTATCAAAAGGACAATCAGCCCATACTGATGTGAAAATGTCCATTATAAGTAATAATAATTCACATGAGTAAGCGAGATGTATGAAAGGACCTGAAAGGGAAACGTCCTTTACCTGACATCTGGCACTTTTAACAACCTGGGGTGACAACGGTGATAAAGATTAAAGAACATGGTTCATTTTTTAGACTTGATAGTTAAAATGAAGTGTTAATTTTAAGCTTTAAACGCTTTCAAAAGTTCCGGTCAAAATTTAAACAGACGATAGGTTTTTGTGCTCCGGAAGTTTAACACTCCAGTTCTTTTATTCAGGAGGTAGTTAGCAATGATCCCGAGCTAAGAGATTTTAGTGTATTGCTTTATTTCTTTGTATAAACATACAGTACAAATTTCATGAGGTGGAAGATTTCTAAATGCAGAGAAAGTTTGGGGAATCCCAAGGAATTCCAGTTTTCCTCATCAGTGTTATCAGGAGTGTGTTCACAAAATTTTCGTAATTCGGGCGTTGGAGGGGATCATACAAATTCCTTAGGTAGGGTAGCGTATAAAATGACTAATACTTCAAAAATACTTTGAGGTCTAAAAATTATTTTTGTGCAGGATAAAACTCGAAAACAACAGCTTTAATACAGAACTACCTGCACGACTGTTGCATCGCATGGCAATGTGGATGGCAATACCTGCACCCTTAAAGAACATTTGTTGATGGCCTGATCATTCTTAGACGTTGAAAATTTAAGTTATAGATCAAGATGTATATAATCTCTGATTCATGACTTTTTCTTTTAGTGGAAACATCGAAGAAGCTGTCAAAAACTTCGACAGAGCTCTTGATCTTGTACGAAGTGAAAATGAAATGGCTCACACTTTCTCAATCCGTCAGGCCGCTCTAGCTCAAGAATATGTTACGAAAGAAATTGGTCTGACCCCACCGAGACTGTTCTAGTCACTGGATCGTTCAAGTCTGAAATATCCTTTTCCATGCCTCGATTAATTTGTTGATTGCAGAAGAATTGCTTAAGTACAAAACGTTAACTTGTTGATTCGAAAGGTTCTACGAGAATTGTAAGCCACCTTTTTTTTACCGATACAATATCATGTAAAGCAACCATCTCTGAAGAAAAGTCTTAGGAGTGTAAAAAGTCCTAAATATTTTGTGCTGCATTACGTTTACTGGGGAAACCTTTGCTTCATTGTTTGCAAGCTTTATTTAAACTTGTAAGAGTAGAATTCTGCCTAGGCAGTGTTGAACGTCGTGCAAGGCCAAATGGATTAGACAACTGCCGAAACGCGGGAGAAGAAATACTAACACCTTTCGAGCGAAGGCCTTTGTCAGGGGCCTTGTGAAGTAATATATTACTTTACGTTTCACTCCGACGAAGATCTTTACTCGAATGGTGTCAGTATTTCTTCTGGTGATAGCTGGTGATGTTTTTCTTGGTAAAAACACCACGAGGCGCAAAAGTTGCTGATAAGATTAAAATGTTAATGATGGAAAGCGATTTGTTATTTCAAATGTCGATCAGTAAACCGAAAAAGGAAGGAACAGACAGAGGACTTATGTCAATGGTCGTGCGTAAAAGTTAATATAGAGAAACTCAAGGGAATAAGAATACAAGCCAATGTTATAATCTACCCAAGATAGGCAAAGGAGTGAATGCTGGAAACTAAAACAAAATTTACAGTGTTACTGTTTTTGCCTAGTATGAGCGGATGAAAACTTTAGCTTGTGCTTTTATTCTTAAAACTTTGTTTTAGTTTGCGGCCTTAATTCTTTTACATGTCAATGATCTTATCAAGTATGGGTTCATTAAAAAAAAAAGACATTGTCTTGTATTCTTTACTTCTTTTAGTTTTAGTAAATATCGTTTATTTATTCTTTTATAAGTTATTGAGTTTGCCTGGCTTGAGTTGGCTTGCATTCTGTGTTCGATTTGCTAGTCGACGTTCGAAGAAGGAAAGAAATTTCCATCATTTACATGTATTCGTGTAGTTTTTATTTGCTTGTTAATCTCGTTCGTCATTTTTGCATCACATTTTTACCAATAGTAAGATCAGCTAATGTTTATATCGCTTTACGATTCACTTCTACGACGTTATTCGCTCGAAACATCATATCACCTCTCCCACGTTTCGGCAATTTCCTCTTCCTTTTGGTGTATTTAAACTCGGGTTTATGACATTACAGTAACACCACTTTCCAACGTTAGAAAGAACCGATCATCCTCTTGAATACTGTGTTATACTGGGGGGGGGGGGGGGTGTTACTGTTTTAAATTTTTTTATGACAACGCAACCGGATCACATGAATCGGTTAAGACCTTGAAGATCAGGCTGTTGGCACGCGATGAATCGCTTACGTACACGAAATATGGCTCGACGCCTAAATAAGATTAATCAGAAATCCATATCTACTCACGTTTTATTATTTTATCCTTTAACCTTCGTGTCTCCCTAAAGATCAAACCAATCGCTTAATGTAACTTCCGGTTATCAGTAGTTGTAAAGTTATAAGATATAGGTGTTCATGTTGTTTAGCATGCAGCATTCATGAACGACGAATTTTCTTGAATATGAAAGATAATCAACGGCACCAAAAAGAGGTGGCGGCAGTACAGTTAAACCATTGTGCTTTGCAATTTTTAAAGAACTCTAATGACAGTTATGAATGGTTGTGCGGATTAAGTGGCTTATGGCTTTTTCTTACTAAATTCAGTCTCCTCGAAATCGTATCTTCCTATATTTCAGCCAGCGGCAACGTTTACCGCGTCCAGAGGATCACCGTTAATTGTGCAAGTTGCTATGTTGTTCGACGAGCGCATACATGACCCTACCTGATATGCAATAAACCGAGACGATCTAAACGGAGCGGGGCGCGGGTGGCCGGTAGTTTGTCACGGGTAACCCTTCACACTTTCGAGGTTGGCTGATTTTTTTGACGATTTCATAATGGCAACCATAAGTGGATGATGTGAGAAAAAGCGAATACGAGATTTAATCGACAGAATGAAGTAATTTGCAGGCTTAAATTTACAGATTTTAAAATACAGACTTTTATACATGAGAAAACCACTATGAGTACTAGTTAGCATGAAATTTTGTATAAAGAATACTAATGAACGTGAGCTTTATATAAAATTGTCATCCAAATTAGCAATTCATCGAACAAGCAAACTTATTGCTATTTGGCAATCGTATTCGACCTCTCAAATTTACACTCCACAAAAAAATTTACTTTATTTTCCCAACCAGATAATGGACAAATCATACAGTCAGCCAGAGCTTAAGCTTCCAAAATCAATAGTACAATTATTAAATATACAACCAGATAACACCCAACTCCCCATTTTTTCTTCTTGCTGGACCTCTGGCTCTGGCAAAGTAATGTTACATAGCACCTCGACAGGAACACCAAAACCAAGCAAATAATCTGTGCCAATTTGCTCTTGATTTTTTTTCGTATTGGCTTCTAGATTCGGTAGGCCTAAAACATGCTCACTTTCAACTCCTGCTCCTCGCTTTTTTGTCATACGCCAGTAATCGATTTTTATGATCGATTTTTCCGCTGCATTGCAGTGAAATCGCTTCGTAGCGCAAATAACTCTTAAACAGTGACATGTTTTTCTACTCAAACCAGCACTCTCGCATAAGTTCGGAAGAATTTGATTTAGCGTATTGACACCCATTACCATGTCGTAATGCTGCATAATTTATGGATTTAAATTTGGCTTGAAATAAAAAGCCTTACGATCCTCTTTCAACTGTTTTATCTTTTCCACATACTTAGCATAACATTGCACAGTACATTGCGCGTGATAATACAAATACAATTCGTGCATTGTATTTAAGGTCTTTGAGGCTGCGTTTACTCTACAGCAAAAGTCTTCCGATTCAAAAAGTATGCGGATTCACATAAAAATTGTATTCGGATTCGTTGATCGTTTACACAGGAAAAAGTGCCTAGGTTAGTTGCAAGCTCGTATTAACGAAAACAGTACTTTCTTATCTAAGAATTGACGTAAATCCTCACAAATTTCAGTAAAAGTTACCCTGGACAACAGAAATATTTCTTTATAAATCTAAAACACACGAGACAGCTTTTAAAAGACATGTTTCAGTCTCGTGTGTTGTAAATTTATAATAATATTACTGCTAACTAGAAGTTTTAAAAATTTCTTTCCATTCTTTGTCTGTTACAGCCTCCTGATAAAACAAATTGTCTTCTACTGGCTACTTCTGCCGTTATTCACAAATAACGGGATTCAAAGTATCCAACAGGGGCGTAGCTAGAGTTTAAACCCATTCGGGGCTCAACCCCCTGAGAAGTTTAGATTTAATTTGGAGGGTTTTTTGTATATTATAATTATTCCAATAATTTGATCAATAATTAGTGGCAAAGAAGCTTAACGAGAAACCGTAAGGCTTATTGAAGTTATCAAGTTTCCTATTAAAGACCAACTTGTAATGATGTAATTTTGGTAGCTTGGTAGTTATAATGTTCTTAATACGCACGCTCTCAAGCTACTCTCTCAGAAAAACTTTCAGAGTCCCTGACGGGAATCGAACCCGTAACCTGATCGCCGGTGAGATGCTCTAACCATTGAGCTACACAGACTCTGAGTCTGTGTAGACACTTTAGATCTCAGCAGAAATAAATTGTACTCAATAACGACTTAGCTGCATGGTCACCTTGCAGTCCTTTCTCCCATAAAATATTTTCGTCCTCTTGTGTTATTTCAGTTCTTTCCGCCGTCTTTGTCTCCTGCCTACCTCCTCACTCAAAACCTTTCTCATTTCTGCATCCACTGCTTGACAAAATACCGTCAATCGGAAAAGCAAAGTAAAGAATAAAACATAATCCGAAAATTGTCATCTTGTTAGCTTGATATTCAAGTTATGAAACAAGACAAGACAGGCACAAAATTGCGATTATATTTCGACTTTTTTGCAAAGTCATCATCAGACCAACTCGTAAGCAAACGAACTGCTATCTGTCTATCTGTCTGTCTGTCGGTCGGTCGGCCAGCCTGCCTGCACGTCTGTCTATCTATCTATATATGTATATACTGTATATATATATATATATATATGTGTATTGTGTGTGTGTGTGTGTGTGTGTGTGTGTGTGTGTGTGTGTGTGTGTGTACATCCCTAGGATGATGTCATCGCCTATTAACTACGAATTAATCAAAAATGACTGTTAACGAACTGGTAGATATTTACATGATGAATAAAACCTTAGGAGACGAGTGAAAGTTCTTTGCTGGCTTTTAAACCACTGTCCATTTTGGGCTTATTTTGTTTAATTGAAAGTGATTCTAAGATAAGTAACTGGTTGGGATTATTACTTACTTTTTCCTTTTTAAAATTGTCGGCTGGTTATGGATTCTGAAAAGCAAAGCAAAAACAGAATGTAAATGTTTGTTTGTATCACAAAATGCGGATTTTTAACGAAGAGGCATAAAGGAAACCAGTTTAAACAGAAAGCATACCTCAATTTGTTCTTAACCAGTAGCAAAAACGCTAAACTGCCATTTTCCATGTTCAAATGCCGTTGTATACCGCACACCATACTGTAAAGTGTTCTTCCCAGATATCTTTGCCCATTTTCTTTGCAAACCTCTTGTATGAACTTCATAAACCACAAATTCAGCGACTCAGCGGACACGTTAACAGTATTTGTGTCCAAACGTATCTTTGCCATGTCGAAGCTGAACGAACAGCTCTCTAAACTAGGATCTTTAGGAGCGCTGTGCGCTTGTTTTTTAAATTTGATAAACCGCTTCTACTCGTGTTTTAAATTTTACTTCGAATTTTGAGACTGTGTGAAGGTCAGTGAAAGGTATGTAAAAATAAATGACTTTTTAGGAACTGTTAAGACGCAAGGTGTAGAGTTGTAAATTTTGTCAAGAAATAACTGGACGCATTTATCACAAAAATAAGTAGGATAATCATTAAGATTAAAATTTTTCGAAAAGGATTCTCCATCCAAATGAAAATGTTCGTAAATCGAACAGATTCTGAAAAAACAGTTTAGAAGGTTAAATTCAAAGCTTTTTTATATGTGAGGGGGATGAAACTATGGAAATTTTTAAAAAAGTCTTGTGAATGTTGGATTTTGATAAACAGCTTTAACAAAGGAGCCATTGTAGCGTTTGATTTAGACATCAAGAAATGAAAGCATCCTGTCGGTTTCAATTTCAGACGTAAATTTTATGATTGCGTGTTGTTGGTTTGAAAAATAAATAAAACATCAATGTGCTCAGTTGAGTGAAACGACGCAAAACAGTCGGCGAAAAGTGGACCTAATGGCGAACCCATTGAAACACCATCAATTTGTTCAAAAAGAGAGCCATTGAAATTTAAGCGGAAATTTTTAACTGCAAAACGTAAAAGTTTGGTAAACTTTTATGGCACGGCAATTGTCGTTTACACGGAGAAATTTGTTCTTTTGAAAGACTTATCTTTCGAAGGGCACACCTAAAATTATCATGGGCGCTCTTGCATTTCTGAACCATCTTTACTTTCGTCAGCGGATAACCCTTTTTCACGCGGGAATCAGGTAGGTGTATTGAAAATTCAAAATGCGCGATGTAAGTCGAATTCCGAACGCAATGATGTGGTACAGTATTAAAAGGAAAAGAAGGAATAAAAAGACAGATGTAAACCACAAGATTACTTGGAGTAATTTCCTGGTTATTGAAAAGGCAACGACGTGAATTTATACAAACTGTGTTAACATGTATTAACTCAGTACGATCAAGAGAAATATGAATGAGCCTTAATCATTTGCTTCGTTTGATATGATGGATAGACTTCCAACAATGAACAGTGGTATGCAAATTTCAGAGTTACCAAGAGGACATTTGCATATCTTCTCCATTAGATTCATGACGATATAGCTCGCCAGGATACTACAATGCGACGAGCTGCCACTGTAAAGCTAAGATTAGCCCTTACTACCTTGCCTCAACAGCAGAATTCATGACTATCGGCAATTTATTAGGAGTATCAGCGTCTTTTGTTTGCACCTGTGTTAAGGATGTGTGTCAGGCTACTACGAAACGGTTGTTGTCATTGTTTCCAGGAGGAGAGAACCTTGTTCATGTTGTCCAAGGTTACGAGCAGGAACGGGAGTTTCCAATATGTGCGGGTGCGATAGACGGTACACATTTTGCCATTAGTATTCCTCATGAGAGCCAAATTGACTATGTCAACAGAAAAGGTGACCACAGCATTATCATGCAGGCTGTTGCTGAAGTCAATCACCTGTTCCGTTACATTGTGATTGGTTGACAAGGAAGTGTGCATAATGCTAGTGTCTTCTCAAACTCATCATTCTTGAAAAAAGGAAACAAAAATGAACTTTTTTATTCGAGGATTGTTTGAATTCCTCAAATACAACTTCAGGACATTTTTCTATACTGGACTTTCTCTTACTGTTTGGATTTATGTGATCTGGTTTCTCTTCTGCAATAGGACGCTTTTGTTCATTGGTCGCTTTCACATCCTTCACAGTCATATTTTCTTTAACTCCATCATCAGCATCTTAGAATAAATTTTACAAATTTTTATTCTGTAGTAATTTACAACAATGCCAAATCATCTGTAGCTCTGTGACCCAAAAACTAACCCATGTAGTATTTTACCTTCTAGTTCATCTCTACTACAGTTTGGACAAGTAAATAAAAATCCCTCATCTGTAGCATACACCTTAACAGGGCCTCCTTCAGTTTCGTGGACTCATTTGAGTGCATTTCTTGCTCGAAACCCCGGATTACATTTCTACATAGTAACATTGCCTTGCCCATAGTTTTGAACAAGTTCATTGACTGTAAAAAGAACATATAGTGGATCCTTTAATAACAGAAGATGGATAAGCATTTAAGACCAGAAAAAATCAAATAATTTCATCCTGAAATGTAAGACGGAATTCTTGAAATTGTCAAACGTGGTACAAACTATTATAGCTAGAACAAGAACTGTCTTCAATGGGGAAAAGGTGTTAATTTGCATACCAAAAGAGGGATTATCCTGACTTTCATTCGCCTACATCACGTCTATAATGGTTGGTGGGTTAACATTGTGTCGTTGGGATGAAATCATATCCATCGTATTAAAGAATTTCTACGATGATTATATTCCATGAGGATATTAAAGATTTTCCGAGATATTTTCACTTTTTCGTTGTTTGCCTTTTTCCAGTTTGTTCTTTTATCGTAGTTTTTTCATTTTGTTTGTGACATCTTTCAGAGTAAAGGTATCAAAACGTTTTTGGTGCAGCTGTATGTAAATAAACGAGACGGTTTTTTGAAAGGATTTATAGTTGGTTTCTAGGGGAAGTTGTGCCGATCAAAATCAAAAAGAAAAATATTACCTCTAAGCGTCGGTACACTTCCCTTGACTCATTTGAAGTTTTGCAATTTTCGAGAAAGAATTGATTAGTTTCTTCGGACCACAATTCTATCAATGTTAGCTATTTTAAAATTTTTGATATTTTGTTAATATTTATTTTAGACTCTTTTTAAGCCATTTGAATTGTAAAGCTGTTGGGTTCGCTCGGTAAAGCGCTATAGGGCATTTTATTGGATGTAACGCTATAAATTATTATTGTTATTATTTTAATTTAAAATACTCAGCTTAGATAGTCGCTGGTCACATGCTAGTACGCTGAGGGCAAACTGTATCTCACAGCCTTAGGCCTCAAGCACATTTCGCAGAATCCTTGGAGACCCAAGTAGTGTTGGTTTCTGCAGGAGTTCGATCTTTGTTGGAATTCCAATCTTCCCGAGGTATTTGGCAAGGTTCTTGGTAACCATACCTAGTGAACCAACCACCACTGGAACCACACACGTTTTGATGTCCCATAGACGTGCAATCTCTCTTCTAAGGTCCTGGTACTTTTGGATCTTCTCTTTTTCTTTTGCTGCAATATTAGCATCTGCAGGCACTGCAATGTCGATTACTATGCACTCATTCTCTTTCCTGTTTACCAGTACAATGTCCGGTCTCCGGGCTTCAATTTCACGATCCGTCTGGATGGTAAAGTCCCACAGCATTTTTATGGTAGCATTTTCAATGCCTGGTTCCGGCTTATGTTCGTACCGTTTCTCTTCGACGTCAAGTCCACACACTGTTTTGCAATCGCCCAGTGCACAATCCTGGCAACGTTGTCATGTCCATGTTTATATTGAATCTGTGCCATCTTACTACATTCACACAACAAGTGGCCCACCGTCTTGTCTTTCACACCACACATTCTAGATAAAGGAGATAACTGCTGTTTCTCGATTTTTGCTTTCAACGCATTAGTTCTCAACGCTTGATCTTGGGCCGCTGTGATCAAACCTTCGGTCTCCTTTTTCAAGTCTCCTCTCATCATCCAGTCCCACGATGCCCCATCCCTGACATCTTCCGTTTGACGTAAGATCTGACCATGTAATGTCTTAGACTTCCAGTCCTCTTGTCTTTTTCTCCTTTTCCTTTCTTTGAAATGCTCGGCAGTCTCATCTTCCGAGTTTGAGAAACTCTCATACCTCACCGCTCCAAGCAGTGCTTCCTCACTTTCCAGGACATAATTGGACAGGCCTATCTCTTCAACACGTACGCAGTCCTCAACTCCAATCAGCCCCCGACCACCACATCGTCTTGGAAGGTACAAGCGGTCAACACTCGCTCGAGGGTGTAGCATTCCATAGATTGTCATCCGTTTCCTTGTCTTCCTGTCCATGTTCTCCAGCTCAGCTTTAGACCAGTTCACTATCCCGGCTCCATAACGTAGCGCTGGCACGGCCCATGTGTTCAAGGCTAGTATGGTGTTCCTTCCATTTAACTTAGATTTTAAAACATTCACTCTGGGGAAGTACTCACTGGTCAGCGCTTCCTTCATTTTGTCGTGAAGCAGATCGTCGTACTCAAGGACCCCGAGATACTTGTATCCATCATCCTCTACCGTTTTCATCTGTCGCCCCTCAGGGAGGTCAATTCCTTCAGACTTCACAACCTTTCCTCTCTAAAACGAGTACACCACACTTCTTAAGGCCGAACTCCATGCCGATATCACTGCTGACTATCCGGACAGTGTTCACTAGAGAGTCAATTTCACGCTCATCTTTTCCATACAGCTTTAGGTCGTCCATGTATAACAGATGGTTAATGGACCCAGCATCCTTTCCTAGTTGGTATCTTCCTTTGCAGCTTCGCAAGACAATCGACAGCGGTATCAAGCTGATGACAAACAACAGGGGTGACAGACTGTCACCCTGGAAAATACCTCGTTGAATTTTGACTTCCCCTAGAGTTTGGCCATTTGATGTAAGCACCGTCTTCCAATTTTGCATGCTCTCTCCTACTAATCGCTGGATATTAGTAGCTATCCCAGTAAGTTCCAGTGTTTCCAGAATCCAGGAATGAGGCACCATGTCGTAAGCCTTACGATAGTCAATCCAGGCCATAGCCAGATTCGTTTTTCTATGCTTACAATTCCGAAGTACCATTTTATCTATGAGGAGTTGGTCTTTAGTCCCCCTTGAACGTTTCCGGCATCCTTTTTGTTCCTCAGGGAGTAAGTGTCTCGTCTCAAGATGGTCGTACATTTTTTCCGAAAGCATTCCGCTGAGTAACTTCCACATAAGTGGAAGACATGTTATGGGCCGGAAGTTTTCCACAGCATTTTCCAGTGACGGATCCTTCATACAGAGAATCGTTCTTCCTTGGTTCATCCATTGCGGTACGGAGCAAGATTCTAGAATTAGATTAAGTTGTTCTGCAATGCGACAATGAAGTGCTTTAAAATTCTTCAGCCAAAATCCCTGCACGCCATCCGGCCCAGGCCCTTTCCAATTCGACACTTTCTTCAACGGTTGTTTTCACATCTACTACAGAAATCATCACATCCTCTTGGGCCGTGTATTGGCTGAGCTCTTCTCTAACGTCATCTGACCATTCTGCCCCTCGATTGTGCTCAGTAGGATTATCCCAGATACTGCTCCAAAAATCGTAGCTCTCTAGGGGATCAGGTGTAATATCTCTTTCCCTGGTTACACCGCCCATTTCTTGATAGAATTTTTTCTGGTCATTCTGAAACATGCGATTTTGCCTGTACTGGTTTATCCGTTGTTCATATCTTCTTAATTTTGCAGCATTAGCTGTCACTCGTTGCTTCAATTCCTCAATAACAACATTCAACCCTTTCTTTCTCACTTGGTATTTCTTCTCAGTCTGTGTCAACCCCTTGCCAACTTTATTCAGATTATTATTTCTCCTCTCCAGCTTGCTTATCTCTCTCCTCATCACATCAATTTTGCTCTTTATTCTTCTCTTCCAAAAGGGTTCTTTTCTTGCTTCATTACTTCTTTTCTTTATACCTAGTCTCCGCGTTACAATAATAGCTACGGTTCGCACTAGCCGATTGGTTTCGGTTATATCAACAGTTTGAATGTGCGCTAATACATCATTCACTTCTTGATCTGCTTCACGGAGCTTCTTTCTCTCCACATGTTTCAAAGATCTTGGTTGTTCTGCCTCATCTTCTAGAGCCAGTTTGATATCATTCAAAATATCTCACTGTCCCTCCGACAGTTCTTCCGGATTCAGGGCTCGAAATTGGTAAACTCCTTCCTCGCTGTCTTCCCTCTCCGTTCTACACTCAATAACAGGTTCTTGATTTTGCTGCATATTCATTCTATCATCATTCATCCTATTCTCATTATTCTCGTCATCCGCCGAACTATCCACTCGTCGCTTAATCTCCTCCAGCTCCACAGTGGCGAGCCAATTATTGTTTCTAATTGCTCTTGCCTGATCAGCTAATTTTTGCTCAGACATTCTAAACATCCCTCTATTTTGCCAGCTATTCAACATTCTCCTTCTGTACCTTCTGGTTCCTGGTTTACTCTCAAAATAGCATTCCATTACGACTCGATATAACACATTGTTCCACTTTCTACGGGCAGTAGCTTGATGACGACCGAGTGGTGCCTGTCCGTTCACACCATCACTGCCGGACGAGAGACCATTTCTGGCCTCATTCACGTCGTTATCTTCATCTCTATTGTTGCTCATTATTCATCACTCTCGTGAGTTAGTGGTGATAAGGTGACACAACCACCGAGCTACTCTTTGTCTAGCCTCTCTCCTTTGACCTGTCTGGCTTGGGTGACCCTACCAGGAACATTTGCTCCCGCCCTCAGGATCGTTGAGACGCGCAAGGCCCCTCCACCACGACAAGGTATTAGCCCTTGGTGGGCATTGTTATTATTATTATTATCTCTTTTCCGCACGGTTTGCTGTGAATCCGGTATTCATCGGTGCCAGCTGTCTACAACCAGTAGACTAAGGTGGCACTGTTACAACTAGTTTTCTAGCACTCTTCTTAAAATTCTTGCTGTTCCAAGAAGTGTCGTTTTCTGGATATCCTCAACGTTCACTGTTATTCCAAATCCTCTCAATCCATTGTTCAAACTTCATGCTTACACAGCCCAAGGCTCCAACGACAACTGGAAATACTTCTACCTTTCTCATTGACCACAGGTTCTTAATCTCTCGTTTCAATGCTTGATACTTTTCTATCTTTTCTGTTTCTTTCTCACCAATTCTGTTATCTCCTGGTATGGCTACATCAATTATTGCACATTTCTTTTCTTCTTTGTCCACTACTACTATATCTGGCTTTCGGTGTTCTATTTGATGGTCGCACTGGATCATAAAATCCCAAAGAACTTTTACTTTATCCGACTCTACTATTCCCTGGGGGTCATGTTCGTACCACTTGCTCGCTCTTTCTAGGTCGTGTTTTCCACATATTTTCCAATGTATAATTCTTGCTACATTATCATGTCTACTTTTGTACTCTTGTTGTGCAAGTTTTGTGCATTTGCTTAACAGATGTCCCACACTTTCTCCTTTTTCTCCGCAAAGTCTGCATAACGGTGAGTCTACAGATTTATCAATTTTTGAACTTGATATAGTTAGTTCTTATCGCCTGTTCTTGAGCTGCACATATTAGGGCTTCCGTTTCCGGTTTCAAATCACTCTTTTGTAGCCACCTCCACATCTTTTCCTTGTCTATGTCTTCACTTTTCTCCCTGTTAAACTGTCCATACATTCTCTTACCTATCCATCTTTGTTCTCTTTCTTCGACTTCTCTCCTCTTATACTGTTGCTTTGGCATACTATCTTCAGTCGTGATAACTTCTCTTTCTCTTACTTCAACCAATAAAGGTTCTACTGCATTTTTGATGTACCATCCAACACCGTTCTCCTCTGATCTAATACTTGACTCACAGCTTATCAATCTTCTACCACCTTTTTTTCTTGGTAAATATAACCTGTCTACATCACTCTTAGGGTGAAAAGCTCCGTACATGGTCAATACATTTCTCGTTTTTCTATCCAAGCTCTTTATTTCTTGATCGTTCCAGGTAACGATTCCTGCACCATACATAAGTAATGCGACTGCCCACGTGTTCACCGCTTGCATTTTGTTTCTGCCGTTTAATTTCGACTTCATGACCAACCTCAAGCTCCGCACATACTCCTTTTTGAACTTTAATCTCATTTCTTCTTCCATTAATCTATCTATCTCCAAGATACCCAGGTATTTATATCCCTTTTGTTCAATCACTTTCATTACTTCTCAGTTCGGCAATAGCATTCCGTCATTCTCGGCAATCTTTCCCCTCTTTAGAATTAATACCCCGCACTTCTTAATTCCAAATTCCATGCCGATATCCTTACTGAATAGATGGACCGTCTTCACAGGGGAGTCGATCTGTGCCTTGCTCTTACCATATAATTTGAGGTCATCCATATACAACAAATGATTGATCTTCTTCTTTCGGCCCTTGAATTCATATCCTGCCTTCACTTTCCTTAAAATAAGGCTAAGGGGTGCCACACATCTCCCTGAAATATACCTCTCCTGATATTTACTTCTCCTATACTCTCTCCACAAGCTGACAATTTTGTTTTCCATTTCGCCATGGTATTACATACAAACTGTTCTACGTTTTTGGCAATTCCAAACATTTTCAAACATTCCTCAATCCATGAATGTGGTACCATGTCGTACACTTTTTGATAATCTACCCATGCCATTGCTAGGTTAGTGTGTCTTTTTATGCAGTCCTTAAGCACCAACTTATCAATGAGCAACTGGTCTTTAGTTCCTCTGCATTGTCTTTTGCAGCCTTTCTGTTCGTTTGGTAGAATTTTGTTGGAATCTAGAAAATCGTACATACTTTCTGCAATAATACTAGTCACAAGTTTCCACATCACTGGAAGACACGATATAGGTCTAAAATTGTCAACAGCGTTGCCTTTTGCGGGGTCTTTTACACAAAGCACTGTTCTGCCACATGTCATCCATTCCGGAAGTTCTCCACTTTCATTTAATATCCCCTCCAATTGCTCTGCTATTCTCTGATGGCAAGCTGTTAATTTCTTAAACCAAAACCCCTGCACCCCATCTGGCCCGGACGCTTTCCAATTAGGCATCTTTCTGCACTGCATCTCAACCTTAGTTTGGTTAATATGTAGGTCTTCTTGTCTAGTATGGCCTATATGCTCTTTTAATTCTTGTAACCATTCTGCCCTGTCATTATGTTTCTTTTTGTTGTCCCACATACTTCCCCAAAATTTCTTGCTTTCTTCAATGTCAGGTACAATCTTCTCCTCTCTGCTAGCTCCGCTCAATTCTTGATAAACCATCTTCTGATCCACATTGAACATTCTATTCTGCCGGTATTGCTTTATTCTTTGTTCGTATCTATTTACTTTTGCTTTCTTTGCAATGACCCTTTGTTTCAGCTCTTCCAGCACAATGGTCACACCTTTACTTTTGATCTTATATCTTCTCTCCAGCATTTGATACTTCTCTTCTCTTCTTAGTTCTCCCCTTTTTCTTCGTTCTAATACTCCAATGTCTTTTCTTAATCTTTTGATGTCTCTTTCGATCCTTCTCTTCCACCATGGTTCTCCATTCCTCTTTCCTCTTTTTTCATTCCCAGTCCCTAATCTTTCTGCCACATATAAGCCGACAGCTTTTAGCAATCTGTTTGTTTCTGTGATATTGCTTGTTTTGATGTACTTCATTACCTTATTTGCCCTTTTTGTTCCTTTTAAAACTTTCATCCTATCTACTTTCTTTAAATTGCAACTTCTATCATCTTGCTCGTTCATCAGTTCTATAATTCTGTTAACTATGTTTTTCTCCTCTTCTGTGGCTTGTTCAATCTCATCAGTCACAAGTCTCTCTGCTCCGACGTTCTGCCCTTCCTCTGTATCATCTCTATCTATTCTAACATGCTCTTCTTCAATGTCTGGCTCCTTACTCATTTCTTGTTCTGGATTTTGTATCTCTCCATCCGTTTCTTCCTGTAGTACACGTCTCTTTATTTCTTCCAGCTCTACTGTTGTTAACAACTCATTTTTTCTAATTGCTCTCGCCTGGTCAGCTAGTCGCTGTTCCGTTATAGAGAACAATCCTCTTTCTCGCCACATCCTGTACATCCTTTGGCGATACCCTCGAATTGGTATTCCATCTTCTGTAAAAGGTCTGCTTAGGAAGAAGCATTCCATAACTATAACATTGACATCCTTAGGCCATTTCAATCTAGTATTTGCTGCAGTAGCATGATGACGACCGGGCCAGCGCTGCTGCTCCACTTGGCACCTGCCGGGCGAGACACCTTCACATGAAGTTCCGGATTCATTTACGCCGTTATTCGGTATATTACTTTCTATCATTTTTCACTCATTAGAGGTTAGTGAGTTTTAGGTCACACCACCACCGGACTACATTTTGTCTGACCTCTCTCCTTTGACCTGCCTGGCAAGGGTGTCCCTACCAGGAGCCTAAGCTCCCGCCAGTATAGCTCTCAGGATCATTAAGGTACGCAAGCCTCCCCACCACACCAAGGTAGTAGTCCTGAGGAGGATTATTATTATTATTATTGTTGTTATTATTATTATTATTATTATTATTTTCTTCTCAATTCTCACAGCTTGATGTTCTGCTGGTAATCCTCAATGTCAACCATCTACAGACAGTTGTCTAGGGTGACATTGGTCCATTCAATTTTCTAGAGTCTCTCAATATCCTCGCTGTTCCCAAAATCGAAATCTTCTGGAGATGTTCTACAGTATATTAAATTTTATTCCTATCCTATCTATCCATTTTTCCAGCTTCTTGCTCACAGTAATAAGTACTCTGATAACAACCGGTACTACATCTACCCTCTTCATTGATCACAAATCTTTAATTTCTCATTTTAGCTCGTCATACTTCTGAACCTTCTCCTCTTCTTTCACTCCAACATTTTATCATCAGGGATTGCAATGTCAACAGTTAAACATTTCTTTTCTTCTTTATCCACAACAACTATATCAGGTTTTCGACATTCTATGTAAAAGTTAAAATATGAGCGGGAGATCTTTATGGCGATATACAATGGCGAGCCAAAGGCAAGCCATTGTTAATCGCCATAAAGATCGATAGCGAATATTTTAACTTACTTATCAAATTCTGAGACAATATGATGAATACTTTGTTTGGAACTCATAGAAAAGGTAAAAACACATCATTTTTATGCGGAAATAGCTCATTCTGAGCTACCTCTGTCTGTTAACTTTGATAAAACATTAATGTTTTATTAATCAATGCTTTATCCGCATTTACAAATGTTGATCAAATATTCATTTCTTTTGAATTTTCTTCATGAATTATTAATAAATTTGATAAGTGATGATTACACTGTATCATGAAATCCCATAGCACCTTTATTTCACCAGATTCCACCACTCCTTTCGGAGTATGATCATACCAATGAGCTGCTCGCTCCAAGCCCTATTTCCTACATTATGTCCAGTGGACTATTCTTGCTACGTTGTCATGTCTTTTATATTCCCTTTGAGCAAGCTTTTTGCATCTGCTAATCAAATGTCCTACACTTTTCCTTTTTTCACCATACATTTGACATAGGGGTGATTCAACAGTCTTATCTATGTTGAACTTGATGTAGTTAGTTCTTAATGCCTGTTCTTGCGCAGCACAGATAAGACCTTCTGTTTCTGCCTTTAAATCACTGTTTTTCAACCACAACCACCTCTTCTCCTTGTCAATGTCATCACTCGTCTCCCAACAGTATTGTCCATACATCTTTTTATTGCTCCACTCCTGCTCTCTTTCCTCTGTCTTACTTTTCTTGTACTCTTCTTTTGTCACACATTCTTCCGTATTGATTATACCCCCTTGTCTAACCAGTACTAACAGCGACTCCACGATATTATTAACATACCACCCTATCCCATTCTCTTATGTTCGTACTCAACTTTCACAACTCATTAGCCCTCTTCCTCCTTTTCCTCTTGGTAGATATAACCTATCTACATCACTCCTAAGATGAACGGTACTATGCACTGTTAGCAACTTCCTCGACTTTCTATCCAAGCTTTGTAACTCTTCATTACTCCATTTAACAATTCCTGCTCCATACCTGAGTACTGCTACCGCCCACCTGTTGACCGCTTGAAACTTATTTTTTCCATTCAGTTTTGACCTTAAAATCAATCTCAATCTTTTCAAGTATTCCTTCTTGAACCTGTTTGTCATCACCTCTTCCTTAATTTCGTCCATCTCTAAGATCCCCAAATTTTATATCCTTCATCTTCAATAATTTTCATCGTTTCCCCATTTTGCACAAGAATACCTTCACACTCTACGACCTTTCCTCTTGTCAGGATCAACACTCCACATTTCTTGATACCAAATTCCATTCCGATATCTGTACTAACGAGTGGTATAGTCTTGACCAAGGAATCAATTTGAACTTCATTCTTATCACGTAATTTTAGATCATCTATAAATAACAATTGATTGATCCTTTATTGTTTACCTTTGAACTCGTATCCCGCTTTCACATTCCTTAATACTGTACTAGACTCATTGGTATTACACACAGTACAAACAATAACGGGGATAGATTATCCCCCTGAAAATACCTTTCCTGATTTGTACCTGTCCTAACCTCTCTCTACATGATGTCAATTCTGTTTTCCATTGAGACATACTGTGACTTATAAACCGTTCCACGTTCTTAGCAATCCCAAACATTTCTAAACACTCAGTGATCCACGAGTGTGGTATCATATCATAGGCTTTTCTATAATCTATCCGGGCCATAGCCAGGTTGGTATTTCTCCTCCTGCAATGTTTCAGCACCATCTTATCTATGATTAAATGGTCTTTAGTCCCCCTACTCTTTCTTCTGCATCCTTTCTGCTCATTTGGCAACACCAGGTTGCCCTGCAAAAACCCGTATATACTTTCTGCTATAATCCCAGTCATGAGCTTCCACATTAAAAGCAAACAAGTTATATGTCTAAAGTTGTCTGCACTGTTACCCTTTGTTGGATCCTTCACACAACACAGTTCTGCCAGACGTCATCCTTTCAGGAAGTTTGTCTTCATTATTTAAGATTTTTTCCATCTGATCCGCTATTCTTTGAGGGCATAATGTCAAATATTTAATCCAAAAGCCTTGCACTCCGTCAAGTCTTGGGGCTTTCCAATTAGGCATCTTCCTGCATTGCATCTCAACTTTCTCCTTAGTTATCTGTAGATCGTCTTGCGAAGGGTATGTTACATTTTTCTTGATTTCTTTCAACCATTCTGCTTGCTTGTTGTGGTCTTTCACTTCATCCCAAATTCCTCCCCAGAACCTTTTGCTTCCTTCGGCGTTAGGTATGATCTTTTCTAGCCTGGATTCCCCATTTATTTCTTGGTAAAATCTCTTCTGATCCACACTGAACAATCGTCTTTGTCTATACTGTTTTATTCTTTGCTCGTACCTTTTCACCTTCACCTTTTTTGCAATTACTCTTTGTTTCAACTCCTCAATAACAACTGTCAAACCTTTTGTTTTTAAGTTATACTTCCTTTCCAATACTTTGTACTTTCCTTCCCTTCTTAATTCTCTTCTTCGCTTACGTTCCTAATAAAGTCACTTTCTGCAATTAATATCAATCTGTTCCAGCCATTTTCTATGATTCATTCCAATTGTTCCAAAGGCTCCAATTATCACCGTTATAATCTTTATTTCCCTGAGATTCCACAATCGTTTTAGTTCTTGTCTAAAATCTTGATACACATCAATCTTCTCCTTCTCTTTCTTCACAATCCTTGTGTCGAAGGGACAAACAATATCTACCAATAGACATGACCGCCTAGATTTGTTCACTACAACTATATCTGGTCTATTATGATCCAGCTTGTTGTCCGTTTGTATCGGTAAGTCCCATAATAGCTTGACTTCATCTGTTTCACTCACTTTCTCAGGTGTATGCTTATACCATGATTCCTCCCTGGGAATACCTGCCTTCTTGCATGATTTCCAGCGTACCACTTTTGCTACTTGATCATGTCTCCATTCCTTGTAATATCTTTGCGCCAACATTTGGCAATCGGTCGTTATATGCGCCACAGTTTCCTCTGCACTACCACAAATTCTGCAGCTATTTGCCACATTCTCCTTATACACTGAATGTCTTATTGAATTGGTTGCGATTGCCTGCTCTTGTGCTGCAAATATTGTGCTCTCTGTTTCTTTCTTCAACCCCGCATAGCGAAGCCACTCCCAATTTTTCTCTTTGTCCTTCATTATTTTTATCATTTTCCTCAAACTCAGACAGATCTTATGTCGTCAAAATTAACATGCAGGAGCAAGTCATAACAAATGACCAAGAGTCCTGCAGTTCGCACTTCTTACTACATTTGTAGTACCCTTCTCAAAATTTTTGCTATTCCCAAGAGTGTAGTCTCTTGCAGCAACTCAGTTCGAATTTCCACACCAATCTTTGAGAACCAGTTTTGGGTCTCTTTTTTACCACACCAAGGGCTCCAGCAACAACTGGAATAACCTCCACTTTGTTCATTTTCCAAATCCGTATTATTTCAAATTTCAGTGGCTGATATTTATCTTCCTTCTTGTCTTCCTTCTCTGCAACGTTGTCATCTCCTGGTACTGCTATGTCAATCAAGAGGCATTTTTTTTTTCTTTTTCTACCCGTATCAGATCTGGTCTTCTTGCTATGATATTCTCATCACATTGGATACTGAAGTCCCAAAGGAGCTTCACTTTCGCATTTTCCAGCACTGCCTTAGGCTTATGCTCATACCATTTCTCAGATCTTTCCAGTCCAAACTTCCCACATAATTCCCAATGTACTATGCCTGCAACATTGTCGTGCCTCCGCTTGTACTCCTTCTGTGCCAAAATGGTACATCCACTAACTACGCGGGTCACAGTTTCCCCTGCTGCACCATGCAATCGGCACAATGGAGAATCTCCTGTGAGGTCAATATTGTATTTAACATACTTAGTGCACAATGCCTGTTTTTTGGGCTGCACAGATCAAGGCCTCTGTTCCAATTTTCAAATCAGATTTCTTCATCCAGGCCCATGTGTCTTCTTTATCAATCCTATCTCTGTGTTGCTCTTTTTCCATATCCCGCACAAATTGGCCATGCATTCTTTTCTCTCTCCATACTCTCATCTTGTCTTCTTTGATGTTCTGTTTGAATTCTTCTTCACTCTTGCAGTTTTCTGTGTCTATTATACCTACTTGTCTCATTCCATTCAAAAATTGTTCTTCATTGTTTTTTATATACCATCCTAGTTCATTTTCCTCATTTCTTATGCAATACTCGCATCCAATGAGTCCCCTCCTTACTTTGTTTCTTGGTATATACAGTCTATCTACATCACTGTTCAGATTAAATGCTCCAGACATCGTCATTTTCTTCCTGGTTTTCCTGTCCAATTCTTTGACCTCATCCTGCGCCTACTTTAGTATACTCGCTCCATATCGTAAAACTGCAACAGCCCATGTGTTTATTGCAGTGGTTTCGTTCCTGCCATTCAATTTCGAGTCCAACTCCAGCCCCCAGTCTCCTGTGGTACTCAGTTGTAAATGCTTCCTTCATTTCAACCTCCTTAATTTTATCCATCTCCAAAATCTTAAGGTATTTGTAACCCTTCTCTTCTACGTCCTTCATTACCTGTCCATCAGGTAGCTCCATCCCGTCAGTTGCAATCACTTTGCCTCTTTGCATCACCAATACACCACACTTCCCAATGCCAAACTCCATACCTATATCACTACTTAAAAGATACACTGTATTCACCAATAAATCAATCTGATTCTGACTCTTGCCAAACAGCTTGATATCATCCATGAAAAACAAATGGTTGATTTTCAGCTTTCTCTCAAACCATTCATATCCCATTCCAGAACTGCCATGTCAATAATTTGACATGTCCTTGCTTTGAAGTCTTTGATAACAATGTCTGGTTTATTGGCCGTGGTGGTACGGTCTGTGTGAACTGTGAAGTCCCAAAGAATTGTCACATCTTTTCCATTGGTGACCTCTACAGGATGATGTTCGTACCATTTCTCAGGGACTTTGATGTTGTAATGCTTGCACACATTCTAGTGGATGTATTGGCCTAAACGATCATGGCGAGCCTTATATTCTTTAGATGCTAATATAGGACAGCCAGCTATGAGAGGATCTACTGACTCATCTGACTTTTTGCAGATGCGGCAAAGAGGGTCTGTACCGTCGTTAACTATCTTAGATCTATAGACGTTTGTCGGGAGGCTCTGATCTTGGGGTGAGATCAAGAGACCCTCGGTTTCCGCTTTGAGACCTGACCCTTGAAGCCAACGATGTGTGGATTTACTGTTAACATCAGCTTCTTCTAGTCTTTGTAGGTATTTGCCGTGCAGTGGTTTATTTCTCCATGTTTCCTTAAGAGCATTTAGACCAGCCTTTTTTGCCCGTTCTTTCAGCGTTTTGGCAGCAGCTGTTGGTTTAAGTTGATCTTCTTCTACTGTTGGTTGCACATCATACCGATGTTTCAGTTTTCTACTCAAGGTTATTATGGAATTCTTCTTAGATTCTCATACTTCAACACGGCTTGTAGCATGGGATCTGTTGTTGTTTCGAGATATCTACCAAGGCCGATCAGCGTAGTTTCATAAGCCATCTCGAGTTGGTTGAGTCCGCGTCCACCATCAGTGCGAGGTAGATGCAATCTGTCAACATCTGATTTGGGGTGGTGCATACGGAGTTTAGTTAACAGTTTGCGTATTTTAGTATCTATTCTCGCCACGTCTGTTTTGCTCCAATTTATGATTCCAAAACTGTAAGTGTCAACAGGAGCTGCAATGCTGTTAATTGCTTTTACTCTGTTAGAGGAATTCAGTTCCGACTGAAGAATTAGTCAAACTCTCCTGTAACATTCTTTACGAATTTTTTCTTTCATCGCCGTGTGTTTGATACCATCACCTTCGTTGATACCAAGGTATTTGTAGACCTCATCATGTTCAGGCTTTCTGATCTTAGTGTTTGTATCCAGATTGATGTTACTCGCCTTACAGAACTTGCCACGTTTAAAGCTGGCTTTTGTACATTTGTCAAGTCCAAATTCCATGCCTATGTCGTCGCTGAAGTCTTTCACGATGGTGAGAAGGTCTTCGAGATCACTGTCATTTTTAGCGAATAGTTTGAGGTCATCCATGTAAAAGAGGTGGGTGATGACTTGATCAAATATATTATATCCCCGATTCGATTCATTCAAAAGTTTCGATAAGGGAAATAGGGCAATACAGAAGAGGAGTGGAGAGAATGAATCTCCTTGGAATATTCCTCGGTTGATGCTAATGCTCTTAGATGTTATAGATCCATTACTGTAATTCAGGATAAGAGTTGTCTTCCATGTTTTCATACTAATTTTAACGAAGTTGGTAATTTCTGGTGCTACCTTATACATTTCCATTGCTTTGATTATCCAGTCGTGTGGGATACTGTCAAAAGTCTTTTTATTATCTATCCAAGCGACGCTTAAGTATTTGGTTTTAGACTTGCAATGTTCAAGGACCATTTTGTCGATAAGGAGTTGATCTTTGCATCCATATGAGCCTCGCCTACATCCTTTCTGTTCTGTTGGTAATAAATTGTTGTTTTCAAGAAAGGTGTACGTACAGTCGGTTAAGATCGATGTCAATGTTTTATAAGTGGTAGAAAGGCAAGTTATTGGTCTGTAGTTCTTTGGATGTTGGGTCTCATCAGATTTTGGAAGGAGATATGTAATCCCCTCCGTTAACCATGCCGGAGCGTTTCCAGGGTTCTTTACAATATCTGTGAGCAAAAATGCTAAGTCTTTGTGTGTGGTAGATAGTGCGTTTAGGCAGAAGTTTGGTAATTTATCAATACCCGGGGATCTCCACTTATATGATTTCTTCAGTGCAGTTTTCGCGTCCTCTTCACAGATCTCCTTCCATTTCTGGGTTTCAGCATTCTCATTTGTCTGCTCACATTCCTTTACCCATTCTGTATTTGTACGGAACTCCTTGGGGTTACTCCAGATATTGCTCCAGAACTCTTCTATTTCTTCTCTAGAAGGATTTTCCTCGACTTTAATCTGATTTTTTCTTAGTTCCCTATAGAATTTTTTGGTGTTTTCTTGGAAAGTCTTATTTTGCTTATAGAAATTTATTCGTTTGGTGAACCTTCTGATCCGCACTGCTTTCAACTGGATCTTTTGTTTAAGGGTCTCAATTTTGCTGTCCAAACTTTCATTTGACTCGAAGTTATATTTGCAGTTGATTCTTCTTACCTTGTTGATCTTCTTCACATTCGATTTACTGCACTCGACGAGAAACGAAATGTCCTTCCGTATTGTTTTGACCTCTTTATTGATCTTCTCAATTCACGCGGGTTTTTTGTGGACGTTTGTATTTGCTCCTTTTTTCTTAATTTTAATACCGCATTCTGGCGTGATGGTATACGCGGTGGCGTATAGTAGATGATTTGTATCCCTAATTTTGCATGTTGCGTTCTCTTTTATTGTTGGCAAGATCCGTTCAAGTGCTTTATTGCATTTATCAATAATGAATCTGTTTTTCTAACAATTTGCAATCTTGGGAAGGGACTCCCTCTCATTGATGTTAGTATCTTTTAAATTGTGGAACCTTTTCATAATCTCCTCAGCTATTTCGACTATTTCATCATTTGTATCGTTTTCAGAGTCACATTGGCCCCTACATGTATTTTTTTTCTCCATCTCCTAAGGTTTCAGTTGGTGGAACCTGACTTGTGTCAATTTCGGAGTGTCTTGCGGAGACGCCCATTTTTTCTTGCTGATCAACATTGTTTTCACATTGTGTTGGGATAGCATCACTAATATCTGGTTGATTAACTTGAGAATTGTTTCCCGGTTCTTCACTTGGTAAGGTTGGATCGTGAAGGGTTTCTGTTTGCAGCTGGTTTTGCGCTTCTGTTTGTAACTTGCTTAGTTCATGTTGTGTAAGTTTATTATTTTTAACAATATAGCGCCTAATGTTGGATAGTTATGTAGCATCATAGTCCAGTCTTACATCTGGGTTGTTTAGTCTCCAAAGTCTGTATGATTCTTTCGTAATTGGCTGTGTTGGGTTTAGTTGTGCCTTATAATAGGCAGACATGACTTCTTTATACTCCTCTTTTGACCATTTTAGTCGTTTTGGTTTTGTTTTATTTATATTTTGGTTGGATGGTGGGTCCAGTGGGCCAGATTCGGGGTTGTCCCTGTTTTGGTGTACCACAGGATCATCGTGAGGAGGGGATATTTCAGTAGTCAACTTTTCGACACCAGGCTGGTCTCTCCCTGGTGGACGCACTCCTTGTTTATCCGCGCGACGAGTGATGCGGCATGAATTATTTTTGCTTCTTATTTTTTTCATTACAGAATTAAAGCTATTTAACCCATAGTTGGGGGCATACCAGGTTGCTCACAGTTGCCACCTGCGACCTGGGGCTAGTGGACTGAAGGGACGCCATCCCCATTGAGAGGCTGAGACCAGGGTCTGTCCTCTCCCACTGCGCGTTTATTATTATTATTATTATTATTATTATCATTATTGTTATTATTATGATAAATTTCCTTTGTCTGGATCCCGCTAATCTGAAATGCATGAAGATGGACTTTTTGGCTTTCTTCTTGTAATAAATTTAAAAAACACGAGAATACTTTTCAAAGACATGTTTCGGCAAGACTTATGCCATCTTCAGTTTACAAAGTGATGTTTGCAAGGCTTTAAATAGGAATTATAGTATGAATAAATTAACTAATTACAATGACGATATGTTAGATGATTAATTACAATGACAGTGTGTTGTGTGAGGATTAACGGAGGCGGTATCAGACGATAATTACTAGCAGAGGAAGGCGTTGATATGTTGCATTTGTGTGTTTAATTCTGGTTTTCTATTTTGGATGTGAATAGCTTCTTTCAATTTGAGTGTGAAAGTGGTTTTGGCCGAATCTAAAATTTTAAAGCAGTTAGGTGTGTAATGGTTTTTGCAGTTTATAGAGTTATTGAGGTGTTTAAAGATGTGAGAATTTCGATCAGTTAAAGTGTGGTCTTTGATCCGCGTTGAGAAATGGCGAGAGGTTTCACCAATGTGGCGGGAATTACATCCCGCATAAGTAAATTCATAAACTACGAATGATTTAAGAGCTGTGGGAATCGGGTCCTTGAAACTGAAAAAAGTTTTGATTTTGAAAGTAGAGAACACTAGTTTGATGTTAAGGTCTCTACAGAAACGTTTACACAATTGTCTTATTTTGATTTGGGTAAGTCTAGAATAATTACCAATGTAAGGGAGTTTGAGATAGTGGATATTAGTATTTTCCGTGTTATTGGAAACATTTTTGTCAGGGTTTTGTCTGGGTGTCCTTAAATATTGGTTTGTGATTTTGTCAATAAGGTGCGAAGGAAAACAATTACGTTTCAGAATTTCTGACAGTTTGTTGAGATCTTTGTTTAAGCCGGCGTTGGTATTGTTGATTTTGAATGTCCTGTGAACGAGAGTGCGAATTAAGACCTGTTTTGTAGTTTAGCGGCGTGAAACTGAAAAAATTTGTTAAAAATCCAGTATAGGTTTTTTTACGAAAGACAGAAGTGACACAAACGTTGGACGAATTATCTACTAAAACATCAAGGAAGGGAAGTTTACCATTTAACTGTTTTTCGTGAGTGAATTTTATGTTGGGATGTTGAGCGTTGATGTAATCAAAGAATAACATAGCGTCGTGTTCGTTGTCAAATAAACAGAAAATGTCATCAACATATCTGCGGTAAATTGAGATTTTCGAATCTTTGTAGTTTTCAAGCCAGGATTTTTCATGGTATCCCATAAAAAGATTAGCTAAAATAGGAGCAAGAGGAGAACCCATAGAGACTCCGTCAATTTGGTCGTAAATAAAATCATTAAACAAGAAGTGAGATTGAGTAGTAGCAAATGAAAATAGCATTTTGAGGTCAGTTCTGTTAATAGGAAAATTAGGATTGTGTTTAAAAATGGTATTGATAGCGATGTTTATAGTTTCGTTGAGAGGAATATTCGTAAAAAGGTTTTGTACGTCGAAAGATATGAGATATTTGTTGCGTGTGTCGATATTCTGAATTTCTTGAACGAAAGAGAAGGAATCTTGTGTAGTGTATTTGTCGGAAATATGTGGGTTTAGGAGAGAACCTAGACATTTGGCTAGTTTGTAATTATATGCTCCTATTGAGGATACGATCGGTCTGATCTTAAGCTCTTAAATCATTCGTAGTTTATGAATTTACTTGTGCGGGATGTAATTCCCGCTACATTGGTGAAACCTCTCGCCATTTCTCAACGCGGATCAAAGACCACACTTTAACTGATCGAAATTCTCACATCTTTAAACACCTCAATAACTCTATAAACTGCAAAAACCATTACACACCTAACTGCTTTAAAATTTTGGATTCGGCCAAAACCACTTTCACACTCAAATTGAAAGAAGCTATTCACATCCAAAATAGAAAACCAGAATTAAACACACAAATGCAACATATCAACACCTTCCTCTGCTAGTAATTATCGTCTGATACCGCCTCCGTTAATCCTCACACAACACACTGTCATTGTAATTAATCATCTAACATATCGTCATTGTAATTAGTTAATTTATTCATACTATAATTCCTATTTAAAGCCTTGCAAACATCACTTTGTAAACTGAAGATGGCATAAGTCTTGCCGAAACATGTCTTTGAAAAGTATTCTCGTGTTTTTTAAATTTATAACTGTCCTTTTGCTAACCAGAAGTTTTCTTCTTGTAGAATTCAAATCCAGCTTCTCCACTTTCCGTGATAGTGACCGTGAATTCAAGTAATGACAAGGATTTGCCTCTAGAGGTGATAGAAGGTGTTTCTATCTGAAACTGGATAGTTGGGTGTGCTTTGTTCGTGATGTTATAAAACTTGTCGGCCTCGGTTTCATTAGTAGTTTGGGCATAAACATAGTCGACTTATCGTTTGTACGGGTCGATGAGATGATGGTGTTTCTGTACGCTACGTTCGAGTTTATCCATAAATGAAACAGCCAAGATACCAGAGAGAGAAGACCTCATAGGTAGACCTTCAGTTTGGAGATAGATGTTAGAATCATATTGGAAGTATGTTTTTTGGAGAATAACGATAAACAGGACTCTGATATCTTCTTTAGTGGGTGTTCGGATAGAGTGGTCTATTATGATGCAGCTTTCTGCAGCAGCTCTGTGCTACTCTTGATATTTATCTTTTCCAACCAGTTCTTTAGATCTTTAGAAGTCATTCCCAAAGCACCTATAACTACTGGAATAACTGTCACTTCTCTTAAGTTCCAGATCTTTTTTAATTCTCTTCGAAGTTCACCGTAGTTATCTAATTTTTATTTTTCTTTACTCGCGACCCTCTTATCCCAGGTACTACAACATCTATCATGTCACATCTTTCCCCTGGCTTGTGCAGAATCACAATGTCAGGTCTCCTATGCTCTATTACATGGTCTGTTTCAATATTAAAATCCCATAGTATCTTGACATTTTCGTTTTCCACGACACCCTTCGGTTTGCGGTTATACCACTTAACTTCCCCAATCAACCCATGATGTTGACACATTTCTAGATGGAGGATTCTCGCTATGCTGTCATGCCTTTGTTTATATTCTATCTGTGCCAGTTTCTTGCATCCCGCTAAGATATGTGAGATAGACTCATCACGCTCTCCACACATTCTAGACTTCTCCGATATATCTTGCTTATCGATATTTTTCTTTATCCAGTTTGTTCCAATCGCCTGCTCCTGTGCAGCAAAGATCATCCCCTCAGTTTCTTTTCTTAGGAATCCCTTTCTAACCCAGCACCAGGATGCTTCACTCCTAACTTCTTCAGTGTCTCTCATTAATTTCCCGTGCAGTGCCTTTTCTTTCCACTTTGACATTTTCTCCTCTTTTCTTCTCTTTTTTTCCGCTTCAATTGTATTTTTTGGTATGCTCAGAAGATTTTCGTCTTTCAACCATTTGATCAGTTTCTCGTGGGATGCATTTACATATCTACCCAAGTTATCTTCTTCATTCTCAACACACTCCACAATATTAAGTAATCCTCTTCCACCTTCTTTCCTAGGAATGTACAGTCTATCAACGTCACCTCTGAGGATGGTACATTCTATTCATACTCATAACTTTCCTGGTCTTCCTGTCCATTCTTCGAAGTTCTTCCCTAGTACAATTAATAATCTCAGCGCTATATCTTACTAAAGACACTGCCTAGATACTTATACCCTTTTTCTACGTCAATTTCATTTATAATGTCTCCAGATGACAGTTCCATTGCCCCTTTGTTAACAACTTTTCCTTTTTTTAGTGTGATATGAGCGCACTTTTTGATTCCAAGTTCCATCTTTATATCTTCTGTGAATACTCTAACCGTGTTTGTTAATCTTTCAGTTTCCTTCTCATTACTACCATATAACTTCAGGTCATCTATGAAGAGAAGATGGTTTAACTTGTTCCGCTTTCCATTGGCCATAAAATACCCAGGTTTCTCTTTTCTAAGAATATGAGTTAGTGGGATTAGCCCTAAAACAAAAAGCACCGGGGAAAGAATAGCTCCCTGAAATATTCTCCATTTGATATTCGCCTCTGTCAATTTCTCATTGCCAGCTATTAATTCAGTCTTCCATTGTGTCATACCCTCTGACAAAAAGTTGAGAGCGTTATTCGCTATTGCACACATTTGTAGAGCTTTCTGAATCCACGAATGCGATACCTTATAAGCTTTGCGGTAATCTATCCATACCGTGCTCAGACCAACCATACACCTCTTACAATTCTTCAGTACAGCTTTGTCAATCAAAAGATGGTCTTTCGACCCTCTACAATTTTTCCTACATCCCTTCTGTTCTTCAGGGAGTAATTTACTTCTTGCCAAATGATCATATATCGTATCTGATATCACTCCAATGAGTGATTTCCACATTAATGAGAGGCATGTTATTGGCCTGTAGTTACCTACTTCAATGCCCTTCTCCGCATCTTCCGCTGATAGTATTGTTCTTCCTATAGTCATCCAACCTGGTACCTTTCCTTCTCTCAAACACTCATTAAGCTGTTCAGTTATTCTACTGTGCAGACTTATAAAGTTCTTAATCCAATACCCCTGGACCCCATCAGGTCCCGGGGCTTTCTAATTAGCTATCCTGCGTATTCTCTTTCTCACAGTATCACAGTCCAGATCTATGTCCTGATGTTTCTCGGGTTTTATCTTTGCCTCTACTTCGTTAATCCATTCATCATGGGTGTTGTTGTTGTTTCTTTTTTCCCAAATGTCCCCCCAAAATTTCCTCGCCTCTTCTTTATTGACGTATATCTTGTTACGTATATCTTACCATTGTTAACCGGGCATGCCTTCACATAAACGGCACACCGCACATTCCATGATTTAGTTCAGCCTTAGATGGTTACGGTAGGGGACTTGTTCTTATCAATTACATGTTCGAGATAGCAGTTAAATATAGTGAGAGTTCTGTTTTCCACCAGTATGAAGTTTTGGATACCCGGAATTCAGATTCTGAGGCTAAGTTCAAATGTCGAATTTTTCAAATAAATACAAAGCATTTAGTGTATTCATTAGATTTTGCACGTAAAAAGTTGGACTAAGATTCAGCCTCCAAATCTTAACACAGATGTTCAAAGTATAAAAAGTACAACGCAATTCGAAGGCACGCACTGAGTCAGGCTACAGCGGTTTACTTGGTAGTATTGGTCTAAGTGACTAACTTAGGCCTTAGTAATAAACATACTCTGCAGCTTACACACGGACAATTCAAAGTGACAAAGGCTCAATCGTGGTTATTGAAACATTTATTTGAAGTAAATGCAATTTCACATGACATTTGGTTACATATTAATTCTATCCGCATTGGCTGACTATGAAACATCTTTCCAAGCATATATCAATGTGGGTCTGTACAGTACACCACATACACAAATCAATAAATATGGTTAGAGTAAAAAATCAAAGTTGAAACGTTGGTATGTTAAACAAAATTGCCTTTCACACCGTATCTGTTTCCAGCTTCCTATCAAAATGAAATTCACGTGGCGTTTTATATAATGATCAAAAAATTCTACACTTATGTAAGCAGTTGCTTAAAAGACCAAATAAGTTACGGTTTTTCAATGAACAAAGAACTTGTAGGTCGGGTTTTCGAACCCATCCTCCTGCATCTTGAGAAGGTGACGCTTTTCTTGTGAATCATCATCTGCAATCACGGTCTGAGTCGGCCGTCTAGGAGCACCTTTGCGGAAGAACAGCGCCATTACAATGACAACCATAATGACCAAGGCACCGCAGCTGAGACCAATAACTGCGGCAAATACAGCTCGTGATGTTAGGGGGTTTTTGTGATCATCGTAGTCTTTGTGCTCATGTTCTTGGGGCAGCTTTTTATGTTTATCCTTACCATCTTCCAGACGCCCTTTTCCCTTACCATCCGTTACTTTAGGAGGCGGGTCGGTCGGATTCACGTCGGATGGACCCTTTTTGGGGACGCTTGTTCGAACTGCAGGTTTGTGTGCCCACTGCAATGAAGATAAATCATAGCGTTAAGACTCGAAATACGTAATTTATATATTTCAATTGAGGCATACAATATTTAGATTATGAAATAAATCACATTTGCAACGCGAAATTGAAATGGTAAAAATTGACTTTACTTTCAAAATGGAACAAATTGAAGTTTATGACATCTTAAATTCAGTATGACGACCTGCCTACGCAGAGTTGCAGAATAAGACAGCCTTAAAGAACTTAAGACATATGCATTTTACAAATTTGTTTAAATTAATGTAAGATAGTTTAACTTTTACCACTAAATTAATTTATCGTCTTTAACAAATTAATGCATTTTAATTATTTCCATAATTTCAATCTATTCAGAAGATCCTCACATAGGGCTAACCTCAGGATTCTCCTGCCCGGAACGTGATTTTCCTTCATTATAAATTTCAGTTTTAAGGTACCTTGAATAAATTGATCGATAGATCGATTGACCGACTGATTAAAGACCAGCCGACTAACAATAATTATGCCAAAGAAGTACGGAAAGGCCTGTACGTGATGAACTGTTTTTGAATTTTGTACACCTTCACGAAACAACACAACCTTTAGTGACATCTTTGTTATTCTGGGGCCGATTGTTCAAAGCACGATTAGCACCAATCTATGATTACCAGTTAATCTGTTGTTTTGCTTTCATTTATGTTGGTTGAACAATCTAGTTCCAACTTTATAGCATAAAGACCGGTTTGAATACACCCGAAATCTGTGAAAGAAAATTCCGACTTTTCTCAGCAGCATGATCGAAAAGTTGTCCACAGAATTTTCGGTGATCCTGGATTAACCTAATCGCATTTTGAACACCCGGGCCCAGATATTTACATTCATGCCATACTATTCTGTAATAATGCTTGAGTATGAATTTATGACGTAAACGGTAATTCTATCTTTCTCATTTCCATCTTACGTAAAGTATGCAATTGTCCTAGAGAGTCATGCACAGTTCATTTTTAATATAATTACACAGGTGATTATCGAAAATTCCGCGTGGTGGTTGGTCAAATAATTACGTTATACTTCTCGATAATCACCTCCAGGTGGATATAACGGTGAAAGCATGCACGCAAAATTACGGCTACATTTCTAAATGTTGCCGAGGAATTTTTAAAGCACCTTGTTTACCATTTTCTTTGAAATAATCACCTGTGTAATTAAACACAGACTCAGTGAATATTGCTGAATAATCCCCATGACTTTGTTTCGGCGATTATTCAACAATATTCATTTCAATATTTCATTTTCCACGAATGACTGTTAATTAGCGATTTATACCTGACAACCTTATCACGTATCTGAGCTCATCTCCCAAGAGGTTAAATATTTAACAGTAACTAAAAACAATTAATCTGGCGAGACGTTTGGTCACTAATCGTAAAATTCAATTGAGAATTCAAAAGGTATTTTCAACATTCAGGTTTTACTTGTGTTTTCATAGCATATGTGTATGTGTATGTATATGTATATGTATATGTATATGTATATGTGTATGTGTATGTGTATGTGTATGTGTATGTATGTGTGTATGTATATGTGTATGTATGTGTGTGTGTATGTGTGTGTGTATGTGTGTGTGTATGTGTGTGTGTATGTGTGTGTGTATGTGTGTGTGTATGTGTGTGTGTATGTGTGTGTGTGTATGTGTGTGTGTATGTGTGTGTGTATGTGTGTGTGTATGTATGTGTGTGTGTATGTGTGTATGTATGTGTGTATGTATGTGTGTATGTATGTGTGTATGTATGTGTGTATGTATGTATGTATGTATGTATGTATGTATGTATGTATATATGTATATATGTATATATGTATGTATGTATGTATGTATGTATGTATGTATGTATGTATGTATGTATATATGTATATTAGGCTGTTGCGATATATCGATATTTTAAAAGTATCGATATTTTAAAAGTATCGATATTTTAAAAGTATCGATATTCGATATTAGATTTTTGGAATATCGAGAATATCGAAAACTTTTTGGACAACTTAATGTCCTTTTTTCCGCGGCAATTTTTCTCCATTAAAGTTTACAAAACACGTGTATGACGGCGCGATTGCAGTGATGACTCATAAAAATCGAATTTGCACTAACTTGAATTAGTAGAAACTTAGTCGAGTACTATTGCAAATGCTGCATTCTGATTGGCTACGTTACTCGCTATCTATTCGCCGATAGATAGCGAGCAGCAAAAATGGCTTCCGCCTCTCGTTTTTGTGAAGTTTCTGAAGACGAAATAGATTGCCTACTTGAAAGTCCAATCCCAGAGAAGACGAAAAATGTTCTTTGCTAAGTGTTTCTATTAAAACAATTAGATTATTCGCTCTCGATTTCTATGAGGTGATAGTTGACTCGGGCTTCGCCCTTGTCAACTATCACCTCAGAAATCGAGAGCGAATAATCTAATTGTTAATTATAATGCAATGGCTCGTGCTTACGCCGGACCTTTAAAAACAAAGTATCAAATTATCATATTCCTTTCTAACTTCATGAGTTCTGTTGCGAAGCAAAGGATAAACATTAGCAATATGTCAAATCAAAGAAGTCCTGTGTGGAATTACTTTAAGAAAAATAATGAAAATGCTGACCCCACGTGCCAGCTCTGTAACAAAACCGTGAAAACTAAAGCGGGAAACACAACGAATATGTCACATTTAAAATCAAATCATCTTATGGTGCACACAACGCTGAACAGAGCAAGGAAACGAAGTTCGTCTTCCAGCAGCGCAATAGCCGAATCACCATGCGTGTAACAGGACTCCTCGCACGTCGAGATTAGTACCCTCGCACCACGCTTCGCGCGGTAGGCGAGGCGATAAATCTTTACACGTTTATAAACTGTTTTAAATAAATCTTTGTTTGACTGCTTCCTTGAAACTTTGTCTTTCGCTGTTCGTGATGTGGTATACAACTTTACATGCATATACGTTTGTCTGGTTCGATATTTCGATATAGTCGACATTATCGATATTTTTTTTTCGATATCGATATATCGTTTTTTTTCGATATCGCAACAGCCTAATGTATATATATATATATATATAGCAAATTGCAAAAATTATGGCACAAAACATATCAACATGTAAACATACGAAGACCATTGTATCTCCATTTTATTCTCACTTTTACACCTATTGTCTGTAGTCGCACAAGAAGGGGTTTGTCATTGTATTTGCAAACTCCCTTCTGTAAAACTAGCACTTTTAGATCATCATACTTCAATAAAATTGTTAACCTATGGAATCTTATTGTTAAGATAGCTCCATTTGATACATTTCAATCTCTCGGTAGTTTTAAATTATTTTTATATAAGACTTACAAGGAACTCCTGATAACAATTTTTGATCCTGAACTACCCTGCACTTATTCTTTGTGTAGGACCTGTCCTTGTCATGTCTAATTTTTACTTATTCTAATGATTGCATGTATTGTAGATTATATTTAGTTAGTTTTATTTTAATTGCGGCTGACCCTTGCATGGGACTTGTCCCGTTCGTGTTATGCCATATTTAGTAATATTCTGAATTAAAGCTGTTAAACTAAACTTCAACAGTCAGTGAAGATATACTATGTGTCTTTTGGTATATTCTTTTGCCAGTCTAATGTATTACGGTTGATTAAAGTACTCATAGATGCAGATTTACCTATACATACTTTTTTTACGATATGTATAGGTTTGCCAAAATTTATGCAATTTGCTGTATATATATATATATATATATATATATAAACCAAAGGTGAGGACCAGGAAGGTTGCAGTGTTGGTTTGAGAATGGAGAGCGCCCAATACCATACCAGTAGAGCGAATAAAGAAGTAAAATAGACAAAATTTTTTGCTGTCGCTACTCTGTTGATCGCCTGATGATCGCCTGAGCGCGTGAAACTCAGAGTAGCGACAGCAAAAAATTTTGTCTATTTTACTTTTATATATATATATATATATATATCTAACAAGATAAAACTTTTAGCTATAAATCGTTTTAAAACTTGGTACAAGGAGGTTTTTGATAAGTTATATATATATATATAAATAAGAAACTAGGTCCATAAACTAGGTATTGTTTTCATCTAGGGCTTCTTTTCGTCCAGTCTAAACAAACTAGGTCTTGTTTTCTATAAGAAACTAGGTCTACAGATTTCTTTTTACAATTGTCCAATTGAGAATTCTATGGACCTGAAGCGAAAAACGGGATTTTTCCTCGTAAGAAAAGTAGTGGTTTATTTTCGGAATCTACTTATTGATTGCTCATTCCGTTAGCGAAGTGTTAATGGGGGTTAAAAATTAGTTTTTAATCATTAGAACATTTTATTTATTTATTTATTTACTTTTTTTAAGGTATGATGTCCAGTTTTAATCTTCTTACTAAATATTAATGATCATTTTCTTGGGGTTCAAATTTACATTTTGTACTCGTCAAGAAATTGTGTAATGCTACCTTAAGTGTGCAAAAGCTAAATACAAATGGAGCTAACGCGTTAACCCCAACGGGGCTTTGACGTCGATTCTCATAGTTCTACTAAATTAATATTTATCGATGCTCACCACTGACGTTTTTCAAAGCTCATCATGGTACTTAATTATACTTGCAATAATCTATAGGCTTATAATAACTTTTGGTCCAGTTACCTGTCACTGAAGAAATACGGTGTAAAATGTCACGAGACAAGATAGCAATTTACAACTTAAGTATGATTAGGTCCGTGCAAAACTAGATGTCTGACATTTCACTAGTACAGACCTAACAATTAAACTGTGATACATAAGAGGTCTTATTACATGGCCTTCTTGAATTGAAAGTGAATTCGGCGAAAATGCCTCATCGTCCTCGATGTCAGCTGTATTTGATTTTCTCAGTTGTACTAAAGTTTTAGCGGATATTTCGCTTGAATTTGAAATGTCTGGAATTTCATCAGCAGCTTCGTTCTGAACAGCCATCAGACTGTACAGTTCCCATGTTGGGACCTCATGGCACCACGGTCATGTAACGAAACCAGATATCCTACCTATCGATCCACCATATATTTCCTTTACAATTAGTTGTTTTTGTTTTTCGATTTATTTTTTATGAACTTGGACGAGCCTTCACTAAAAAGCTTCTGTTAAAGCGCAAATAAAGAAGTTTCCTTCATAAAATAAATTTGGTGGAGCATTTTGATTTAGATTTCCTGTCGCATGTACATGAACATTGACCTAGTTTCGAAGGGCATGATCGCCGGGCATAAAGTACCGCAAATATCAAGAGCGAAGAAATGCCCAACAAATGCATCTTAGCCGGTTGAAGCAACGCTTAGAACGAAAGAAAGCGGTTTGACGCTATATTTTGTAAAATTTTACAATGTTCCTCCCGAGGTCAAGAATAGATTAGAATGGTCTGGCTTTGTTGAGGAAAAAACGCGCCAAGTGGAAACCACGGAAGAGGCATGTGAAATGATCTTCCACTTTGCATTTTTTGTGGACCAAAATCGACCCTTCCTTTTCTTCTTTTGTTTGTCTTTGGACAATTATTTCCATAAAATGTTCAACGTACAGCAATAAACCCCTATCTCCCTATCCAGTGTTGGTGTGACAGGCATGAATGTTGTTGCACCTGTCAAATTTTTCCCACCCTCCTCAGCTCGTGACGCACTTCACTATAGAACAATGGGAAGTACTGGTAGGATAAGTTGTGCAACTGGAGGGACAGTAGGCTACAACACTAAAGCCCTTTGAAACATGAGGATGCATCAAAATGGCTGCAATTTTCGTGCTTTCACATTATCGAGGTAGTTATACAAGCCTAAGCGCATATTAGCGAGGTAGTCGAACGCATCTTCAACGGAAATGTTCAAATAAATTCAGGAAAAAAATACGGGCCGTAGGTATACTTTAAGCAACGCTTCACGGTAACTATCGTTGGTATTCAATACATAGCGGACTGGTGAACTAAAGCAAGGCCTTTTACTTCGATTTACTGTCGGGTTTGAATTTCTGCTTGTTTGAACAAACTTGTACATATTTATGTAACTAGTTGGGACATTATGGGTACATATTCAAACAAGAACAAATGTTACTTATTGAGTTAGTGCTTACACAGACACAACCAGGATCTCTAGGGAGGCTTCAGTCACAGCTTTTATGACCCTTGAATGGAGGTTGCTGAGAGACCTCCCTCACCAAATGTTTATGTTTAGGAGTTGCAAATGAGGAACACTTCTTACCACAAATATCGCAAGACAAACAGTTTTCTTGTAAAAAGTAACTGTTTAAGTGTATGTAGTGGAATTTCTGCTACTTCTCTTCTTCGGTTCTGTCCTGCAGAGCTTGATGTTTCAACATACAACTACAAACACCACTTGTTTAACGCTTGACCCGATTAATACTTGAATCCCAAAAATGTGCAGGCGTAGAAACGTTCGGGCATAAAAATGTCCGATAAATTTTTCGCCTAAGCAAAAAACGCCGTCCGAACTTTTCCAATTATGCATATCGAGGCAAATTTACAAATTAATGACATTTAAAGCATTTTACATGTCAGCCTTATAAAAAGGTTGAACAATGCAAATCTTTAAGCAAGTAGATGAAGGTATATGCAGTCAAGAAAGCTTTAAGCAAACAGGCACTACACATTGTCTTGATAGTAACATTGAACCGGCAGACCTATTCACCAAGCTTGAGTTAGGTTAAGTAATAATTTGCAAGTTTTGAAATTTGTTGAAGCAACATCCAAGATTAAGATTAGATCTTCACAGGTTGGGAGGGGGGATCAGAAAGTGCCCGCGGTCGATGTGATTGGGCATATGGTCAGCAAGACTTGACAGTTTCACGGGCGGAAAATTAAGATTCACGGCAAAAAGACGTCTCTCACACGATTTTCCAAGTCTTCGTCAGAACGCCATAGAAATTAAAAGTTATAGTTTCTTGAACAAAACATGTATTTAATGCTTGTTTTAGAAAATTTAAGTCATAGGTATTTTTAACGAATTCCAGAGCTTACCTTGAAATCAATATCACTTGCCCACGACGGTAAATTGAATTCAATTCTTCCTTCCACAGATTTCACTTGTTTTAATGCTTCCACACCTTCTTTCAGCGTGGACTTTATTCGATTGAAATGTGACACAAATGCTTCTCTGGCATTTTTAGCTTGGCTTGATTTAGAGTGCAGGAGTTTTGTTAAGAAGCGAGCACTAAAAAAATTTTTCAGATAGGCTATTACACATTTACCACGAACACTTACACATCAATGAATGATAAAAAGTACACTTTGGAGTATTTTGCCACCAACAGGAAAAGTGTATAGGATTTTCATTATCAGAATAAACGTATACCGCATACGTAGACTACCCAACATAGTAAAACCTGGCCGCACGGACACCTGAAATACGTTCCCTGAAATACGTGACACGATTCAATAAAAGGAATGCATTTTTGCGTAATGAGGATGAGGTTGGCGTTAATATGCTTTCTGGTAACGAACAGCAAAAGGTGTATTACTATATTGCGTTCACAAGGAATTTATAAGCCTCCAGAATACTTAACTATGCATTGTATTTCTCATTGAAGTTACGCAACAAAACTTCTGATATGTGACCCGTGAAATGAGGACACTCCTCAAATCACTGATGCAGAATTTAGAAATTTTAACGTTTTAAAGTTTGTGCGGAAAGGTTTCAGCCTTTATTCATATCAAATTCACACGGTTTTACCCAGTATTATGCTATTGCTACTGAGAAATACTACCCTAACAATAGTGAAAAATTACACAAGAATTAAAAACCACAGTATTTACCTTCAAAAACATAAAAACACCAGAATGTGTCCATAGAGTAAGCTTGAATTTGAAGCAGTCAAAATTACCTTTTTTTTTTGGGCCAGTTCGAAGAGATGAATAATGTGAATACCAAACTCCTATACATTATTATCTTAATCTATTAGCGATAGTTTGCGTCCAGTTACAAATATGGTAAAAATGATAATTTTCACCTCTAAACGAGTCTTAAGGTTAACTGGCAGTCGACGTCTTGCGTTTTTTGATAAGAAGTAAAAAACTGGACTTTCTGATCAATTTCAACAAAAGATATGCCAAGTTAACCTGTATTCAAAAACCAGTATGATGATATGGATATGAAGATATAAAACGATGCCGTAAAAACAAATTTACCCAAAGTGGAAATACTATTTTCTAAGCACTTTACATAATGATATTCATAAAAAATTCTCTCACTTTTGAGATTGATCAGTCTCGAGGATATGCATAAAACGTTTGAAGGTCTTCAAGATCTTCGTTGGATTATCGATATGGTGGCGAAGGGAATTCACGAAGCTTTTCATTGCCAGATGTTTTCTGTGGTTGATATCAATCTGAAGGCATTCGCGACGCTCTTGATGAATTCGCCTCTCGTCTAATTTACCCTGTTTTTCAATGGATTTAACGGTGCTCTGGAGGACTTGTATCACATCTAAAATTAAAAAACAAAAAATTAAAAAACAAAAAACAAAAAACAACAAACAACAAAAAAAAAACACATGCAAGTAAATAATAGTAATAATGGAAACAAGTATGATTATATTTCAAAATACAATAACAATACAACTTTACTTACTGAAATTACTAGCAAAAAAGTTGTGTTATGGTAACAAGCTAACATTAAAATATGTGTATGATAATTATTAAAATAATAAAAATGTAATATACAGTATAACAGAGAACTAAAAACTACCAGGATAGCAGTTGAGGTTGGGGCCATTCTTTGTCTTCCAAACAGAATAAATAGTACGTTGTACGAATACAACACGAAATTATTTTCCTGACTAGAAAGTTTTTGTGAGTTTCATCAAGTTTTAGACCGTTCATTAATACGTCACAAAAACAACAGCTGCTCTTTCCTGCTACACCAATAGCTCCCAGCGACAGATTGATGAACTTTACACAATTAAAATAATAATAATATATAGAAATAAAATAATAAGAATAATTATTATTACTATTGTTAATGTAGTTTTTTTTTAGTTATGTTGAATTTTTACCTTTTACAATTGTATTCTAGTTTTCCATCGCCCCATTTGATAACAGCCTTTGATATTAGTGCTGATTAGGCTACCGCGGTAAAATAACATTGTTATTAAATATTTGGTCTTTGTTCTAGCCATCCTGAAACGTTCATTATTTAAGATCGTAGACATGCTATACAACAGATTCCTTTTAGATAAAATTTTATGGAATACGTACTTTTGAAAAAGGCCCGAGCTTGTTGCGGGTCATCTTGCTGCAGTATATCCTTACGATCTTTTGCTTCCTTCAGATTCTTTGCTAGGTCATTTACCTTCTTTTCCCTTTCTGTACGTGCAAGTCGTGCTTTCAAATCATACTTAGCACGATCACACCCTAAACAACGAAGGATGGTGTGCACGTTATTTCTCTTGCTCCTTCGGGGGAGGTACACCACGAACACTAATAGAAATCTATATTCAGTACGATCCTCTTGCCGAGAAAAATGCCTGTGGTCAAACCTACTTTTTCGCACTATTTTTTGTCACTGTTGTTTGCCACTCATGTTTTATAATCGCCTTTGAAACAGAAAAATTCAATTTATGGATTCACAAAGAAAAACGATACCTCGTTGAACGAAAACTTGAAGCTTGTTTTCCCCGTTCACACGACCAGTGTTCTTAAACAATGGTATATACATTGATTTTAAAGCAGTTTTACGTAGAGCTGACAACTAAAATCATTACCGATATATTTTTCTATACAAAAGCGCAAGAGATGTTACAAACAAATTTTACGTTATATGTGAAAAGATGCTTAGTCGGCCATGCCTACATATTTCGATCACACTTTCCATGCAAATTGTATTCAGTCTATCAAATACCTTTGCTTGCAGCAGGTATATGGCTGGCAAACTGGTTCACAATATCTTCAAACGTCTCAGCTGGGGTTTTTGGTTTCTATGAAGACAATAGTAATGTTGGTTAAACACATGACCTGTCACAAGCATAATTATATGTCGTATCAAATCCAAAACCATTACGTCCAACATTTCATTCAACAAAGCAAAATTCTGGAACTAACATGTCTTTATCGTGATTACTAGGCTGTAACTATAGTAACTGTCAAAGTAACAAACGGAAGTTTCGTGACGTCCGGTTTTAGCTGCCACATATAGGTAACATATGTTGTTACTGTGAGGATAGATACCAAGTATAGAGGTCAGTTCGACTCAGGTAATCATAAACTTAAGAGTGTTTAAACACTTGTGCATTTGAGTTGACCTCATTAAAGTAAGAGTAACTGGAGCAAATTCCTGTAGTCCTGGTGTTAAAAAACCTGAACGAGACTAACATGATGACAAACGGGATTTAAACATTTGTATGTTACACTCAATCTGAAATGCCCATCTCACACTGAAACATCGTTCCTTACACAGCAAATCTATTTTAGCAGCGCAAGAATGGATAATTTACAGTTTGCATTGTCTAACACAATCTAGTTTTACTCACCGCACCAGTCTGGGTTGCGTATGTTCACAGTTTAATTTCCAAAATACATCTTTTTAAACTTAATCCAGACTAAATCTGATTTCCCCAAACAACCTACTTTGTCTTTTATTTTTTCCAATTACTTGTTAGTACAGAACATCTGTTAGACGAACGTCAGTGAACCTATTACAACATATCGCTAAATTCAATCTTCAATTCGTTCAATCTCTACTCTGACAAACAACTGGAACAGGCGGTTGTCATTATTCTCCAACAAAGTAGGAAGGAGAACCACAGAAATTAATCAATACATTAAAACAATGCTCAGAAAAGGGTATGCCCAGTTTATCTAACCACAGAGGTAACTCTTTGAACAGCCAAGGCTGGTTTTTGCTGCAAACCTGAGGTAGGTAGATAAGACTTACACTGATGATCCTTATCTTTACAACTTTTCATCGACTTCTTTAGTAACGGTCACTATGATTATGGATTAGAGATCTTTTACAATTGTCATCACATCATCATCATCATCATCATCATCATCATCATCATCATCATCAGGAGCAACAACATTAACACGATCATTGTGTTGGTTGATATCTAATTCATACATAGTAAGCCATGGTCAAAACTCTATAGCTAAGTAGGAACTTTCAAACTCTGATAAATGTATTTCTTCTTTCAACTCTTCTTTCTTTCACTCCAACGTTAGCAATACCATTATTAGAATGGTTATTGCAATGATTAACAATACTTATCAATATCATTATACTTCATTAAAATTACTATTAATTGAAGGTAGAGGTTAATCAATAGTCACGGGTGTGATAAAGAACTTAGAGTAATGAGTGAGACTTAAAGGTACGAGGGGCTTTTGAGTCTGAGTGCTTACTTAATTTAAGCGTCACAAGCAACGTTAATACATTTTACCTCTTGGGTGATCGTTGATTACCCAACTAATTGAACTGTACGTAACCTATTGTACTGATTACGAGCAATCTATTGAACTGATCACGAGCAGAAAAACCAAACGTCGAGTAAAAACTTTCAGCAGAATCTGCAAATAATACTGTGTGCCCAAAAACTACAAATACTATCATAAATTACGGGATCTCTGAAAAGAGTTCACTTAATCTAGGGCAGTATTTGGAAGTGATAAACAATACAGTACTTTGGTGCACATACATGTAATACGTTTTCCGTTTGGCATCTTATATACATCACATTGTTTGTTACATGTATTCTGATACATCAAAACGACAAGGGTTCAATTTCCACCCAAACCCCAAGGTATTTCCTACAGACTACAAAAGCTAGTTATTGATATAAATATTATTATCATCAACATCATCGCCATCATCATCTTTACATTATCGTCATCACTATGAGTAATAATATGGTTTCGAGTTCAACTTGCAAAAACAAAACAGGCTCTTTGAAGGACAAATGAGTGCAAATTAATTCCAAATTGATTAACAAACCTATGATTACCAACTAGTAGCGGTATATGAAAAATTAAATAGAAGCATCTTCACCACTTGAAAGCATTTTTGCTCGAAGAAATTTCTTCAGAACTTTAGACAATGTTTTTCCTTGCATCCTCTCCAAAGTTTCCCATAATTTAGAGAGTCTTATTTGATTGGCTGTTTGTAAGTTACTAAACTTTTTATTCTATCGAAAAGGTTTGTACTCAAAGAAACTTGTATTTAATCACCTTTTTTCGGTAAAGTATTACTTTTTTTCTTTACTGTAACTTGAGATTGCATTCCCTCAGCTAATCAGAACAAGAGTTTCTTTAGGGATATTGTTTTTATTATCAGTTCTATTATCATAACTATTTCATGTACAGTACCTTACAGCACACATATTCTACCCCTTGGAACAAGTCAGTTCCACATGGGACAAGAATGCCGTATTTTTCCAATTTCTTTCCTTTCTCTACGCAGATATGTTCAGCACGGTCACGCCAATAGTCATGACCTTTGCACGTCTTTCCCTCGTGGATATAGCCAAAGTCACATTTAAGATCAGGTGGATAACTCAGGGCATCAGCCTCAAACTCACCAACTATACAAAGGTGCAGTAAAAATAAATTGAACGAAAGGTGGTTATTTGTAGGACGTGCCGAATTGGACATGACAAATTACCGTAAGAAATAACAATGAAAAAGATTTACTGGATCTTTTTTCAAGCCCTGTCACAATCTCTTTGATTTTCACACCCTCATATTCCTTCCACAGTCATTTTTGATATCCTGTCTAGTGGCGCAACAAGAAATTTCCAAGGGCAGGGGTCGGATGGTAGTATCAAGGCACCGAGAGGGCGACTTCGATAATTTCGAGTGAAGTACATCTACATGGCTTTGGGAAATGCGGGGAAAAAGCTATTACTAAAAGGGCACATATAAGATTTACCACAAAAAGGCCAGGGGTTGCAACTCCCTCTAGTTGCGCCCCTGCTGTCATTAATTTCAAAGCTGACATTAAGGCTTCCTTCGAGAAATAAGGCAAATCAGGAGCATTTTCAGAACTCTTGTTGTAACCGCTGGATCACGGTGGCTTATACACACTAAAACTGATGAGAATTTGCTCCTTTGAGCCATCGAGCAAAAGAGCTCGCACACAAGGGATTTGCATTCGAAACATCAACAACAGAACTGTTATATCTGCTCATCAAAATGTATGGGTTTTCCTTAACTTATCTTTCATCGACAAACTATGAATGAGCTAAAGTTATGTAGAGTTCATATAAATAAAACGAGTCTGACTTTTTTCATACCCGTTATTCTTAATGGTAAAAAATTCCCAAGCCCCTACCAGATTTGCAAATATTAACTAGGTATGTGTTTCGTCCAACCAAGTTCGCACTCTAAACAATGACGGGGGGTGTCCAGCTTAATTTGCCTGAATATCGAGTTCTTTCAAAAACTCCCTGAATTTAATAGTATTGCTTCCTCAGCCCTATTACATAAACTGAATATAAACCAGTAACTAGGAGAGGTTTTGACCTATCTTAACAACTTTCCCGAAATTTAATGTTCCGATTATCTGTTTTTGGGCAAATTTTTTTTTTAAAACTTGCGGGGAGGTTAGGCACAATCGCAACCCCCCATAAATTACGCCCCTGGAACACAATCATGTAGGGCTTCAGAAACGCCAAATCACAGGAAGGCGACGGAAGCGTACTTATGCAAGTAATCACGTGTCGATGTTGGGATTGGACTCTTAGTATTGTTGACATGGCAATCCTCGATAACGAGAGCTCACCAATCGCAACCACAACTTACCAGAGCAGGGTCAATTTTATCGTGATCATGATCGCCTGTTTACATGACAATAATTGTTACAACAGCGGTTGACAAAGCTTTAGGTGACGATTTTCATTCCAATATTTCATTCCTCGTAAATACGTAATTCATGCTGATTTCTTCCGGGATGAACAAAATGACATATTTCAATTTCTTTTCATGTGTGCCTCGTATTCAGAGCACTGGTAGTAATAAGGTATAACGTAGGATATATTACTTGAACCAAACACTATCAGTAAACAGCAGTTTAAAATACATTGCTGACGTCGGTGCAGCCTCATAGGGTTGCTCATTGCCTTTAGTTTTGAGTAACATTACCGAGGCGTTAGGATCGCCATCATGCATTCAATTGTTTTAAATGTCACTATCCACCAGTCTGGCCGACAACATTCCTTCTCAAGACGATGCTACCTATGATACAACGTATGAACTTCAACCTACAATTGCCATACCACTTACCAAGACATCTGTAGGGAATAACAGTATGTGATGACTCACAATCCCCTTCGACAGCACACCAATTTTTGACAGTTACGTTCTCATTCGCTTCCACGATATTTGTGATAGCAATCGTTGGGTACGTGCTCTGGCAGTACCTGTAACAATTATAAAAGGCAAGTATTTGTAAGATTTCCTCAATTATAAAATTACTTGTTTTTTAGTATTTAAGACTAATCTATCCAAAAAAGTTAAACTTTGCAAACATTTTAAATTATGCTTCTTGCTGAAACTTCTGAATTGAGTGGTAGAGTGAGGAAAAAAAAAAGTTATGTGGGACACTTCACAGCAGTAAAACTACGGTCGGTATGATTGTAAAATTGACGAGAGGTGCCACAATAAATCACAGTTCACTATTCCATGACGTACTAAAAGTTCATAATACAAGTTTTCATATTTCTCGATTCATTTTCGTTCGATTTGAATTGCTCCAGGCTGCTCTTGAAAGGTGTCTTTAAAGCATTAAATTGCAAATAAAAAGACACTTGGTTTTCAAATTTTTAGCGGTCGTTTATTCAAATGAGTTCTTATTTTATGACATCAGAATTCAATTAAAATCATTGTTTTTGATTGAAGAGCTAAGGAGTTTGTACAACGTAGTTCGTACGCCATTTTGTGTTGCCTGGTAAAAATGCTGCTCTTCTACCACCCCTTGAGAATTTCCAAATAAGGCAATTCATGTGCAACAACAAGGACACTGCAGACAAGTTCTATGTTCTTTTATTAATGTTCCTGTTAACTATTTTAACCTCAAGTTAAGCATTATTGAGTTTTGGATCCAATTAAAGGAGTTTTTGTTGAATCCAATGCTGTTTAATTTTTAAACAATAATAAGTTAGAAACATTTGCATAATCGAATCGAAATATTCGAAATCAAAAGGCAGTAATCGAAATCGAATTGAAAGGTATATAAATCATTACACCTCAATTTGCAATGTGCTTTCTGTCCTCATTACAACAAAAATTAAATTGAAATACAGGTATTTAGAATCTGTCCATTACATTTAAGTATTTTGATTTTTGTCTGATCATTAACCATTTATGCACAGTAGTACTAGTATTGTAGTTGTTGAACTACATCAACATTGTTTGAGAGTGCTTGTGGTAGTGGGAAGAAGTGATACATAAACAACAAATAATGTGTAGGGGACAGCACCAGAGGTCAAAGAGAAAAAATGGCAAGAAGAATGTTAAGAATGATTGTTTGACCCATTTAGGGGCAAGGCTGCAAGCACTGCATTATTTTACCCTGCCTAATGCCAGAGGATTTTACTTATCACAGGGATGAACCCTGGGCATTGAAAGGTTGAATCAAAACTTATAATTTTCAACAGTACATAAACATGTTTCAGCAGTTTTTGGATGAACAACAAACGTTTGTCGTTTCTCTGTGTTCAATAATATTGAGCTTTTATACACAGTCATATGAAATACTCTCTACATCAAATGAAATTAAAAACTCATTAAGATATCATGAGCAAAATACAAAGGAAAATCATAACTGCGTTGTCTTTATATCTGATAAAACACGCTTACTTTTCTCCAAATTTCTCACCTTTGAAAACATTAATTTTCAAACTTTCTTCATGAATAGGCATATTAAGGGGTTTGTTTCTTAAGCCATTCAAAAATCTCACAGTATGTGCTTTATCAGATCTAAAACACTTGGCTTTTGCCTTGTGTTTTGTATCTGATAATGCACTCAAGCTTGTTTTTTGAACAGTACATAAACATTTTCAAGAGCCAGAATCATACATTTTAAGGTCCAACATCACCATTTATAGCTCTTAGGTTTCCAAGTGGGAATTGCCATCACATGTAAATCTAGTGCAGTGCTCTCTCAACTGAGTTACAAGAGACATTAATAAAAGCATAGTCCACAGTTTTCTACATAGCTAACTTATGTAGAGGTGGTAATGCCAGTGAAGTGAAGAATATCTTCAAGAAAAATTATGCATTTACAGGTACACTCAGTTCTATGAAATGGAGCCAATGCAATCATTTGAGTGCCAGAATCATGTACTATACATTTTAAGACTCAACCAGGATCAGTAGTCTGGGCTTTCAACTGAGAATTGAACTGAAGCCTTGCACATCTATTACATTACTTCACTATATGATTTATGAATGCCACTGCCAAGAGAATGGTCAAGAGTAATATTGTAGATAGGCTAATGCCAAGGAAGTGAAAGGCATGTTCAAGGGGCATTGGGCATTAATGCAACTGATTGACTATGGTTACTCACTGTATGTGCTCACAGCCATAGTTTTGACAATTCTTTGTACACATGTTTCACTATCCAAACCTTTGCATAAAATTAACTCCAGCATATGGATTTTAGAGAATAATAACAATGGTCATGCTTTGAAACTTGATTACTTAGGAAAAACATTTCTGAGATCCTAACAGGAGTTAAACCTACATATACAGTAACCTCTGTTCTACTATGTGAATGGTTGAAAGACCCCTCCAGACAACAGATGGCTACATGTTTGATTTCAATCAGCCACCTGGAAATATTCCCCCAGTAATCAAGCTTGAGAAGCACCATGTTAACACCAAGATGGTGAGTGTGTGTTCATCTGATGTCTATAACACCATTAAATAATACTTTTGTCATCACAAATTTGGCCTTGTTACCTTACATGTACAAGTCAAAACAGGAACAATTTAATTACAGTTTTGAACAGAACTGTGTGACATTAACCAAAATAAAATTCTAAAGTGTATCTTTGGCTCTTAACCCCACAATGAATAGTGTCTGACATGTTGGATGCCTACAATAGAAAACAACAAATACAAGAACAAAGCAAGCACAAGAACAAAGAGCAAAAGAACAATAACAATAATGCATAAAAGAATTAATAAGTTCACTAATTAATGAATGGTTAAATGTACATTTTCCTTACTATACCTAACCTTTTCATCTTTAAATTGTCCCTCCAGAATTTCAATTCTGGACAATGTCTGATAATTTTATTGAAAAGGAAGCAAGTTTGCTATTAAGGTTCAAGATCTAACAGCATCCTTGCCCCTTTTGCCACATTAGTACCCTTTAGAATTATATCCAAGCAAAAATTAGACAGATTTTTTCACTGGAAAGAAGAATTTGGATATTAAAGGTTTGAAACAATTGAAAAGGTTTCCATTATACTGATACCACCTTCAGTAAAAATAAAAATTCTGTTGCATGTATTTCACATCTGCCACTGAAAATAATGTTAATAAGTAGCAACTTACTGAATTGTGGCCTTTTACTTTTTGTTCAACAAAAACTTACTTCAGTATTTCTGCTGTATTGTTTGAGCAGTACTTTGTTTTATTTGCATCATTAATCCACTCTCCAGTGTTGACATCCACATGTTTTACCACTTTACCACAATACATGGCTACTCTTGGTTCATAATTTAAATCTTGAACATCTTCAATTCTGGTGGCCCTTGCCTAATGTAAAAAAACGTGGAATATAAATTATTTAGAAGAGGAACATAAAGATTAATACAGTGAGCCACAGGCTGAATGTTTTGGTTACCTGCTAGCTGGATTGTTATGTATGCTGATTTTGTAACCAACCTGTTAGTCTTGCTGTCTATGCTCAAACATTTAAGAATTATTTGGCAGCTGATGTGTCACAACTACAGTATAAATAATATTGAGTAACATTAAGCTACTTTTTTTACCACTTGTTTTGGAGTATTACATTGCTGCTTATCAGAAGAAATTTGCTTTTAGCCATAACCATCAGGTGGATCTAACCATGGTCATATTAAATTTTAACTCTCTACAAAATACACCTACAATGTAGAAATTATTTTAAATTTATATGAAAATTTCTGTACATGAAAAACTTTGCCCTCATCCTTGACAGTAAAGACTATAGCCTGAAACATCAGTCTTAACAGTCAAGACTTGGAGCAAAGCTTTCTGTACCAAACTCCTGCTGAGATAAACCTTAAAAACTGCTTCCAAAGCAACACCATTTTGCAGTCTGATAACTGTCTACTATTTGGTTGCAGTTGGGCAAAAAGCTGTCCAAAAAGAGCAAACTTAAGATCTTCCACAAAATAGGCAGTGATTGCACCCCCGCTCTTGTTGCACCTCTGCTTTGGTAGCATCAAACAGATGGCTTCTTTATTGTTTGCTATGCTCACAATGTTAAGGAATTAAGGTGTTAAGCCTTACAAAAGCCCTGCAAAGTCTATCATTAGATATAAACCCATTATAAGGCATTAGTAGACACATTAGTGTTTTACTCTGGTTAATGCCTGACAATTTCACTTACCACAGGGATGAACCCTGGGCATTAAAGGGTTAAACAGTACCTTTAAAAGTAGGGACAGAATCATATCTTTTAGAAACTATATGATTTAGACCATTTTTGATGAAGCACTACTTTTAAACTTTTCTACTTTATTCAAAACTGCCAATGTCTCTCTCTACTTTTCATATTAAATGAGAAGTTAATAACCTTGGCTCTCAATTTTAATGATGAATTTGTGCTTTGAAATCTGCATGCATCACATGCACTGCCAGTAACTTATACTACTGCCCTATAAATGATTTTAAAAAGAGGTATAGTGTGGCAATCATCTTGCATTAGCCAGAATAAGATTCTAAAGTGTACCCTTAACCATCAATGGGTTAACCAAGATGCCAATTAACCCATTAGGAAGGGTATACAAAGTATTTATTATTGAAATTCAATTTCTGGCTGACATTTCAAGGCATTTACTGGTATTATCCAAATGATGACTTTTTGGATATGACTATCTTACAGTGAAACATCTTTGACATCTGATTAACCAAATTACAACTTTGTAGCAAGCAACTAGGCTTTAGATGTCTAACTAAAATGCACTGAGGCTTCAAATTTATTACTTGCTGATAGTTATGCATTATGGTGGCATGATAAACTCATTCATTTATTCCAGGCTATTGCAAATGGATAAGTCTAAAAAATGTTTTAAAAATTCACCAAGGGAAATTGATTTGCATGTTTCCTTCAGCTTTCTTCATTATTTGATGCCCAGGTGAAAAATTAACAATGTACAATGTAATGTTACACCAATTCAACTCTGCCTCTCTGACTGTTCATGGCCAGCTATTAAATATGAGCTAGTATTTTAAAACAGGAGCTCTGACTTTCCTGCTTTTTAGTTACAAGGACTGTAATAAATGTGTCCACAAACAGTCTTGAAACACATGACAAGTTGAAAGAGAAAGCTCTTTGGTTATAATTTTAAATGTCAGCAACTTAAATTTACATTTTCTATTCACTGTTCTTTATCATCTCCTTAACATTTTCATCCTGGATTTTGTGGTTTCATCAAGGTTGCAGTTATTAGTGTTCTTTTGAATTGAATTCACATGAGTCGATGGAAGCAACTTTATTTAAACTTTGCTATAAGCTGGTCTTTTTGTTCAAATTTTTCCTAAATTTTGGACTGCTGCAAAATCAGCACACTCATCACATGTTGAATGTGCACATTTATATATATGAATGAATGTACATATGCATGTATGTACATATGCATGTATGTACATATGTACGTACATAGGTATGTACATGTACATACATAGGTATATGTATATGGATAAGTCTATGCAAGGGATTTCTTTAAAATTCACCAATGGAAATTGATTTGCATGTTTCCTTTACATAAGTTGCCTAAGTCAGCATGCATGTATGTAGGTAGGTATGCATGTCTGTACAGTATATGCTGGACTTTAAAAATGAACCAGAGATGGGCAACTTCTGATACCAGAAAAGAAATTCATAAAATTGATGTGTTTTGATTTCGTGACCTAAATTTGTTCTTTATTAATACAGTTGCTGTTGTGTTTACTTGAATACCAAATTCCAAGTTGACAACTCTCAGTTCATTTTTTTTCTGCTTCTTTTTTTTAGTTGTTGCCTCTTCATGGTTTTGAACTTATACTAACCTCCCTTAAGGGGCAAGGGTGCACTTTATTCAGGTTAACACCAGATAATTTTACTCAGCACAATGTGACACCTGCCCATTAATGGGTTAAAGTCAGTTGCATTATACACCTTAGTCAAAAGCTAATACTTAGGAATTTACATTATGACATGGAAAATTTGCTTGCAAATGTATGGAGAAGACCCATTCCAAGCTCATACAGTTAAATCTCCAGTTATGGATATCTCAAGTAAGCAGTCACAAGAAGGCAATCCCCAAACCTTTTTTTAAAGAAATTCTACAACTCTAACCTCTAGACACTCCTTATAAGCAAAGATGGACACCTTCCTTAGGTTTGTAAGAGCTAAAGTTACTTCAGTTAAGTAAACCATTAAGGAGATGAAGACTGAAATACTGTCTCTACAAGACAGGTCTGCTACAAAAAACACCTGCCCAAGATTAACTAGTTTAAGATGCTCTTGAAAGTTACAGTGTCAAGGCAGACTATTCCCAGACAATTCCCTGCTATATGCAAAAAGTATAACTGAGATACTTTTCCACAGCATATCTTAATTGTTCCTCTCTTGACATGCCTGCCTATAAATCCATTAAGTAAAATAACCAACAATGTCAATACCAACATTTCATTTGGATGGAAGTAAGATTTAACTTCAGATGACATTCTTGTGGATCCTTTGTGAATTTTCCTTCTTTCAACAACTGGAATGGTGATTTTGTCAACCTCATTGCCTGGCTTCCCCTGTATACCCATTAATAATTGTCGTGCACCAAATATCCAGGCCTTTGTGACATCCTCGGATATTTGAATGAGACATTTAATGCCAAGCCAAAATACTAAATGATTAATGGGCACATGTCTTAAGTGTACAAAAATACAGCCCTGCCACCAGGGTTACCCTAGCTAGCTAGCTAGCTAGGGTAACCTTACCCCCAAGTATACATGTAAATGAAGCACAGGAAGACAATTGACTAGGGTGACCCTTCCAGAAGGGTAACCCTTCCAGAATGGTAACCCTCCTAGAAAGGTTGCCCTACCTTCATGTAAACAGTCCTTGAGTCAGGTGCCTGTCCTACTCATCATATCACATATATATACAAGATAGCAAAATGATAACAAATTTGGCCGCAACAGACGTCATTTAAAAAGCCGAGGTCCGAAACTGCACTTTGCACTAGTTGTCGGGCGTTTAACAGTCTTAATAGTAACAGCGTGGTTATGATATTGCATTTCTTCTAACGTATTATGACGTCCTTTGAGAAGTGTTATAGGGGATTTTGTTCATCGATCCATATCGTATCAGTGCTGCCTTAATGTCTTTGGGTGAATTATGAACAAAGCGTGTTTGTCAACGAGTTATTGCTAGTCTTCAACTGTTCGTTTACGTTTACGATACAGACGGTCGCTTGAACGTGCTACTTTTCTTTGGCAAACCATTCGAACATCACCAAAACCGTTTGTAAGTGGACATGAAATTGACTGTAAAGTAAATTATTTTTAATTTCCTTTCATAAGAACTTTTTTAGCCGTCCAAAGTTGAAGTCGTATCAAATTGCAGTTTGTTTTTAAACTTTGACTTAATCCTTTTCATTGCTAGTTTCGAATCGTTCCACTTAATGTGAATAAAACGGACCAGTTATCGCTCTTGAGGGCTAAGGCAAACAAACTTTCGTCGTTAATACAAAGAATATATTTCAAACCTGTCCTATTTTCATTGAAATATGAAAAGTCCTTAATCTGTTTTCTTCAGTCCTCGAAGTCGCTTGAACAGACGTTCACTGTATTGTTCTCATACGAAAACATTGAACGCTAGCTTATATAATACACTGATACTATTTGGCTTTATATCATGACGTTGGTAGGAACAAAGATGTCCGCGAAAGAAGTGAAATCGAACACCGGCTTCAGCAAAGGCATTAAATCCTCTCCCAGGCGACAGATAGTAATGTCCATCAGCTTAAATTATGTTTCGCATTACATTCCATTATTCTTTGTTATTAAATGACTGTACTGAACACTTAAGAATGAAAAAATCGTTGAAAAGCAATAACATGTAAATAAAGAACCATCAAAAATTTAGGGCAACTACTGACATTGAACACATTTTGAAAAAACTCTTTAAATTTGTACGTACCAAAACCAAACAACAAACGACCACAATAAGCTTGTATAAAGCCATCAACACTTGGTTATCGTCCACACGAACCGTTCTAATTTCTTTATCGTTCTTTCCCGCACGATAGTCTTTACAAATACAGCGAACCTACACAGTGTGTACAGGCAAGAAAATAGGTCACATGATCAGCATAAGTATGCGATATGTAAATCACTTTTTCATTAACTACCGCATTCTTATTGGCAGTTAACAATAGATGAGAAGGGTACATGCACGCAACACGCTAGAACAGCCACTTGTGACATCAGGCTTGACATATGTGTTATGAAATTACAGAAAAGGGCTTTTTCAACATTAACATATTGTTAACCTCGGCTTTTTAAATGTTGTTATATGGTTGAGCTCGCTATCCAGTCTGTACGTAAAATGAGTCGCCTAGTCGTGAAATAAGTTTTTCTTACATCATAAATGTGTCACGCAAAAATGTTGCCAGCAGTGACGTAAAAGGTCAAATCGACCACTAAAAAGGTCCAGTCTTTTTATAGAGTTGACTGGGTATCATACAGTAATAACGGCCAGTAACAGTGAACTCAATTTCCATATCTGGAATGCTAACTGGCCAACGAAAAGTGATAGTGAGGTGGTTTAGTGCAATTTTTCCCGATTACCGTTACACGCTGGATAAAAGCATGAAAATTTGCATAAGACATCCTTGTGGTCTGCAAATTCAATTTCGTCTAGAAGCCCTTCAAAAATACCTTATACGGCATCACAACAAATATTTCAAAAATCAAAGCATAACCCAGCGAACCCTGAAATCCAATATGGCGGACATTCACGATACAAAATTACCTTTTTTCGGTTCTAGTTACCGTAGGAAAGCCATATTTGTCTTGAAATAGAGGTTCTTGATGGCACTGAATCTGATTTTCTGTTCTAAAAAGTGAAAAAAATCACTTTTACTGTTTTAAACCGCGTGCGCTTAGTTTTGCTACGTTCATGGTCATGTCGAGGTAAACAAACCAGTCAAAAGCTCTTCCGTTGATTTTATTATGTTGTGTCACGTTCAAATCTTTACGAAGTAGGGCTTGAAGTATTTTAAACATTCTTGGAACGTCTCAAATTTTGTAAAAGTTCAAACAATTGTAACTATTACTGCTTTTTTTTTCTCTACCGAGAAAAGCTTTCTCGAAACTAGTGCCGTATTGGTTATGACAACACAATGGAGCTAGACAGGAAACGCTGCATTATTTGCCAGGAAGATACGTTGGAGCCACCGAGATGTCCCTTGAGAAGCCCTGGAACAAGTAATCAAAATACAAGTGCGTACAATTCATTTCTGTACAATGTAGAACAATTTCGGAATATGGGAGAACTTCCCGTACAACTTTGTTTTGGGAGAGACGAGACAGTCGAAGATTTTGAGAGCCATTCTGCTTCCTGGCATAAATCCTGCCATTTAAAATTCAATAATTCTAAGTTGGCGAAGGCAAAGAATAAAAGAAAGCGCATGAAAAATGAATCAGATGAAAAAATGCCGACCAAGAGGCAAGCATTGCCCGTTGAGAAGTGTTTTCTGTGTGAAAAAGGTGATGAGGCAGTGGTTTAGGGGGCTGTAGCCCCCCCCCCAATATTTTCCGGCCCGGAAGTTTGATCGGCTGCATTGGTGGCTAATTTAAAGTCAATAAGCTTTTGTTTGACTCTCACTTGCTGCGTAATAATGCTTTGTTATTTGCATCCAGACCGTAGCAACGGTAAATTGCCTCTGATGTTCAAACTTATATTGACAAAAATGCAAGCAGGTCCTACAGTTTATTGCCAACTTTCGCTCTTCTCAGATGTCGAGTAACTCAGAAGTATTTGAAACGAAGATTAAGTAATTCGTTTCATCTCCGTCAACAAATTGTTGTACCTCCGGATGAATACTTAGCATAAATCTTCTTTATAGCACTTCTAATAGACATTTTCAGCCAACTTTGAGATAATATATAATTTATCAGTTTTTTACGACAAAAAATATGAAAAAAAAAATATCACTCATGAGCTGTCCGTGATGCTGATATCCGACCGGTAACCTTTGAGAATGATCCAATTTTAAGACAGAAAGCCAGGCTATCTAATAAAAAATCTTTCTTTAAAGCAAAAACGAGTGAAAAGTTTCATTGGAAAATGACTTGAAATATCTCAAGATCGCAATTAATACAGGGTCTTGCTATGAACATCCATTGATAAGTAGTGGAATTGTCAGAATGGATCTCTTACCATTTATTAAAGTGTTAAAGGTTATTCTCAGCAAACGTTTTGTTTTAATAAAACAGAATAGAAATTTTAAACGTAAATATGACAAGCAGTTTAAATATAAAATAATTTCCAGTTTGGGTTGTCAATATTTGTGGCCAATTATTGTGTTTTCTTTATTGCATTACCTCTTCCAGTTGTAGTAAGGACGATTTGTCTTTTTGACAACTTTGAAAATTTTTCAATGCTACTTGGATTCTCGAGATATGTATTGGAAGGGTGGGCGAGGGTTTTTTGCGTGAACGTATTTCTAGTACGATATGTAATTGCAGAGAAAACATTCGTATTTTACTTGTCATCGATCGTTATAGTTTCATTCATTGATAAAGAGCGAAAATATAACACACGTCACAGTTTTGTCTCAAAAAATATAAGACTGGATTTGGCACATAACCATTTCAAGATTCAAATATGTGGGTGGAAGAATACACCCATGACGTCAGCCCCTCCAAAATAAAAATGCTCCGCGGTCCCTGTTGTTGGATCATTTCCCAGAGGCACAAGTACAGTGTGATGGGAGAAACACTGTTCTCGTCTTTAGAGAAGGAATGCGAAGCATGTTGAAGGAAGCTCTAATGAAACGAGACTACTCTGAGGAAGCATTTGTTCTGGCAAAAGCTGCTTGCATTCTTCGAAAAGATATTTTCAACCACCGAAATTTTAACTTCGCGGGACATGTTCCTCCTGAGTGCCAAGAATATTCTCTTTCCTTGAGTCTTAAGTCTCTCGTTGTCTCACAATCTGGCAGTCAATACTTTTCAACATGAAGAAAAGAACGTCCCAAACTACTGTAAAAACGAGGTACAACCAGGAACGTGAGCCACCTCTTCCAATCTATATTGGAATCACTGTGCATGCGTTAACTAGGAGCAAGAAACTCATTCAGCAGTTACACCGGTTGGGTATTAGTATATCCTGTGAGAGTTCTGCAATTGGAGGATTCAATTGCCTCCTCTGTTTGTCAGTGCTTTGAAGCAGATGGGGTAGTGTCCTCTAATTGTCTTCGGAAAGGCTTGTTCACCGTTGGAGCGATAGACAATTTAGATCACAATCCTAGCTCAACCACGTCGGTCAACTCATTCCATGGTACTGGGATCAGCCTTTTCCAAACTTCAACTAATATCAAATTTGGTGAAAGTAGACAACTTCCAACGCTACAACTTTCCAACAGCCAAAACCATGTTCTCCGAGACAGTTATGCTTCTGTTCCGGCTGTGGCTTTGAAAAGCCCTGATATTGAGGTCTTTGAGTGTGAAGTGGCTATCGATGTCCAAGAATATGATACGAGGTCGACTAAGCTCTGCTTGGATGAAGCTGTGACAAAAGAACACACTTGGATAGAGCATACGCTGCCACTCCTTGAGAAGAAGCTAACCGACAAAGACGCTATAGCATGGGCAGCCTATCATGCTGCTCTTCAACCTCCCTTACAAGACCAACCGGCTCTGTGTGCACTACTTCCTCTTTTTTATGAGAAAGCAGCCACTCCGACGATGATAAAACACGGTATGGATTTTCAGAAACGGGCAACTGATTATTTAAATCCTGGGCAAATCCCTGTCACCACATTCGACCAGCCATTGTTTGCCTTGGCAAAGTTTGTTCAGTGGAAATGGTCTGACACTTACGGCCAACAAGTACATGTTGTAATGCTTGGTGGTCTGCAAACGGACATGGCTCTCTGGAATACACTGGGAGATATGTTAGAAGGCTCCGGATGGACAGAAGCTCTGACGGAGGCAGAGGTGGCCTCCTCTGGCTTTGCTGAGTCGTTTCTGAAGGCATCACATCTGACTCACACCAGACATGCTCACCAAGTCACTCACTTGGCTATCCAAAATCTTCAACGGGAGGCTTTCCTGCTAAGCAAAAGAACCAACACCAAAGAATCCTCAAAGACTTGGAAAAATGAAATGCAATGCAAGAGTCCTACGTTTGCGTATTGGAATCTGACCATGAGATACCAGATCCTAATTCTTCTATTTGTTAGAGCTCACAGAGAAAGAAACTTTTCTTTGTATGTAGAAGTCTTGGAAGAACTTGTACCATTGTTTTTTGCCTTGGATCACATTAACTACACAAGGTGGGTGCCGGTACACATAAGAGATATGAGGTCCTTGCCCAGCAGCATTAAGGATGAGTTTGAGAAGCAAGGTCACTTGGGTTCGTTCCAAGACATAACACAAATTCTTCGCAATCCCTTTTGATCAAGCACATGAGCAGGAAAACAAAATTGTAAAAGGTTCAGGAGGAGCTGTTGGCCTCACAGAGAACCCACTGCCTTCCGACGCTGGATGTTTGCAGGGCCAGAAATTGCTAGGCTTGTAACCCAGTTTGAGGAAGAAAACTTTTCAAATGATGATCCACAAATTCCATCGAATTTTAGGAATCATGAGTAGGGGCTCTCAACCCAGACCACATTTCAGAAACAGGTAAATAGCCTCTCCAAGACCATCAGAAGTATGGGCAATCCGTTCTTGGATGATTTCTCAGAGTTGGTGAGTTTGAACAACCGTAACTGCATGGATGAATCTGTGTCCGATACAGTACGAACGCTTGAAGTAACTAGCAAAAGGCAATACAATGACTTTGTCAACCACGTACTTGATGATCGCACCCGTTCCATCCATGAACCTTTCAAAAGGAACTCACTCGTACTCTTCAGAAACCCTAAACGCAAAGTAAAATCACGGCAAGGGAAGACGATCAAAGTTCTTCAGAATAATGTAGCACTTTTTGGTCAGCTTTACGTCTCCATGCAGAACAGGGAAAGTGATCTGAATGATTTCTTTGCGCATGAGATTCAATCCTTCCCACCTTCTCTCTCAGAATTTGGCTAGCTTCGCCTTCCAAGCGCAAAGTCTGAGCTTTTGGATTACCTGGAGCCTTCAGAACAAGATGATTCACCGTCATCCAATGACTGCAAAGTTCTGGATGGAGCTGTCATTGTCATCGCTTTTTAGCTGTCAGTAATTCAGGGGAGTCGTGGCCGGGGGGTAGGGCACGCGGGCATGGCCCACCCAGTGAACTTAATTTCCATATCTGGAATACTAACTGGCCAACGAAAATTGAGGCCAAGATGGCCGCCCATGGAGGCCAATTTTGGACGACAGTTTCAGTCCCCTACGCAGGCTTGTACGTCAGTTTCAGTCTCCCACGCGACTTTTTAACTTTCCTGAGAAGTTTTTGTTTGAATATACATACAAAATATTTCTTCAAAACATAGAAATGAGTTTAAGAACTTCAAATATATTTCGACAAAATCAAACCGAGAGACAGGTTATACTTTTCACGAAAATGCATTACCAAAGTAACGAGAAACCTGATAAAACAGTCTCGATAAATTACTTTAGCAAACTGCCAAGTGCTCGTCCACATTTTACCGTTAGTTTACCATGTTTAGACAATTTAACACATTTCTCGGGCTACATTTTTAAATCCTTTTGAATACTCGATTATGTAAAATTGATCCAGTAATATATCGTCTTGAACACTTTTCCCATGGTTAGGAATGCTTTTGAAACCGAACCAAACAAAAACGTACAAGTCCGCGTAGAAGATTGAAACTGACGTGCAAAATTGGCTTTCATGTGTGGCCCATCTTGGCTTCACTTTTCGCCCTTGCAAACAGTGGCGTAGGAAGTAGGGGAGCCACGGGGGTGGCGGTCCCCCTAACGTTTTATTTTGGGGGCCGCAATATTACTCAGCCCCCCTTAAAAACAGATATGGTAACACTATGTAATGGCTTTTCTAATTTTTGCCATTGCAAAAAATCTAATGTACTGCACACATTTTAATGATGGTTGATACTTTACTATAATTTAGAATTGCACGAAGATGCCGTTAAAACTCGGGATAAATGTATAGTCACCTTTAGTCTCCTTTATAAGGGTTAAAAAAGCTACGACATTTTATAATTGTATTTAGTCTTTTAATTCACAAATTAGTAATCCACTGAAACATTCCTTTCTCGTATACCCGAAATGTGTTTTACTATAGAAGTATAACAGGAAGTATTGTCCGAGCATTGTCAACAATCTAGGCTATGAAAGCATTTACGTAAAATTTAAAGGCCCACCCTGGACTAAAATTTTGTTCCCGGCCCCCCTAAGTTCAACTAGCTTCCTACGCCACTCAGTGCAAATGACTGGGAGTTAGCATTCCAGATATGGAAATTGAGTTCACTGGGCCCACCCTAACGTTGAAACGCGTCGTAAATGTAGAAATGTTTTATTTTGTCGGAACTTTAGAGATCATAAACGGTAAACAACAAAATAAATCAACCAAGCAGATATTTTACTTATCCTTGTTCTTGAACAATATGACAAAATTAAAGTTATCGGAAATCAGACTCAGTGCAGCTTTCCCAATCCAATGGCCTGAAATTTATTAATATTATATTGATTCTCACTTCACATTTCATCAAGGTGTTCTGACATTAATCAGTTAATGTCGGAAAAAATCGTGTTTGTTGGAGAAATGGAGCTCTTGGCCACCCTTAAAACATCGGAGCCACGACGCCCCTGAAATGATTCCTTACGAGACGCCGCAGTCCTGATTTATAAAATAAAATTCTTATCACGCACGCTATATAAACAAGGAAAAACAGTTTCTATTTCTTGATCAATTAATATTAGATAGGCCAGGGGTACAACTCTTACCCTGCGGCAAAAGACTTCTATTATTTTACTCTGGCAAACGCCAGATGATTTTACTCGTCAAAAGGGTAGCTCACGCCTCGAAAGCGTTGAGGTAGTGAATAACAGTGTGACTGATTTGTTGCTATCATGTCAAGGGTTGCAATTACTCCCATTGTTATATTCTGTTAATATTTGTCAACGAAATTCACTTCTCCATCCTTTTGAAGACATTCTGTGTTAGACCAATTCCCTCAAAAGAATTCTGTCACGTTTCCCCACACTTACACACTTTTTCGGCGAGAGTTCATCACTTTATCCGTCTTAGCCATCCCCAATTTGACGCCATATTGGGCCTGCAATGAACTTGAAAAATTTAGCCACTGATTTTAACCTGGATTCTGCCTCTGCTGTATGCGTTGAACTCAAGAGACTATCGACAACAATCTGGAACGATTTGTAAGCTAGATAGAAATCTTGCTTCGTTGACTGCAGTGATGGTCAGGGAATTATTGCATACACCAAAAACGACAATTGCGAAAGAATTACCCTAGTAAACTCTCCTTTATAAAAACGATACATATAGCAAATGATTTTCCATCTTCACAATAATTTTGTTAATCTTCCGGCAAGTGATCTGATTGATTATAATTATTATTACCATCCTTTTAAAGCATACCCCCCAAGTTAACGTTATCCTCGATCTGCCATATTAAATATGGCCGTAAGAGTAAATTCGTTTCAGCAATTTAATAGCTTCACAAATATGCTGTTAGACCCTTTAAAATGATTTTTTTAATGTAAAGGAGATATGCAAATTCACAATGATTGGGATATTGGATGGAAGGATTGGGATGAAACACATCAGAATGCATAATTTAAGATCTATGTTTTTTAAAACAAAAACTATTCGGGGAGTATGGCCAAGACAAAGTTACTATTCTGTAAGCAGGCGCCTCGGATGCTATTTTTATTTTTCGTGATATGTTCAATGTAGATCAAACATCATATCAAATGTAGCTATATCATTATGAGGCAAATTGAACACTGCAAAAATTGTCGTTGAGGCAGTGGTATATACGTATAGTATTGATTATAAGAAGACATACAATATCGAAGAATGTTCGTGATTAGATATGCGAGTCGAATTCCAGTAAGATAAAGAGTTCGTTTAATAACGGAATAGTATCACAGCAGGAATCGAGCAGTGTTGTGGTTGGTGTTAGCTGGAGGTAAGATGTGGTTGAGCCATATCGATATTTGGTAGTGTTAATCAGTTGCGTAGCTAGGAATTTGAAAATGGGTGGGCAGGGGAAATTTTTAGACCAATGTACTGACAAGATTTTACCGATGTACTGACAAATATAATTAAGCAAAAATCAAAGTTAACAAAACCGAAAGCAGGAAAACTTTGACTCGCACAAGTGTATCAATTTAATAAACTCAAGAACAAAGTCTCTCTTCACTGATTCACCAATCAAACACTAAAAGTAATTAACAACAGCATACTTTTCAATGGAAAATTAGTCATTTTCCTGAACACATACTTCTCAAAGTATACATTTGATGTATGCACAACTTAGGGTAAGGCATAACTCTCTACAAACCAGCGACACCAACACCCAACTCTTGCTGGCATTTACTGTATAAAACATTTTACTGCATTTTATTACAAGCTCTAGACAACCAAATTCATGCACTTTTTAGTTTTGTCAAGAGTTGCAACCACAGCAACTACAGCAATAAATGCAGCAAACAAAAAAGCAAAGTAAAATTCCAAATAATTAGTTTTTATCATATTCTAAACGCACTGTAAATACAGTGTATTACAACTCTTAATCTGTCCATAACAATTTTTAATGAGTATTGAGTTACCTAAAAAAAATGTAAGAGTTCATTGCAGAAGTGAAAAAGTATAGCAAGTTGGATCATAAAACCATAAATACATTGCTGTATTACATACATTCTAAGTTTACAGTATCATCTTTCTGGAGCTTCTTTCTGCGAAGAAGGAATAAATGATTTTCATTTTGCCAGCTCTGGCTGGTATGATAGTATTAAACTATGAAAATGATTTAACGCAAAAGTGCGCACATCACGTGAGCTATGATGTCAGCTAACATATCTTCTTTTTCGGTCGTCACCGCTACCACAACCACTTTGTTCTGAAGGTTGATCGGATCTATAATATTTTTCCATTAAAAAATAACAAATTTCCTAACGAACATTTTGTATTGAACGACCTTCCTATACTTAACCTTCGCCGGAGCTTTTAACAATTTTTTATTTAGTTATTCAAAAGCAAATGGAATCCATAACAGACAAGCTCAATGTACCGACAAATGTACTGGATGTACCAACAGACCTAGTCAGGACAAAAAGTGGGGGGCCACTGCCCCCTACCCCCCTGGTAACGCCAATGGTGTTAATTAGAAATGTAGCGGCTTGGCCAACATCTAGGTCCATAGCAGGCAAGGTGGAAGCAAATCAGCTTTGGAGGACTGGTTACCAATTCTAAAAATTTCCTTGTTACGTAACTGCAATCGTTAAAATTTCTACAGTTTTTAATCCCACATGATCTAATTGGCCAAACAAATTGCAACAACAAATGAACAATATAGTTTGGTAAGATCTATTCAGTTCAGAGAGGGAGAACGCAGTTTGATCAGAAAATTACTTGAACTACTCATCTATTTTTTCCCATCACATCAGGTCTACTTCTTAAATTAGTAAATTTTGAGTAGTTTCTACTAGTGAAGGTGTTCGTTTGCATGCTGTGCAAACTGAGTCAGTTTACTTGTAAATAGTCAAAAACACTGGCTTCAACGTCAGAGTTGTTCAAAGTACTTAAATCTAACACAGCTTACACAGCACGCAACCGAACACTTACTAAATTGTTTACATCGTTATTATTGGGGGCTAAAGCCCCCCCAAGGCCCCCTATACCGCCGGCCCTGAATAGGAAGGATACCATTGCATAGTTAAATTTGTTGAACCTTTTTCAAATTCGTTGTCTCTCATATGATTTTCATATATGATTACGTTTCCTTTCCTGAGGTCGTTTCAACATTCTTGAACCAGCGGTATTTCTCAAAATGAGGATTTTTGAAATTTTGATTTTTGAAATATGTACCTAGGAACAAATTTCGGTCGGATATATTGCATTTTTTGGGACATCGGAGAACCCGGTAGTATTCAGGACTGGTTCTGTTACCGGTAAGTAAGTTTTCATTGCAATTTGGGTCATCCTCAAAAACGATACAGGTGTATTTGGAAATCGAGGCGACTCTTGCCTTTGGGTTTATTATTAAAGCCCCCGCTCCCCCGCTCGAAATTTGGCAGACACATTGAAGGTCGTGAAGGTCAAAAGAGGTCTAGTAAACCATAGCGAGAGCGAATGAACCATATCTCACTGTCGGCTGAGCTAATGATTGCCTACGACATTTACAGAGATTATTTATTAACCGCACTTACACAGATTTATATTATGTTACTTTCCTCACGATGCACTTTGTTTTTATAAAAAGTATCAAGTAACAGAGAACGGTCTATAGAGATCATAGATGCAAGTAAAATCAAGCCACTAACATGTTAGGGAATATCAGGTTCATTGAATTTGTATAGGACAGTTGCATTCAAAGAAAGTTACATTTGATGTAAGATATAGTTAGATTTCGCTAGTGAGAAACCATTGTTATAACGATTGATTTTCTTTAATTTTACATCATATTTCAATTAGATCGAGTAAGCACATTTCTACGATTGCGAGACAGTTTGGTTGTCTTCATTCTCTCTCGGAACACGCACTTTCTTGTCTCTCCAAGAAAAGGCGTTTCAACATGATCCGCCACTTCTTTTTCTTTTGACCAAATTTGGCTTGGGAGATCCTGATTTATTGTGGATTCTCATTCAAGGCCCATTCACATCGTTCCATTATCACTGATCTTGGCGTACCCTTCGTGACTTCTGTCATGGTATTAGAAACATGAAGCTAAAACATGAAAACCGGCACCGCAGGGCATTATGGAAAAATACGCAAATTTCAAATTTCAATTCAAGAAATAGTTAAAATGGTCAAGTGATGCGTAATCAATTCATGATAGTATGATACATTTCTCGCACAAGACCCTGAAGGCTGTTATTGCTTTTCCAATCACCTTGACCTTGATTTGAATTACAATAAAAAGAGGAAAAAGTATAGAAAAAGATTAAAAAGGGGAAAAAAGATCAATGTTTTTGACGAATTGCCAAGACCATGAAGGGGTATCAACATTAAGTAAAAGGGGATAACTACCAGATAGAGGGAAAAAAGATGATTCAGTTGTTTCATATGTTCTGAACGACGTTTCATTCAAGGAAAACACGTTAGTCACTATGGTCATAATTAACTTTTTACTTGTTGTGTAGTATTTACAATACATGCTAATGCTTCTAAATACGAAACACCTTGGCTGCTCCATAGAATCTCTTGAAAGAATCACTTTAATTCAAAATTAATAGGTATTACCGAAATAAATTCCCTACCGGCTACTTGAGGCGTTTTTAATCAGGATAAAGTTGACACTAATTCTGCGACTTCCTGTTTTCACACCTTTAGATAGAAAAGGATGGCGCAAATAATTCTGATTTATGATAAAATTTGTTTTCCCTGCCTGACATATTATTTGGACCTTGTCTTACCTGTTACCGCTGTGACAAACTATCAAAAATCAAGTGAAATATGGCCAGTCTATCTGTGCCACACCCAAACCGGAAATGACTTATTTACATTTTCCTCCGGCATTCTCTCACGATCCCCTGCTCTACAATAGCTAGTGAACGATATCAAGAACACCATGATGGTTTTTTATAAGAAATGAATTAAAATCCGTTTGAATTCCTTCAGCTACCTAATTATCAGGTCTTCTCGAATAGTGATTGATACTTGCTGACTTACTGCCACTTCAGAAAACTATTCGATAATAACAGTGACGAATTTCCGGTCTGGCATTGTTTTGCATGTTCCGATTTGGATTATAATTCAGTGTTGGGGCTTTCAAGGACAGTGAGCAAATAACATTAGCACGACTTAATAAACCTTCACTTTGGGCCTTCCAGAAGCGTATAGGATTTACTATTCCTACGCGTAAGTTCCGTTTTGGGAGTCCATGACTGGCATTTCATAAACTGCAACAAGAGCCAGTTGGCGTGGAAGATGACAGCTCTGCCTCAAGGTGAAGTCCTCATTAGGATTCTTTCGATTTGATTTGTTTCGTTGGTCTGCCAAAATACTTCGACTGTTTTGTGTATGCGTGAGTAGCAGGAATTTGTTTCCGTTGGTGTAATTTCCTACTACTCACTGTTTTCGATTGTTAAGTTCGAAAATATACGAGGGATACTAGAACTAATTCAATATTCTGATCTCAGTCTGGAATTGACATTGTTGAAACTAAGATTATCAATAAGTTGCACGAGAAATACAAATACACGACAAATAACCTTCATAATTAAAGACGTATCAAGGCGATCTCTTGAAAGACGTATCGTCTCTTATTCTCAAAAGGTAAGCAAGGAAGTTACGACAGTTGCCGCTTGTGAGTTACAGCGTTATAGTTCCCCAGACCAATCTATACTATTCAAGAGCAATTCGAAGTTTTTATGACATCATTTTTCCTTCAAGGATAAATATTCAAAACGCGGTACTAAAGTTACTGATCCATAGAAAATTCTTGTATACTAACACAGCCAACTGAAACTGAAAAATGATTTACCACGTGCTCATTGGGCGCCTTATTGATGTTAGTATCTGAGTTGTTTTAAATTTAGCTAAATTTTTTGTCTTTCATCGTAACGCATTTAATAGTGCTGTTTGTTTTCCTTTTCGAAATGCCTTCTTGAAATAGTATTACGTAAGTCCTCAGTCGAAAGAAAACAAACTAACATGACATCAGGCAAGTACAGTATATAGTAACCAAAATTACCAGGCTTCGAATGAGATACAATTGTCACTTTAGACCTGTTGGATAGGATTGGGATCATGCAAAATTCATTCACAGTATTGAAGAGATTCACCAGTGTAGTACTTAGAGGGCCAAACTGCACAAATTATTACTTAGATTTTATTTTTGCCTTCAAATAATGCTTATACTGTTCCAGTTTTTAATGTTGTATTACAGATTAAAGTTCGTTTTACAGTACTAGATCCCTGATGTGTCAGCAAGATGAACTTTAATGTGCATTTACAATTTTGTTTGACTACTTGTTGCATACATTCTAATCTGAAACAAACTGGATAGAAGTATAAAAGTACGAATATCTTTATGGTGATGTAAATATACCATTAATATAAACCCTAATTTTTATATCTGTACAGTATAATATTAATTTTAGCTCTAAAACTACCAACTTTTTAGAGGTATTTGACTTGAAATTTGTGAAAAAAAAACACCCTAAATTTAAGTTTTAAAAATTTTGTGTGAAATTTTCCCTGCAGATGGCTGAGTGATTGATCTTCCAAAGTGTGAAATAAACAAAAGAATGCTCTGCCAAGATTTTTTACCAATCAATGAAATACAGCCAAACAGAACAATTATTTTCAGTAATATAAACAATTGAAAAGACATTTAAAAATTGTTTTCATTTCTAGCACCATATAAATATTGCAAATGTATTGTATGGCCCATTAGGTGGTTTTACAATTAAGTGCCAGATTAATTTCTTGGCAAAAGCAGACAAACTGAAGGGCCTGTTTCTGGCCCAGACTAAATATCAGGGAGGTAGTTTCTTCCATGTCATAATTTATAATTGTGTCACCTACTCAGTATCTTTTAATATAGGACACTCATTAGTTCCTTTTGCCATGCAAAACAATGCAGAATCAGCAGTATACCCTACAATGGTGAAACAAGAAAATGATGCATTTACTAGAGAGAATTTTCCTGAAGGTTAGAATATATACAGAATACTGTACCTATACTTCAATTAAATTTTGTTCCAATATAGTACAGCATACATTAAACATATATTACAGTAGTCATGGTCTCTTTTACACTATCACCACACTATTATTGTCACCATTTTCTTAGTGGACTTGCAGGTTCGATTCTCATTGGAGACCTGCCAGTCATTTTTGAGTGTTCAAGCTTGAGAAGCAAATATATATAATTGTCTTGTTAATTGCAGTCTAAATAGGACAAACCACCATCAAGTTCAATATGGATGCCATTATGCCAGTAAAGAAATGGTTCATGATTTGACATATTTGATTGAGTTATGGATGTACACACAGGACATTCAGACTCAGAAAATTACGTGCACACCTGATCACTTACATAAAAGTGGTTGCGCATGCCTCAGCCATGCAATTATGTTTTCAAATATGAAAAATGATGAGTAGACATTGGTTAGAAAAACAGCATTTATGATTTTTCCACACAACAATTAGTCCTCATACTGGGCAAACTTTTTAAATTTTATGTTAAACAATAAATATGTTTGTGAAAACATAGAAGAAGTGCAGTCAGGTAAAGGCATTATTGAAATAAACAAAGATGTTCTCTGACCAGAAAGATATTTAATTTGACGAGCTTTTGGCCACTAGAGTGTGGTCTTTGACAGGTACAAGAGGAATGAGATTAACAGTATTTATATGTTATCATGCAGAAGATTACATCATTAGTTTAAAAATAGTTGTGATATATAAACCACAAGGCGGATAGGAATTGTAATTAGCAGTGACAATGTTTTTTTTTTATTAGGGTAGTGTATTGTTTTGCTAATGGTTTTGCATTGTTTTCTGCATTGTTGGTAGCTGCGGTGTGCCAAGATTCTAGTGTTTTTCGAATTCTGAAATTGCCACTGCTAATTAAAATTCTTATCTGCCTTGTGGTTTATATATCACAACTATTTATAAACTAATGACATAATCTTCCACATGATATCATATAAATACCGTATTTTGCAACGTATAAGTTGACCTGGCATGTAAGTCAACCCCTTACTTTTTTGGCCAAAAAATTAAGATTTTTATGATACCCTGAGTATAAGTCAAGTCCTTCAAATTAAATAGTTACCAGACACAGAATAGTGTTTGAAGAAACTTTAATAACATGGCAAATCTTTTACAGCATATTTTTTAAATCTTTTAGAGTTTATTTTAACATAGAAAATTGCACAAATGATCGGCACATTTTGTCTTTGGTAGATCTTTTATTTTGTTGGATTGTTTCCTCCAGTCTTGAACAAGCTTCTTGCTAGCACCAAACTTGCAGCTGGCAGCAGATTTGTTTGACTTTTCAGCCAACTCAACAACCTTCAACTTGGTTGAAGATAGGAACATATATTTCAAGATACAAATTGTGTTTCGTATCTTTGTCATTTTGGAGGCATGTCAAAGTCTTTACGCCATAAGAATGATGTTTATAATAAAATAAGTCAACCATGTTGATCTACCCATTCACTAGGAATGTGCTAATTGGTCCATTTCTTGATGCATAAGGAGGACTGGTGCTAGTATATCTGGTCTATGATTTTGCTCAATTTCATGACCCTTTGTATAAGTTGAGGTGGACTTTTAGAGATCAATTTTGGGTCCTAGAAAATTGACTTATGCACCGCGAAATATGGTTCTGCTAATCTCATTCCTCTTGTACCTGTCAAAGACCACAGTCTAGTGGCTGAAAGCTCGTCAAATTAAATATCTTTCTGGTCAGAGAATTTCTTTGTTTATTTCAATAATAAATATGTTCATTTAGCGAGAGGAGTCATTGTCAGTACTCTGTGCTATTTTCTGTTAGACTGTCAGAATTGCTATCTTGACTGGATAATGAAACAGCAGTGTCTCTTTGCTAAGTTTCCTTTTTTGTGGCAGGTGGGCCAGTTTTGTTTTTCTCTTTTGTTTTTTTCCCATTCATTTTCCCTATGAATCTGAACTGTTCAACTTATGATTACCTCTTGTTCTTCTGTACTCGATAGATCGTTGTTGCCATAAATAACCAATGACTTGTTGATGGTCTTGTTATATATGGGTGGATGCTTGTCTGACTAAATATTCATCAGAACGCTAAATGTCCATTCTGCTGAGAATATGAAACCTGAAATACTAATGATCAGACTTGCTAATTAACACAGGTTTGGAACTTCTTATTGGTGATGAGTCATCAATGACCTCCACAAAGATTTTGTGTCTGACAATTTCATCTAGCTCTTAAGATTAAATTTAAAACTTCACCTCTTTTTAGGGCAAGAGAGGTCTCAAAGGCTGCATGAAATACAGTAGCAGCTGCTCAAAATGATTCACTATCATTTCAATATTTTAATTCCCTTGATCCTTCTCATTGGTCCAAAAAGCTGAATCAAATAATTTTGTGTTGGAAAAGATGTTTATGTTGTAGGAAGCAAGTTGAGATTTCAGTGTGTCAGTCACCAACAGAATAATATTAACTCATTAAGGGGCAGGGCTCCTCCTTTTGAGGAGTAAAATAGTCTGGTGTTAGGGAAAGTAAAATGTTAAAGTGTGCTCTCGCCCTTTAATGGGTTAATATACAGTGTGAGTGGTCAATCATGTGCCCAAAACAAAAACCATTACTTTTATAACATGGAATAAGACACAAAATAATGGAAAACAAACTTTATTTTGGTGATTAAAAAGTGCTTTCTTCTCATGTAAGCCAAAAATTTGAAACTTGTTTGATTGGCTGTTTGAACATTGAATAATCCTCATGGCCTCAGGCTTTGTTTTGTTTTGCTGAATAACTACTCACAAAGCAAGTGTTTTTCTTTGCACCAAGTTGAGGTTTTTTAGGAAAAAAAACTTGACAGTTTTAGAGAATACATTTGATAGTTATTACAATGTTATTCTTTTTATATGTAGTGTTTTCATACATTATGGCTTTAAACTGGTGTATATCACAGGAAGTGCTTCTGGGCTGTGTTTTGTGTTTGCAGTTTGTTGTTTGAACCATTTGTGTTTATTTTAAGTACTCCTTAGCCTCTACATTCATTGAAATGTAGCCACAGACCAGTTTGTTGTTTTTGTTTTCACTGAGAATTTTTTTTTGAAAATTGTATGCATTTCTTCATAGGACAGAAGTAAAATGGTTCATCTCTCAAGTACATGTAGATTAGCTTTTGCTTGTTTACTAATGGCTAAAACACTTCTTCCTCAGTAAAGTCTTGTCTGATTGTTGGTTCAAAATCTGTTACCCACTCCCAGCTGTGGATTATGTTTTCATTCACCTTTTAAGAAATAACTTGCTTTTTTGACAGTGTAATAGTAATTTTCTCAGGAATTTTCTTTTTCCTAAATGTTTTCCTGAGGTTTTTCCTGTGTGGCATTGAGATATGTAGCATACACGGCAGCCAATCAGAAGCAGCATTCTATTACATCTGTGTCATAAGAATAACTTGTTTTTGGTCAGTGAACCACATTGTGCTGTGTATGTGTGCTCAACAACACTGAAACTTTTGCATGATCAACCAGCTACAACAAATATTATTTTGGGCCAGGAAAATATCTGAAAAAATTACCACAAATGGTTCTTGTGCATATTTTTTTATGATGATTTCCAAAATGGCATGTAAAAAGTTTTGATAACTATAGGCTATTGCAATGCATTGCATCATGGCAATAACAGTACATTACTGCAGACACTGCTTTGAAGAATGTATGGCAACTATGTCAAAAGTATTGTCAGATTTTTGTCAAACGTCTTACGTAGAATGACTAAGGGTAATGTGCTGCTTACAAAAATAGCTTCAAATTAATGTTAGAATGACTGTTGTTCAAGGTGACTGCTGTACCAATTTCTAAGTGTGTTTTTCAAATGTGTCATGCAATACAATATTTTTTGTTCTCATTTTCATAACATACAGTGTACTTTACGAAAAACATTGTCTGTCAAGTTAAAGAAAGTACTGTACTTTCCACGTTCGTTTAAATTTTAATGTTAATGTTTTTCTAGCAGTTTATTATAGCAATTTCTGGCTAACTCTTGATGATTTTAATTTTACTCCTCAAGGGGAGATGTCTCAGACCACAAAGGGTTGAAAATACCTCAATTAGTGAACCCAGTCTGCTGCAGAATACATATCGTAGACTTGTGTAGTATCCCACTCATCTGTCACCTTAATCCTCTTGCGAGTTTTTTAAATGTCTTATGAAATGAACCTCTTAATACGCTAATTCGCGAAGAAATTTTGAAATTTATATTCTCTAAGCCGAAGAAAATTTGAAATTTATGTTCTCTAAACCGAAGAAAATTAACTTCTTCTTCCCAAATAAAGTCACATGCCTCTTATATATAAAAACACGACACGGCTATAATTTTCATTTGTATTTTCCTCACGAATTCTCAATGATTTCTGTAAAAATATTTATATAAACTGTATACTGTATATATTGTTTGTACTGACTGCACGTACCCATAAACATACACATGCTCATACACATACAGTATATACTGTATTTATCTGTATATGTATATGTTTAAAATATAAAAACTATTACTCTGCCAAAAAACGAGGTGCTGACATTTCGGCTGAAAGACATTCATTAGAATAAAATGTAAGGTGAAATCAGAGACACTGAGTAGTGTATGTTGAATAAGTTATATTCAACCAATATTTTGCATTTACACTCGACCATATGAAGTACAATTAATACTTGATGAAACCTCAGGCAAATACTTTCCCGTACAGATCTGACACTATACATACATGTATATATATATATATATATAAGTTGGAATTCAAATACAGGTTAGTAACACAATTAAAAGTTTGACACCAACAGAACTCGAACTTTGGACCAGTGGAACTTAGAATGTAAAATTGTATTTCAAATTTAGCAACGCGTTTCGCCACTTACATGTGGCTCGTCAGGCTACTTCCAATTTTATGTCAAGTAGACGTCATAATTTACAATTTCATTGTTACGAAGGAAGATTAGTCTAATTAGTTCCTTAATTAGAATTTAAAGCTGGCTTGAATTTTTTTGATAAAGTTTTGTTCCTTAGCTCGTCGCATATCATCGTCTTCGACGGACACTTGATAGAAAGGGAAAACTGTAAATTTCATTTCTTTGTATTTCACACATTGTGCTATATGAGAAATTGCTGGTAAAATTCGGTATTTACTCTCTTAAATGTGTTGTCTGTGGAGAGTCATTCTTTCTCGTAGTTTCACCTTTGTTTCCCCAATATAATTCTCCCCGCATCCCGCGCATGTCAACACATATAAAATAAACTTGCTGTTGCAATTCAAGTTGTTTTTCACTTTGAATTGTTGGTTTGTTGTTTTAAAGACTAATGTATTTCCCACAGGCGTCCTGTCATCCGAACCGTATGATGTACATATGCATGTCTATGTTTATACATATATAGGTTATATTTAGACCCCTATTCCGCACAGATTTTGCTTTGATTTTGTGTGATTTATTTATTCATAAGTTTTTGTTCTTTCCTTCTTTATTACTTTATTTACTTGTGAATTAATTGATTGATTTAATTATTTACTTATTTATTATTTGTTTGTTTATTTTTACCCCAGATCCTAGGCAATGGTCTAGTCAAGATGTTCGAAACTGGCTGGAATGGATGAGATATAAATACAACATAAGAAATATTGATGCTTTAAAATTTCATATGAATGGCAAAGCATTGTGCCTTATGACAATGGACATGTTTTTATACAGAGTTCCAGCTGGTGGCAGTCTTTTATATCAAGATTTTCAATATCGTTTACAAAGAACAGTTCATGGAGATAGATAACCAACAAGAAGAATTCAGATAAATGCACCTATTGAAAAGATAATTTAAGTTCGCCATGTTCTCCATTTACATTACTGTAAATGTTACAGTGTTTGATTGTGAGATATTGAAGTACTTGAGATTGTTGAACGGTGGAACAATGCTCCCCAAAGCTTTTTATGGAAGACAAAAATTTTTACAGTTATTCACAGAGATGATATTACTAAGTGCTTTTTGAGTGCCACGTACATTTATACAGTGCATTTCGTTTACACTCCGTGTTGCCAGAGCAATTTGCAAGCTCCTTATGCGGAAAACAGTTTACAGATTCACAGAAAAAAATTCATGGATTCAGACTGTCGACAGAAATTCACATGATGACTAGCTCGCGAGTAATTAGGAAAAGTACGTAATCATGGCAACGAGAAAAGGAGAAATTTTTTTGTTGTTGACATCAATTGTATAATCATGAGTTTTCACTTTTCGTAGATAGTCCATAAATTTAATAAAATATACTGTACAATAACAAGCGTTCATTTTGAAAACTGACAAGGTTTGACCACGGTACAGAAGACGAGGACCCTTAGTCTGGATTCGATAAATTCATTGCCCAGTATTCTGGAAAAGCGACTCCCATTCTATTTTACTTCGATTACTAATACCCTGAGCGACCTTTCCGTCAAGGCAATGTCGTTATCTGCAACCGTAGTGTATCTATATTGAGATATTGCAATATCGTGGAAATGAAGTGTTGATTTCTTTTCGATCTCCTTGGTTTGTTGGACGTCCTGATTCTATGAGCTGAGGTGGTTGTGAAAATGGTAAATGTCGGTCCTTGATGGATTGCATTACAATTTCAGGAACCTCAACAAAAACAGTCTTATATTAGAAAGTTGCTTTACAAACTTGAAACAAGGACCACTTAACCGATCACAACAGTTACAAGCACCTTGCAAGATATACTGACTTCTACCACATACCCCCGCAAAACGCAGACTTTTCGTAAACAACATCTCCACATGGCGTGACAAACCAGATCCATAAACAAGCAACCTGTTGTCTTCACTTTGAAGTTGACTGCCACTGAGGCCAACATAAAAGTAAATCATCATAAACACCATAGTCGTTCTCAAGAATACTTCTGCCTGGATGATCAACAAGTCATCACCCATAAACTACATCAATTAACTCTTCTCCAGCAGGGTTAGTCTTCTAATATTTTACTCTGGCAAACACCAGCTAGGTTATTATACTCTGACCAGACTATTACTCGTCAAGGCGAGACGTCCTCCCGGGAAAGAGTTAATTCGGCTTCATACTGCATAGTTTCCAGTATCCATTAAGTAATCCTACTTCCTATTTTTTCGTAATTTTCCTTTTTTGAACATCAACCTTTTCAACTTTCTGATTTTTTTAAACTTTCCCGGTCTGAGAGCAGTCATTCTTGAGAAATATCCGTTCACACATACGTCAGAATAAGGCAATCCTTCGATTTGATTGGTTCATAAGCGGTCGGATACTTCCCTACAAAGAGAGTATATTTGAAAACCTTATTGGTACCGGGTAAAAATTAATATTTCTAGCAAAATGTGAATTGGAGCTGTACAAATTCATGAGTAACCAGAGGAAACGTGAGCTCTGTACTTGAAAACGTGTTGGTAAAACTTTGCGAACTTGTCATGTCTTCGCAGTTTTCCATTATATCTCGTTGAAGCCAAACTACTGCACCAGTGAAATATCGGACCTACTTCGGAAATTGATGTCGACTTGCAATATATACCTCAATACTTCACAAGTAAACTTCACCCCCGTTCAGTAATTAGCCATGGGGGGATCGAGAATTTTTGAGAAAGGGGTAGCGCAAAAATTTCTCACGAATTCATCGCACAATGTGGCGTTTTATTAAAGAAATTTTATGCTACTGTCGATTACAGTGTTTGTTTGGGTTTTTTTAAATTCTTCTCGCTTTTTTCTTTTCTTTATTGTTTATTTCGATTCCCTTTAAAAACAATCGTCATTCTCCTTGGTAGTCAACATGCTTAATGTTTGTGTTTTGTAATCAAGCAAAAGTCATGGCAATCAAAAAAGAGGGACGCACGTCCGGTGCGCCCCAGCCCAAGCCCATCCCTGTTAGCTGGCACTTCTAAACGCCATAGACTGGTTCCTGAACGTGAAATTTTTGTTTAGTCGCCAAATGTGGCTTCAGATTTCCTCTTGCATTGAAATTCAATAACTCATCTTTTAGAGGGAAACTATATCAATTGTTTTTACTTTGACCTTGGAAGCTTATTATGACTATGGAGCAATTTTGGAAAATTCCATTGCAAATATACCCTAGAAAATTTGCAAGTGTCTAAGCATCTGGGATGTTTACAAAGCTACTTTTAAAACTTTAAAGTTCTTAACTTCTCGTTATGAGCCATCCATTACAATCAGTTAACACTTTCTTCCATACATTTAATGTGCAACAACAGACAAAAAGGATCAAATCAAAGAACAATGGAAAAAAAGTACAAAGAACAAAATGGAAAAAAAATTCATCCATGAAAAGGTTATTAAAAATAAACCTTCAGTAGCAATGCACAGGGCACAAAATTTGGAAATTATCATGGTAGGTCTGCATATTTGTAAAATTCAGGAAGAATTTTAACGACTGAGCATATAAACCCTTAAATGCCTAGTGTCCGATATATACCTAAAACAAAAGAACGAATGAGGGAACAAAGAATAAACGAGACAACAAAGAACAAACGAAAAAAGAATTCGGATATTGGAGGGTTAACGTCAAGCCTGTTAAGCATTAATAATAAAATATTGTTGTCTTTTACAACAAGTGTTCCTTAGGCAAAGTGGTGCATAAGTCAACATAATTGTCTTTTCTGCTGGGCAGATTCCTTTGCTACTGTTCATTTGTTACTTCTTTTAACTTCTAACCAGAATAGGTCGAAGCATTTAACTATTATTAAAAATTACTATTAAATACTGGAAAAATTGATAAAGAGATTGAGACACCTAATTGGAGTACAAAATCAACTTTATTCTAAAACCTATAAAGGACCATCCAGACGATACGATTACCGCGTGCTATTCTCCCTGGAGTATACAATCATCCGTCAATAGTATGGTCCTGCGTACGAGTCATGTACGAGAATCGCACCAAGTAGGTGACCGCAGAAGCTAATGCATCGAAGACAAATTGTAACATTCTCGATCAATCATTAGGTCTCATGTACACGATACGACTATCGCATACGAAGCTTCACCCAGCAGTGGGGTGGCCAAGGGGCTGCCAGGGGGAGCCTTTGCCCCCCACCAAATTTCATTGGACTGATGAGGTTATTTCTGAAATATCACACAAAACATCTAAGATAGCTTCGAATCAGTATTTCAGGGCTAAAATACAAAATTTAACCAGTGCGTTTATTCCCAGGGGCATAATTCTCCGTTAGCCATGCTTTGAGTTCCCAGAAAGCCCTCTAAAATATAGATCTGGCCATGCTCCTGTCACCAAGCACAACTCCTCCTTACTATTTGCCAGAATTGTAAGAGAGGGCAGGGAGACAAGCGCCCCCTCAGTCTTGAGGCTTGCTCTCCAATCGCCTCCATAAATGGAATGGTGGAAATGATTATAAAGTTCAATGTCGACAACTATATGTCGCACATGCTGAAGAAATACATTTTACAGATGAAAAAATAAGATCTCTCTTTTTTGTTTTAAACTGGTCGTTTCTTTTATTTGAAAATCATTTAAATGTGTATTAGAATAAATTCTCGATGTCACTGAGGTGAAATCAGAGCAATGATCAACTGCTTTGAAAGCGCACGATGTGACATAGTATAGAGAATTGTTAATTTATCTGAAAATAGAAGTATCATGCCGATATCTTTCAGTCAACACCATGCAGAATTGAAGATTTGAAAATGAAGTCAGTTAAGCTTGGTTTAAGTATGCGCTTCACAGAGTATACCGTTACCCGGCTAGCTTGCTTTTTAAAAAGTTTAGCCTAGATAAGCCATTTTTTGAAAAATTGATCTGTTAATGTTGTAACTATTTTCCGATGGGCCATAGATTCTTTTTATACATAAAGAAATTTACATTTTTTCAGATTGTTTTGTCAAAATTAGATTTCGTTTCTAACAACATAAGAAATTACACTTATGTTTATATTGGTATATCCACGCACCCTCACGATGGGGCTAACACTTTGCACAAAGAAATTCATTAGTCTTCCTCACCAATTCTCTACCTCTTCTTGCCCCTTCCCCAAAGCAAAAAACCTAGTTACACCACTTCTATTCGCTTATGAAAGTTACAATACTTCCTAATGACTCGTATGACTGAATCGGATGCCTCAAGAACAATTTTACGCAGTGCTTCCACTTTGCCAACACGAAATTTCCTCTTTTCATACTGATTTTTTTGTTTTTCAATCCAAAACTTTGTTCAAAAATGTTGAAATTTCCTTCAGATTTCTTTCAGAAGTTAGCATGAACTTAAGGATGTCATAAACTTAAGAATGTGTTGAAATCACCTAATTATTGCTTTGTCATATTTGACAGAAGCAAGGTATGGTCCTGGATTTCCTTTAACGGGGTTGAATTGCCAGTAAATGGTGGTTTCCGGCCAGGGAACAAAGGTATACATGTAGTATCCTAGTGGAGATACATACATTCCTAACGCTTAATACGTTTTACATGTCCCTCAAAATTAAACGGAATGCCAAAACAAGTCAGATTTATGTAACAAATAATTTACGATGGCAATTACCATAATTATCAGTATACCGCATCGCGAATTTTGATGTTAACTAGTAATTTCATCAGCTTATACTTTGTATATCATTCCAGATTTCGTTTTGTCCGTTTAATTTGCTCTTTTTACGGTTGCTAATCGCCGTTCGGGAAAGACAGTTAATCAATAGTCATAATAGTATTTTATCTCAAGTCTACTAAGTCAAATTATCGGAAATAGGCAAAAATCAAAGTTTCGTGTCCAAAACTTTCATAGAAAGCCAAATTCGTAAAATTGGCTCAGAGAACACAGAACAATCAATTTGCAATACCTGTAACGGTTAGTGCACATTTGCCCATTCAATATATGTATAAATTGAATTCGCTCACGTAACAAACTCCAAAAATAAGTAAATTCAAAATTAAGTCAAGATGAGTTAGCAAATGAGACAAAAATTAGGTAATATTTCGACATTCTTGCAAACCCTTCATTATTAGATAAAATCACTTTACTATCCTGTTGTTTATTTATTCATATCTCCACTGAGTTACATGACATTTTTATTTTCGGAGTATGCTTAGTTGACGAATACAAATTACACATATTTTGACTTTTAGTTTTACACCAGTACTGACCTAAATGTGAAACGATGAATTCAGAAAAAATAAACTATTAACTTGACAAGTGCATGAGGAAATCCCAAAAACCCAGTTCTCAGTGCACAAAAAAAAAATTGTTAGAGTCATCCAATAGATTAAAAAAAATTCATCTTTCGCTCAACTGTATGATCTTTCAGTACTACAAACAAGTCTCGATTCACATTTGATTCACATAAATAAAGAAAAAATAAAACGATGTCTTCTAAACGTCAAATTTAATTTGAGATCCTTTGTTGCAGTTCTAAAGAGTAACTAAAGGACTGCATCTCGGTCACTTATTCATAGAAACATTACAGTCGCTTGGGTTATTTTCGCGCTTCCATAAACAATCATTGTGCCACAATCGACTGACGTTAAACCTTATTTTTTGCGCAGCGTCAGCTACATTAATTGCCAGAGGTTGTCCAGGCGGGAATCTTAGTCCAATAATAAATATCAAAGCTTAGCACAAAATGCGCAAGAAAGACACGAAAAAGTTGAGTTTGGTCAACTTTCTCACGCGGAGGTGAAGGTTTTTTTAGCTACTCCTTACGGAGTCGCTTTGGAAATGGTGCAATTTTGATCTTTTGCACGGTCTGATTTACATTACGAACTCTCACGTTTTCTTGCAAATTTGAACACAAGGAATTTAGAAGTTCCCAAAGAAACAGCACGAAGGAAAGTCGCTCACGTGGAAACTCCATGGGTTGCTGTCAAGTCGTTTGAGCAACAGAGCCAAGGCTCTTAAACGTTGAAATATGATCACCAAGAAAAATATTTCTTTATAAAACCTTTACTTCCACAAGTGGCATATTTCGAAAACAGATCAGAAGCTCACAGTTCTATTGACCCTACTCGTATGGTACGCAATAATTGTTCAAAGAAGCGTTAACTTTGCGTTATGATCAATTCGTTGGTATCGAAAAACGAAAATCCAACTAGGATGTTAAAATTCTTGGCTTAAAAATTGAAATATGTTCGATGGCATTTTGAAATATTATTCAACGAGTATAGACTGTTAAATCTGAGTGCCAATTTTATTGACAAATAGGCTCCTTAACAACAAAAACTATGGGGCTGGAATGAAGATTTCAAAAGTTTTGTCACAACCATTGAGAAGAATGACTTAATTTTTTATTTTGATATCAATTGTACTTTTGATTATTTAATATTAAGACAAGGAATTGTACAACATTCTGTAAACTTCGTAAAGTGACTCCTAAGGGCTCATTTACACGATTCGATTGTCGCATACGAGTGTTCGTTCTGATGTATCTGATTGACTCACTGAAGTCTTCTGAGCGAATTGAAAGCAGGAAAAGTTCCTTTGAGACAACATTAGATGCGCCAGGACGAACAATCATATACGGCAATTGTATTGCGTAAATGAGCCTAGTAATATCTTACTTCAGAAAATTTTTTTTGACCAAATTGCTTATGATCTGCGCCAGTTTACTTCAGAGATTATCTTCATCCCAGCCCTTTAACATATGAAAAAAGTACATTGTTTAAAAATGCATTGTATATGTCTATGAACTAATACTTGGTGTATACCAGGGATGTCCAACAAGTGGCCTGCGGGCTAGAGTCCGGCGTACTAAGGGGATCCATCCGACACGCCAGGTCTCCAGGTTAAACCATAACAAATATGTGGTGCCAGTCCCCCCAAAATACTTATCTAACCAAAGCATCTTGAAATCTTAGCAATCAAATTTAGCAGCTTCACGACACCCATTTTAAAAACCTTAAACCTAAAATTTAGATCCTAAAATTCTAAATAAAATCGATTTCCCCTATTTAGTCGCAGGCTTGCCATTTGAGAAAAAAAAAAATAGGAATGTGGTCCCTCACACGAACAGGTTGGACACCCATGGCGTATACCATACATTTTTTAAAAATGTATTTGGGAACCCTTTATGTATTTGAGGACTGTAGCTGTGGCCCCTCCTCTAGTCATGATAATGTTTTGGGGCGTGGCCTCTTCGACCACACCTCCAACAGGCAATTCATGCAAGACAAAGTTTTGTAAGTTGAGAATAATTTGACCTCTTACTCTATGAATCTACACTGGTTAAGCTGTGATGCCCTCTTTTAAATTAAGTATGGAACATTAAACACTGTAGTGACAATGTTATGATGTATTTATCTTCATGTAAACTAATTTGTAGAGTTCATTCCATCTAATTATTATACAATTTACAAATTATTTGACCTGAAGCAAGATGTATTCATGACACGGTTCCTTAAAATGTGGCCATATTGGCCACAACAAAAGCATCTGGATAAAGGACAAATAAAAACTTAATAAATGTTCATCCAGGAAAAATTTGAATGTGATATAATGAGAAAGAGAGTGGATATATTATTTATGTTATTTGCTATTTAAACCAAATACTTTGCTGTATTCTTCTCAAAACTGAGAGTCAAATATACTGTATGATGGTATGCAATTAAATTTCATTCAGAATAATAGTTTATAACAGCTTTAGAATGTAAATATATATGTCTTACAGTAATTATTTAACAACAAGCCAATGCAACCCTTGCTAAGCTACTTTACGTAATTGTTAGTCACTGTACAGTATTTAACTAACATCTTTAATAGTCTACTCGGCTTTCTTGATTGTCTATCTAAAAATGAAAGAATTATCATGATTCAGATAATGTTACTATAGCTGGAAGTTATTTAACAGGTTTTGGAATATTATCTTCTTGCACATTTTTATCTTCTACAATGTGAAATGTAAACAAATCAGAGATTAGGAACCTGTGTATAATCAATAACCTAACATATTGTTCCAAAAGCAAAGGAGATCTTATTGATATATATAATTAACTTCAAATTATGCAAAGTGTCGACAAATTAGAGATTAGGAAGACCATTATTAGTGAGAGCCCAATGTATTGATGAAAACCACCACAACTTACCATGGTTGTCATCAATACAACATAAGGAAAAGAAACAAAATTAAGATTGAAGTACACCTCTTTAATTTTAAATAAGGTGAATTGTGAACAAATTAAAGGTTGGGAAAACACATATCAGGGCCTGCGGAAGCACGTAAAAGTTGATACGGCCAAGTGGGAGACAATGAGCACCGCTGGTGGGAGCTACAAGCGCCAAGGACGCGAGCATCTACGGGGGGTCCGGGGGCATGCTTCCCCCGAAAATTTTGAAAATGTAGCATCTCTAAAACCCGATTTACAGCATTTTCTTACCAAAAGTATCATATTTCTGTTACAAAATCGATTGATTGTGTAAAAGCATACTCCTTTATTTTCAAGCAATGAAACTGACAAGTAACCTATAAATAATTCACATTCTCTCTAAACCGTCGAGTTCTATTTTACCTAACTCAGTTCGTTGTCTGACACAACAAACTTTTATATTTTTTGAAAGAATTATTCTTTTTTAAAAATCCATTTTTCTCGAAAGTTGGTCCGCCCGTCGCCGGACCTACCGGATCGGTTCCGCCGGCCATGCATATTGGTGATAACATACTGTATTACACAAAAGCTGTCATTGCCGTGGCTTGCATCTTTAAGGAAAGAAAAAAAGGGAGGGCAAGCTTCACTCTTCTCTGCAAGGAGAAAAAGATTTACTTTATGTCATGAAATGAGTGCAAAAAGATGTTGGTGTGTACTTACATTACTTCGGATTCTCATGCACGGCCAGAAATGCAGGCCAACATGGCTGCCAAGCATGCGCGATTTAGATTTAATTTAGGAATCCAATATGGAGTTTTACTCTAAGATAAGAGTGGGAAATCATTGAAATTTGCATTCTACATAACCCACAATTGAGAAATCGTGAATGTCCATATCCAAAACATAACTAATTTTATCGAACTTTTACCACTGAAAATTTGGGGACAATTCGAGCTGCCTAACTATGTTCCCGAGAAACAACATTTTTACCATAGTCATCGTATGAGAAAGTGTGTGATCCTGACATATTAGGTACCTTACAGTTCCAATTTCTGCTCGTTGTTGGCAGGCATCGGCAGATGTCCATATCAGAGCTGGCTCGTACAGACTCTATCTTTATTTACATCACGTTTGAGAAGCTTAAAAACATATACTAATGTGTTCCCCAACGTGATGAAGTTCACCAATTTTGCTGAGTGGTCTTTGTCAATTTTGAAGGGAGAAAGACATCGTACTTCGCAGAAAAACATCAAAATTTCGTACCAAAAGTTTGTTTTCTTGTTCGCCATTACTTTCCTTTAGCTGTTGCTATGTTACCATGGTGTTGACCGCTGATATTATAAACTTTGGGCTTTTAAATTGTGCAATTTCGCGTGAAATTTAACTTCGCAACTTGAATTCCAATATATTTAACATTTGAAAATATTGTATAAGTATTCGAAATTGAACATCGATCCAGATTCTGCCACTGTGAGGTCTACTATATTTATAATTGTGCTTGGTTATATATCGGGCTGTATTTGCGATGTCGGATGTTCCGCCTTTGTGCCCTATGCATACTTATTTGCAATGGAAATTATCTGTAATGCGCTGAATCACTGAACCACATGAGCCCACACACCGCGCCGCTTACAGGCCTGTATTTCTAGCCATGGCTGTCGTTATCTGAGGCAGTAAAGAAAACACTAATTGAATTTCATAGACATAAAAAGACATAATAGCATTGCTAGTAATTAAATGAAAGACAAAAAATTTAAAAAGGTTACTTTTGTTCTCACCAAAATTCTGTTCTGCATTCTTAAAAGATGTAAAGACATGGACATTTATTTATACATAGATCAACATTAACCCTTTCATGAATATGTCTGTAGTACCACAACTCAACAATTACAAATTAGCAAAAAACAAAGGAAATCAGAGAACAAAAGGAAAAGAAATTCGTGCAGAAAAGAGGTAACCCATTGAAGTGGTAAATGGCATATTAACACTATCTAATAACAGATCTATTTTTTCAAAAGAGATTGTGGTCGCATCATCAATTATTAAAATCCCTCTGATTAATACCTAGAGATGTATTTCCTTGATGATAAATGTTTTCATTTAAAACTTTTAATTCCAACAATTCCATGCTGCTTTTACATTGGAAGCAACAGTCACACGCAACAGTCAAAGTATGGTCAGTCCACTCTTCATAATCAATACCATTCTGATCCATTTTACTAATCTAACCTATGCTACGCTGGTAGGTAATCAATCCCGTGACATTAACTGAGATCTATTATCCTTGTTCGAAGTCAGAAACTACAAACATTAGCTAACGACATTTTGGTTTACTTAGAGGAACACTAAACTTGACACCATGCATCTTACCAGCAGATGTTAATTATAATTATTTCAAGTATACTGTACATTTTCAAATACTTGGAACTTGAAACAAATTATTTTTAAAGTTTTGCTCTGCAACTATACCTTCATGTTTCCTGTCAAAATTCTGAAAGAAATCAGAGAAACTATTATTGGTATTGAATTACCTGCTAGGTTGTATACTGTCAAACATCATTCTCCCATTGAAAAAGTTCATACATTTTTAAATGTGAGACTTGGACTGGTAAGTTTTAATTGAATTTCTCGTTACTTTTTTTAAGGAATGGTATTGTATAAGGAAGACATGACTTCCGTAAACTTTTCTTGCCGATACCACCAGAATGTTTCGAACCAGTTTCACAGGGATTCCAAACATTCCCATAGCCACTCGAAGCAAAACAACAGCTCCTTTCATATTCAGGTGTACGTGCAAAAACTGCCAAATAGTGCACAGAGAAGAGGAATGTATTTGCTGTCAGGAAATTCAAGTGGTGCTAGATAAGAATGAGGAGGTGTATGAAGTTGAGAGACCGCGAAAGCGTTACTGTTGCATAACAGATAATCCTATTACAAGTGGAACTTTTTAATTGATATTGTGTGTTCCAATTATAACAAACACACAATATCAATTATAGATAATCCTGATTTTCGTACTGTTTGGTTTCAATATAAACAAACTGGTTCGAAATATTTTGGTGGTATCGGCAAGAAAAGTTTACAGAAGTTATGTCTTCCTAATACAATCCCATTACTTAAAAAAAGTAACGAGAAATTCAATTAAAACTTACCAGTCCAAGTTATCCAGTCGAGCGACAGAGCCTTGGTTCAGCGTTGACTGACTCATCCACATCGCCGTAATCAGATTCGCTCGATTCTCCAGTGTATGAATTTCGTCTAGGTTGAAATTGATAACCTTGAACACCATCCAGGTTAAGGTTATCTTCAAGGAAATCGTCTACATCCAGATTTGAGGAGTTCGAACGGCTTGAACTAGAACAACCTTCCTCAGAAGAACTCTCTCCGACAACGCTCATTTGTAATTTACTTCAAAACAACATTGGTAATCGAGCAAGAAGCACTCACTGACGTCATATTTGGTACTCCGCTAACAATGCGCGTCTGCATGGGAAAGACAACATGGCGTCGCAAATTTGGCAAAATTTCGAACTTCGGCGCGCAATATCTCCTTAACTAAATGAAATTAGCCAGAGAAATTTTGCCGATGGCCTAATGTTGGTAAGATCTTTCATATGAACCCAACTTGTATTTTGAGTGGAGTTCCCCTTTAATACTGGTCAAAAATTCATAAACCTACCAATTGTTAAATATTTGGATGGAAAATAGTGTACAGAAAAAACCTTGAGCTTTCTTTTAGCAGACACATTTGACAGATTGCACTGGGACTGCTAACTGCGTTGGAACTGCTAACCAAAAGCTGAGTAATGTAATTGATCATGCGGGAAGTGATCAGCACAAGCTATCAATGTCCTTGCTCCATACTGAGCAAGCTAAAGCCACAAATACTCCTACCACATCATACGCTCCAATTGCACGAAGCCTGTTATCCATGGAGAAAACGCTGCAGGAAAAGATGTGCAAGAAGTTTGACATTTGCTATGTCCTTGCCAAAGAAAACCTGGCATTCCGCAAGTACCCTGCAATTCACGAACTGGAGAGCCGCCATGGAGTTGATTTAGGGCAGTCGTACAAAACCAAAGATTCTGCCAAATCATTCACCCATTGCATAGCAGAGAGTCAACGCAGTACTTTCATTAAGACTCTGTCAACCATGCACTTTTACAGCTTCCTAATGGACGGCACAACTGATGCTGGTAACGTTGAAGACAAACTCATCGTTATCATGGGTTTTCGAAAAGATGACACAGCTTGTGAAGTGGGGTCTTTCGCTAGGTATTTCAGCCTTAAAGTACCAACGAAAGCCAATGCAGACGGTCTGATTGTATGCCTCCAGCAAGCAGTAGGAGCTCTTGGTCCACCTGAGAAAAACACTATATTGAGCAAGACCAGCGTTTTGGAGACTAAACAAATCATGATTAGTGGTGGCGCCGATGGAGCTTTAGTTAACGTCGCGAGTCAGAATGGAATCAGGGGAAAAATGCAGCGAGAACTCCCGTGGCTTTTCTGGAGTTGGTGCTATGCTCATAGATTAGAGTTTGCCGGCAAAGATTCTTGTACGAGCAACCTATTCAAGAGCATAACCGAAATGCTGCTTCGTTTTTGCCACCTGTACTCCAAGTCGCCCAAAAAACTCAGAGAGCTGACTGATCTTGTCAGTGATCTGAAGGAGGTGTTCGAGTTCCCAGAAAGTGGAGATGCGCCGATTTGTTCTGAAGGTAGCCGCTAGATTTCGCACAAACGACAAGCGCTGCAGAGAATTATCGAACGCTATGGAGCATACATCTCTCACCTAGCGACGTTGATAGAAGATAGCTCAATCAGTTTCGCAGATAGATCTCGATTGAAAGGGTACCTTTTGAAATGGCAGCAGGAAAGGTACTCATAAGGTGCGCCTTGTACGTGGATGTCCTAAAGGCTCCATCCATACTCAGCAAGGCACTGCAAGCAGAGAAATTAGACATCGTATTGGGTCTTCAGAATATCGTGAAGTGCAAGAAATTATTGAAGAGTCTAACAGATGCCAACCCACTCCAATGGCCAACTGTAAAGCTTGTTCGTCACAGGATTAAGAATGGCAATGAGTACCAAGGAGCCTCTCTTAAGCGCTTTGATGAGGAAATGCTCGACTTTTGCAAGAATCGGGCATTAGCTGATGTTCGTCGATTTGAAGAAAAGATGTGCGAAAGGCTAGAATGGTCAGATGTCCAGCTCCTTCGAGCAATCCTGGTTTTCCTGGACACCCAGACCTGGCGCCCCATCATCCCGGCAACTCAGGAGAGCGAATCACAGGAACCTGATTCCGAGAACTCTCCTGAGGACAAGGTATTAAGTGAGGTTATAGCTGCAGTAGAGGTGATCGCAACAACCTTCAAAGAGCCACTGCACGCTTCAGGTGTGAATCTTCTCGGTCTACAAGATGAAATGGAAGAGGCAGTCGAATACGCACGACAATACTTGTCAATTGAGAGAGAAAAGTACCACAAAGTATGGTACAATCTCCATATTTGCGCAGATGCCAGCAGATAGGCAAACGTCCTTGTCCTTTGTGAATTGTGCTTCAGCCTTCCTTTTTCGAATGGCTGTGTAGAAAGAATGTTCTCCTCCCTGAAACTTATCAAGACTGACCGCAGAACAAGGCTTAATTGTGACACGCCTGATGACCTCATGGAGATTCATGTTGAAGGTCCCTCCCTAGAACGTTTTTCTGCAGAACAAGCAGTGAACGCCTGGTGGGAAGACTGCAAGAGTGAACGAAGGCCCAATCAAAGTGCTCGGAAATCGTATGCTTCACGGAAAACCGCTCAAAAAGATACAAATACGCCCGCAGATGGAGAGTCAGAAAGTGAACTGTCGCTTTCACTACCTGAATAGGATACGTGGTTTAATGACAGTGATAACTCAAACGATGGTGAGCTTTTCGATGACTGAATGTCTGAGTGTGGATGCTTTCACTTCAATCACTCCTCAATAACGTTGGACAAAATCTAGTGTTTATGTTCAATACTTTACAGAAAGGTGTTTACGTTCCTATAAACTATAAACAGTTAAGATTGTAGTTTTTAATTACACTTGTAAGTGTAACTTTCTAAGTTACTTTATAGAACATTTTCATGAAAATTGAGGTGTATGACTTGTGTGATTTCATATTTTGTATTTATTATCATAACATAACTCTGACAAAAAAAATTATTGAAATGTCTGGCCGACCATTTTTAGCCAATGTCCGAGCAACTGTCTAGTTGACCGGACGTTTGTCAGACCCAAGCAAAATCGTTATAATCCACACTGCAGGAGTGCTTTATCGGATATAAAACACGAGACGGAAGCCGAGTGTTTTGGGTCCGATAAAGCACGTGCTGCGAGTTTTTTGAACGGCTTAAAAAGCGAAACGTTTTATACGCTAATTCCTTACGTAATTTAGCAATTTCTGTTTTTTAAGGCCAAAAATATTGAGGAAAATTTGAAGAGAAATTCAGGATAAAGTCTTACGTGTCTTTATCACATATAAAGATACGACACTGTAATGATTTTCTTTTATATTTTCCTCATGAATTCTTAATGAGTTTTAATCCCGTATAAAGTACAGTTAGCTACTATTTAAAGGTTAGAGTTAAAGTAGATTAAGTTAAAGTCCGGGGAAAAAAAAGTAAAAAATTACTTAAGTAATGTAGAATTGTAGTTGTAGTGATAACCCAAGAACAAAATAAAGAAATCAACAAGAAACGCCAAAGCCAATGGATGAAGAATTTGCTTAACGCTGGTGCGTTAAATAAAGAAGAGAAGGCAACAAAATTTCGAAAAACTTTGCTGTATGCTGCCGTCTTGTCGACTGTTTTTGATGAAATTTATATAATGATAGCAAGTCTTCAAACGACATACCCACTTTTGAAAAACAAAAGACAGAGAATGGAAAAGGGAAACAGTGCTGTCACTCCGTAAGCAATTTAGTTGGTTTGGAGAAGACTTTGTCTAGAAAGGAGGCGATACATCTGTCAAGAAGTTGACAGATGTATCGGCTCCAATGTAGACGGCTCCCAAACGTGCTGTTTACCTCTCTTTACCATTTACTGGGCAACATTTCTCTCATATCCGAACTCAGATAAAAAAACTTTTCCCATCCGCTTTTCCTCACATCAACATCAGGTGTGTTGCTCACCCGTCGCTTAGACTTTTACATTTCTTCTCTTTTAAAGACAAGATTCCTCTACGCTTAAGATTGCTTGTAGTTTATCATTTTACGTGTCGAAGCTGCGGAGCTTCGTATGTCGGAGAAACCATCCGGTACCTCCATACACGCGTATCTGACCATATGGGAATCTCACCTCTCACAGGTAAAAAGCGCACTAACCCTCTCCTCACCAGTATTCTTTCACACCACCGTGACACCGATCACCCAGTCTCCTTTGATGATTTTAAAATCCTTTCTTCCTGTCCGTTTGAGTCCAAACTTCTCTTACGAGAAAGTCTACTCATACGCAATCTTAAACCCTCTTTAAATGCCAATATTGGCTCAGTACCACTTTTCCTTTTACAATTCTTCTTTACTCTTCCATGTTGTTTGTGTTCTCATATCTGTAACTTTTATTTTTAGTACGTCCTCTGATTGGTTAATGCATGAATATTATTACACCTTGTAACTATATACTTAGGCTTTAGGCAGTTATGTAAATTACTCTCTGATGATGTTGTGATTAATACAACGAAACGTTAGAACTTTATCAAATATTACGATTTACTTCTGTGTCCGACTCGATGGCTTTCGTAAAGATATTTTGCTGGGCTTTGATATTCCTTTTGAGATTACGTTTTCCGTCTGGTCAATCCGTAGCTGATACATATATATCATCAAGCATATAGATAAATATAGAGCATATAGATAAATAGCAAAGGAATAGAAACCACTAATAGTTAAATACAAGTTCACATCAACCATACAGGTCTAATTACTCAATATACAGTCTAAGTAGCTAAATCAATTACATAATCATACAGGTCTAATTTCTCAATATATAGACTTGGTAGCAAAATCAATCATACAATCATACAAGTCTAATTGTATAACATGCATTCTACGTGGCAAATTCAATTATACATTATAGTCTAAATATAGTATTTAAGTATAGCAATTGGTATAGCAATTGTCAGTATAGCAAAAGCCACGTGAATATTGTGTTATCAAAGAATTCGTGCTAGAGCTTCCGATGCACCTTTGATGTAAGGGATACACAGGACCAAGGGCGTAGGAAGCGTGAGGGCAGTGCGGGCGGTCACCTCCACACGTTTTATCCCCTTGGGGTGACATAACGTAGATTTCAATAGATTTCAACTCAATTTCTAATAAAACCGTCAGGCTGATTTTACCATCACGTTACCTGAACCTGAAGACACAGAATGGAGCTTTAGATTGGGGTTGCAAACAGAATGGTGGTGTGACCTACATTTTTGAAGACTTCTAGAGACTCAAAAGATAGCTGCGGAGAATTTTAGTCCTGGGATTAAATTTACTAGATAAACTTTGAATTTTAGGCCCTCAGATACATGATTGAAGGCAATATATGATGTTTTGTGTAATATTTCAGACAATAACTTCATCAGCCCAAAGAAATACACGGGACTACTCATGAACTTTTTCAGTTTCACTGCATTCTCTTACAAAATAGGATTAAGATCAACAACAATTGGCAAGGCTTTCAAAATGATTTTACAAAACTCACTTCAACGTTAACAAAAACCAATTTCCACAATATCTAACAAACAGAATCCGTACATTGGAACATACTCATCAATAACTCCAAAGAAACTACAAAACATAATTCACAGCTACTGCTACAATACTGATATGAAACTTGTCTTTTCGGCTTTTAAAATAAACAAATTGTTCAGCAACAAGGACAAAGTTCCGAATTCCTTGAAGTCTCATGTTATCGACTTATTTAAACACGCGGGCTGTAAGGCACGTTACATAGGAGAAACCAACAGGCACCTCCAAACAAGAATTCATGAGCATTTTCAAGCAGACAAGAATTCTCAAATATTCAAACATTTTAAAACCTCGGATGATTGTAGAAATCTCTGTAACTCTACTTGCTTCAAAATTCTGGACACTGCCTCAAACAAATACCAACTTAAATTAAAAGAAGAATACTACATTCTACATAACAAACCGGAACTCAACAAACAACAGGATCATGTCATCTTAAACTTATCTTCATAATCTCTGTTAATAAATAACCATTATCTCATACAAATTATGATTTACGTGTAACTTCCCACTGATGCAATTTTAATCCTTGTTAATTCGAAATACATTACGCTGTAGCTGACGCAAACCAATTTAGCACCATCAAATATCGTTCAACTGTCATTATTGTATACTTAATAGACTTGGATGTCCACTAGATATCACAACAGTGCTCAACACAAATCAAGTCGTGGAGCTACGTATTATACGTTTAATGGAAATTTAAAATAAAAAAAAACAACCTGTAACTCGAGTTTCACGCTGTGAGGCGATCTTCAGACTAGAAGTTAAAACTATTTATTGTAATATATATATGCAAGTCAGTTGAGAAATTAGCATATAAAGTGTATTACATAAATTGTTGTATCTATAGGAACCTATAGAAATCTGTATGCATAAAAATATCTATTTACATAAAAATTTTGCTGCATGCCTACATTTTGTTACTAGCTCTGACCTTTTGTTCAATAAAAAGCGTTTGTCTGCGTTTAAAATCAGCAGCTTTTCCATTGTACACAAGTTGTATGAATTGCTCCCGCTCGTGTATGACCTGTCATGCTTAAGAATTGACCACTCAATGCTATAATTTTCATTTTTATTCTTCAAATCCCAAATGTATCTTGACAGTGCTGTACTAGTTGTATGCTTCTTGTGGTTGAAAGAGTATATATGATTGTTAAATCTAGTTTTAAATTCGCCCTCGGTCGTACCAATATAGATTTTCTTTGTGTCTTGAGAAGACGTCTTCACCGTAGCCTGATAAACTAAATTCTCTTTCAGACACGATCCTTTTAATGGGCATTCTTCCTTCTTTCTTCTTCCAGCAAAACAGTCAGCGAATCGTTTCCTAACTTTGTCGGCAGTGCGTGGCCCCATATTTCGGAATGCAGCCAAACCATCATCTCTGTACAAGCCAATGTTCTCATTTTTGAAAACGGTTTGCAGCTTGTCGAGTATCAAAAGCCCAACAAGTTCACAAACCTCTGCTCCATCATGGCTTCCCATTGTGACGTCGAACAGATCTCTGTTGCCACACTTGCACCACACGTTGTTGTTTTCGAATAGCAGTGACTTTTGGGTATGTATGATTACTTCGATGTCCTCATGCTGACATGCTGACAAATTTCTTGGCATAAGCTAATGCTTGTAGTAGAAGGTTTACACTTATGGACGGATAAAAATCCACAATGTCAAACATTATAAATGTCAAACATTGTTTGTTTGTTGTTTAAACCGTTGAACCAATCAATAACTGCAGATGAATTCCTTCATTGGCGGGCCCTGGTGTGGTGTCTAAGGAGTATGAGAAACTACTGAGAGATAATATAACAAGCAAATATAAATTGGCGCCCGTTGATTCCGTAAACAATATAAACAGGGAATTAAAGCCCACTGCCAGTCACTTGGGAATTGGGGACCGCTTAGAAACGATGAACAAAACGATCGCATTTATCACTCTAAAAGATCATAAGGAGAATTTTGAAAATAATCCTAAATGCAGATTAATTAACCCCGCTAAGAGTCAGTTGGGAATCGTGAGCAAACAGATTCTAGAAAAAACTAACAACATTGTTAGACACCACACCAGGGCCCGCCAATGGAAGAATTCATCTGCAGTTATTGATTGGTTCAACGGTTTAAACAACAAACAAACAATGTTTGACATTTATAATGTTTGACATTGTGGATTTTTATCCGTCCATAAGTGTAAACCTTCTACTACAAGCATTAGCTTATGCCAAGAAATTTGTCAGCATGTCAGCATGAGGACATCGAAGTAATCATACATACCCAAAAGTCACTGCTATTCGAAAACAACAACGTGTGGTGCAAGTGTGGCAACAGAGATCTGTTCGACGTCACAATGGGAAGCCATGATGGAGCAGAGGTTTGTGAACTTGTTGGGCTTTTGATACTCGACAAGCTGCAAACCGTTTTCAAAAATGAGAACATTGGCTTGTACAGAGATGATGGTTTGGCTGCATTCCGAAATATGGGGCCACGCACTGCCGACAAAGTTAGGAAACGATTCGCTGACTGTTTTGCTGGATTTGGTTTAAAAATCACCATTCATACCAATCTAAAGATCGTAAATTACCTCGACATATCCTTTAGTCTAAATAACGGGACATATCAACCGTATCGAAAACCTGAAAATGCACCGCTCTTTATCCACGCCGATTCCGATCACCCACCATCTGTCAAAAAGCAGGTTCCAATTTCAACTAGTGATAGAACTTCTAGACTCTCCAGTAGCAATGATTGCTTCGAAAGAGCTGCCCCAATCTATAACGAAGCGCTTAGAAAGAGTGGTTTCACTGAAGTTATTTAGAGATCGCATCGAAACTTGATACCTCGTAATAGATCAAGAAAGCGCAATGTCATTTGGTTCAACCCTCCATTTTCCATGAGCACCATGACAAACGTCGGCAGGACATTCTTAGAATTAGTCAACAAGCATTTCCCGGTTGGCCACACACTGCATAAGCTTTTCAATAAGAACATCATCAAGGTCACCTACGGATGTACAGAGAACATGACCCAAATCATCCAACGTCATAATAATAAGATTTTAAATCAGGATAACACAGCGAAAGAAAAGTTATGTAATTGCAGAAAGAAGGAAGAATGCCCATTAAAAGGATCGTGTCTGAAAGAGAATTTAGTTTATCAGGCTACGGTGAAGACGTCTTCTCAAGACACAAAGAAAATCTATATTGGTACGACCGAGGGCGAATTTAAAACTAGATTTAACAATCATATATACTCTTTCAACCACAAGAAGCATACAACTAGTACAGCACTGTCAAGATACATTTGGGATTTGAAGAATAAAAATGAAAATTATAGCATTGAGTGGTCAATTCTTAAGCATGACAGGTCATACACGAGCGGGAGCAATTCATGCAACTTGTGTACAATGGAAAAGCTGCTGATTTTAAACGCAGACAAACGCTTTTTATTGAACAAAAGGTCAGAGCTAGTAACAAAATGTAGGCATGCAGCAAAATTTTTATGTAAATAGATATTTTTATGCATACAGATTTCTATAGGTTCCTATAGATACAACAATTTATGTAATACACTTTATATGCTAATTTCTCAACTGACTTGCTTATATATATTTCCATAAATTGTTTTAACTTTTAGTCTGAAGATCGCCTCACAGCGTGAAACTCGAGTTACAGGTTGTTTTTTTTATTTTAAATTTCCATTAAACGTATAATAGATATATGTAAAACCTTTTAACTTGCGTTTTATAAACTATTTGGAAGATGAACACTTGTAGCTGTTTTCTTTTCCTACTTCCTCAGTTAGTAAGCGAATTTATTATAAATTACACTTGTCATTATCTGACTGAAAGGAGGGCTCAGTCTCGTTGGGCCGCACCCTGGATTCGCCACTGATATAGTTCATAATTTGTTACAGTGTGGTCATTTTAAAAATTTTGTGATTCTCTGTTTAAACTTTTTGCTGTTCATTGCCAGAAAATATTCTATCATTAACGCCAACCTCAATTTTATTAACGCAAAAATACATTCATTTTATTAAATCGACATCCACTAGCGCAGATACGAAACCATTTGCATTTAAGGGCATTCCATAGCGCTAACAGACGACCATTAACACCATTCTACTATACATTAGGGATAAAGTTTCAATAATAAAATTGAGCTTTCTCTGATGCTCCTGTTTCCTACGGACATATTTCATAAAGATATCAATTGGCATAAAACTTTCGTACACAATTAGTTCAGAAAGGTAAAAAGCAAATTTTTAGTGTTGGCCTCAAAATACTATTGGGGGGCTTAGCGACCTCGTCACAAATACAACCTTTGCTATTCACTACCAGAAAATATACTATCATTAACGCCAACCTCAAACTTGTTAACGCAGAAATACATTCATTTTACTCAATCGACATTCACTAGAGTAGATACACAACCATTTGCAACGAAGGGCATTCCATAGCGCCAACAGACGACCATTAACACCATTCTACTATACGTTGGGGACAGTGGCGTAACGGAACTACTAGGAGCCCTGAGGAGATTTTCGTTCGTGGTGACCCGTCACCCCCTTTAGTATGGACATATCTCAAGACTTTAATCTCAACTGTCTTCACATATTCATCGGGGGCGCCTTAGAGGTCGGGGGCCCTTAGGACTTGCTCTAACCCTGACCCTATTCCGTTACGCCACTGATTAGCGATAATAAAATTTTAACTAGGCAAAATACTTCTCTTGCATAATTGAAATTTTATTATCCCTGATGTATAGTAGAATGGTGTTAATGGTCGCCTGTTGGCGCTGTGGAATGTCCTTTGATGCAAATGGTTGCGTATCTACGCTAATGAATGTCAATTGAATAAAATGAATGTATTTTTGCGTTAGTGAGTTGGAGGTTGGCGTTAATGATAGTACATTTTCTGGTAATGAACAGCAAAATGTGTACTGTGGGGGCTATAGCCTCCCTGTACCCCCCTTCCCTATTCCGTAGCTGATGTACTGGATATGCACCCAGTGGTTCCACTCTGAAATTTTTTTTCCCTTCTCTATCAGTCAAAATTTTCTTTTTTTCGTCAGATTTCCTTCCAAAAATCTCAAAATATCCTCTATTTCCTTCCAGATTTTCATAAAAGAAATATCAGAATTCCCTGGTACCTAACCTCTAAATTTTGGTCTAAAAACAAAATACATCAACTTGTAAGGCAGAAGTTAAAGAACAGTCTATTTTGATTGCTAAGTCTTGCTTGCAGTGTGTGGACAAGACATTCAGGAGCCAAAATTGACTGTAAAGGAAATTATTTATTAGCTGATAAAAAGACAGAAAGTCAGCAGAATATCTATTGTTTATGTATTAACTATTAAATATGTTAACATGAACTGGAGAACAAGCAATTTATACACAAGAAGAAGAATTAGTTGACTTCATGATTTGTTCAGTTTTTGTCTAAGAATTACTAGTTGTAAGTTATACCCGTTGCGCCATAAAACTTTGAAATGTCATAAGAATGTCAACGTTAAACACAAAAATTACGAGTGTATAAATATTTAGTTTGTTTCTTTTCACAGTCTTTTCAGCGTTCTTAATCGGATTGTTCTTTAAGAAACTTTTTTTTCAAATCCTTTGCGTCTCCGTCGGTGGCACTTGCTTTTATTTTAGACATGAGGTCCAAAATATTTCTCCCTGGATTTAGGCTGGCTGCGTTATAGTTTCCGTTTTTCATCGCTAGCTTGCATTGCTAAAGAGATACCAATGAACAAGATTTCAAGCGTGTGCAATCGTCTGTCTTGATTCTTTTCAACCGTTGTGTTGGAAAAAGGAAATGAGTCAAGGACTTCAACAAATTTGGTCAGATTGGGATATTTTGTTTCTCCTGATGGAACTTTAGCATCCCTGACATAAGACCAATATTTTTCCTATTCGAGATCAGGCTTCAGGTTACCATCAAACACGTGCTCCCTCAACTCATTGTCGAGCTTCTTGGCTTCTAAGACTGCACGTAGGTAAGGCAATGTTTTGACAACTTCTGCTAGTGACGGTGGAATGCGTGCAGCAGCTTTCTGAGGGGAGATGCACTGGACAACATCGTATATCCGAATTTAGATCAAATCTCTGCTTAATTTGCTTAATACTCTCAATGAGAAAGTTTCGGCAGTTGATCAGAAAATTTTTTACATCAACATCATTTTCCATAGTTTCTCTTTAATTTCGTGCAGGGTTGCTGTAGCTGCAATACCAACATATATTTCGCGTAACGGTAGCTGGAATTCGACGTTTGCGGGATCAATTTCTTTTGGAGTGGTAGCTTTCACGTAGGGAATTTTCATAAAATCACTCGAAATTGATCTGATGAGGCCTTCTACTTCATCTCTGAGGACATGTAAAAGAGGACTCTCCCCTTGAAACAGACGATTGAAATCGTTGAAGCGTTGGAGTTGGTGACTCAGAAATTCCAGGTCTACCAAATTGAATTTATTGTGAAGTGATTTCACGATGCGGTCATTTGCATGGGTCGGATCCTCATTTGCTGCCAAAACGAAATAATGCTGCAAGGCAGCGTATTGCTCTAAAATGCGATTGACGCATGCCTCTAACGAAAGCCACCGTGTTTGCCCAGGCGATAACAACTGATGAGGCTCTACATTGAAGAATTCTTGAAACTGTTTGTAAGTATCTTGCCTTTTGGAAGAGCGATGAAAATGGGCAAAAATATCACTACACAAATCTTCCAAACCTTTTGGCAATTTCAAAGCAGCGTACGACGATACCGGGTGAATCAGGTAGCACGAGCACTTCACAGTGACAACATTTGGGTATTCTGCCTTTGAAAGCTGGGAGACGGAATTGTGTTCGCCGAACGCGACGTTGGTGGTGTCGGAAGAATAACCAATGATATTTTCCATTGGAACGCTCAGTTCATTAAATGATTGCTTCACGGCTGAATAATACCCTTGGCAGACCCATCGTCGACCTCGATCATATCAAGCAAATATTGCTTAGACTGGAAACTTGCAATATCAAAATGCGTTGTTAAAATCGCCAGTTGCTTGACGCTGCTCTTGTCGGTTGTCTCGTCAATAATAAAGCTAAACTTACGAGAACGCAAAGTCGTCCCTGCTTCGTTCAAATAGTCAAAACCCGTAACCTGTCGAACAACGTTCGTTGCCCTTTGCTTAACAAGCTTAACATTTCTCAGTACGTTGTCACGAGGAAACAGTGATCGAAGAAGAGATACAAAGGCGTCCGAGATGGAAAGTGGCAGATTGTGTTCAGCAATGAATGAGCACAACTTTATCTCCATGGTAGGTGTTTCGTCTCGTGTGGTGGCTTCACTAAACATCCCTGAAATAGTGGGAATTTGCTCGGCTGCTCTGCTACGTTTTTGATGTTTATTACTACCCATGTGTCTCTTCAAGCCTGTTTTTGAGCAAGTCACCGTCTTGTCACATATCTTGCAAAACGCAGTAACTTGGTTGTTTGCTTCAACCTTCTTAGTTAACCAATTCTTAAATTCACTATTAGTAAGCCAACTATCAACAAAGGCTTGATCTTTCTTTTTTCGCTTTTTTGGAGGTTCATCTTGGCCAGAGGCAGTACTCGATGTAGGTAATTCGCTATCTTCATTACCCTCACTTTCCGATGAAGACGACATGTTTTTTTTCATGGGAAACTTTTAAACTCTGCGCAACATATATGGTAATGTCTGCGCATTTACATTTTACACGCGAAATATCATACCGAGACGGCTAAACGTAATGCAACTGGAAGAGAAGCGAAATGTGTCAATTTCATGAATACCAAAGCATTGCAACATAAGCAAAATCTGACTATTTCTGAATTCCTACATAACTTTGACACATGTGAATATGGAAAAAAGTACTTAGGGTACGAGATACGGTATAATTTTTCATTTATTTTTGGCGATATAAGTGCCTTGTTTAAGGAATTGTAAGAAAACTATAATTTCTTTCTTATTTCCTTCCCAAAGATCAAATTCCCTTCCAATTTCCTTCCAAACTCTATTTCCTTCCAAATTTCCTTCCGAACACTAAAATTTCCTTCTGGAAGGAAATTTCCTTCCTTATGGAAACGCTGATAATGCACCAGTGAACTGATATGCACCATTGAACCTGATATGCACTGGATTTTTTTTCTTGAGGTGCCATTTTTTCCGCTTTTGTCAAATTTGCGGCGACATTTTTCCCGCTGCCATTTTTCCATTCGATAAAAAAACCACAGAAAGCAAATTGCCGGATTCATTTCATCCGCGGCTCCCAAAAAAACAAATTAATATTTATAGTGTTGTTGCTACTAACGGTTAAAGCACGAGATCGGAAGTATTAAGTTTTGTATTCGCGTAATTCGCCATTTCCAGACATCCAAGTTAGACAGTCTCAAGGTCATAAAGGAAGAGAATTTTTACGTTTTGTTGAATTTTTGAAGAGGGAAGATGCCATATTGTGTTGCCTTTGGTTGTACGAACAGAGGGCATCCTCCCAGCTGAAGCAAGAGAATGGTGTTTCGTTTCATGCGTACGTACACCTTTTCGTTGTGTTGTGCTTTATTCTAAACTAATTAAACTTTCTGCACGCCGGCAGGATTCACATAATCGTAAAATAAATTCTGTAACTCTTTAATGTTATTATAGTGACTAGCAAATTACAGCGTACCGAATTTTTATTATGTACATCAAGATACATGTACAATAATGAGTTAGATGTTCACCCGAGTTGGGATTCGAGTTAGGATTCGAATTAGGATTCGAGTTAGGGTTCCTAAAAACAAAGTAACACATTTGTTATCAAAAATGTATGTAATGCTTCGTACCCGCGTCTGGAGCTAACCCTAATCCTAATCCTAGATCTCACACGAACACTAATCGTAATCCGAACCCCAACCCCAACCCCAACCCCAACCCCAACCCCAACCCCAACCCCAACCCCAACCCCAACCCCAACCGTAACCTTAACCCTAACCTCTATCTCAATTTGAATCCCTACTCAAATCCCAACTCGGATCTCAACTCAAAACCCAGCTCAGATCCCAACTCAAATCCCAACTCAAATCCCAACTCAAATCCCAACTCAAATCCCAACTCAAATCCCAACTCAAATCCCAACTCAAATCCCAACTCAAATCCCAACTCAAATCCCAACTCAAATCCCAACTCAAATCCCAACTCAAATCCCAACTCAAATCCCAACTCAAATCCCAACTCAAATCCCAACTCAAATCCCAACTTGAATCCTAACTTGGGTTCTTGCCATCATCCAAGATAATAATAGGAAATATGGTAATTCATCATATTTGGACAATGAAATGAATAATGATAGGACTGTAGGGGAGGGGAGGAGCATGCCTCATCACACTTGAGGTATTGAGATGGATTACAAAGCTAGCAAAAATTACTGGTATATAACAACCTTATATGCTGAAAGACTTTTGGCCTTAAAAACTTTATTTTTCAGTTACCATACATTGTATATTACTGTAGAAATGAGTGGATTGTTACCCTACAACCTTCATATCTCCATCCTTGACATACAGCACAAACTCATATATGCCGCTGTCCAGGCACTCACATGCACATATGTTCTGAAACACTTACATGTATGTTGACCCAAGCAAACCTGTATAAAGTCATATAATGAGTTGAGAGGCATTCACCCTTTCCAGATAACAAGAAAGAATAGAATGTCTCTTTCAGCTGTTGTGAGGAGTCAGTTTGATGAGATTATGATAATTGTGACACACAGAGATATTTTGCAATACAATATCAAAAACTCGAATACCATACCAATTCCTTATGATGATTATGTGTAGGTTTTGGTGATCTCTTCTAAATTATTTAAATTTCAGAACTTTGTGTGTATAAATTTCACAAAGTGTGTACATCTAATTATTTTTACTTATTTATTCTAGATATCCCAATCCTGAAAAATATCAAAAGTGGAGAGGAATTTGGATAGAAAATGTGATGAAAGCAAGGCCAGATTTTATACTAACAAAATTTAGTTGATTGTGTTCTGGCCATTTTGAATATATGATGTTTGATGCTACTGGAGAAAGTGTAAAACTGAAAAAAAAAATGCAATTCCAATTAAATTTCTTCTTTCAACAAAAGTACAAGTAAGATTCATCTTGTTTTCCTGTAATGATACAAAATGTAAAATAAGAAAATACTATTAAACCCAAATTTTATATCATCAGCAATTTAGTTGACTTTCATGGTCCTAAACATGTATGATGAACCAACTTAAAATATTACAAGCAATAATTGACTAAACTCTTTTATTATTTTTTACAGTATCAAATAACCCATCCATTGCCTGATATGGACATGGTTCCTGATAGGAAACAAAAACAGTCCGTCATTAATGACTCTAATTTTGGCAGTAAGTGCACTACTATCACCACAGCAGCAACTAACCCATCTAGGACTAACTCTGCAAGACACATGTATATCTAAGATTACTCATGATCATTCATACAGTATGTCATCATGAGAAGCCCTAGTAGTCTCAAACAGCAAATGGATAGGGTTATAAGGAGTAGAGAGGAAGCAAGCAGAAATCTTTATATATCCAAAAAGAAATTGAAAAGGCTAAAAATAAAATTGTCATCTTTACAGTCAGTTGTAAATAAGTTTAGGAAAAAAACTTAGTTTCTAATCAATACATAGGAATTATGGGAAAGACATTTTCTGGTGTTTTTTATAAGCTCAGTAGTAGGATCATTACACAGAATTAGAAGAGTCCTGTTGAATATAAATCTGAGCTCAGACCTTTCACTTTAACTCATAAATTGTGTTCTATTAAGGCTTGCAACTTTGTTCATAAATGTGTAAACCTTGCACTACCACATCCATCAGTAATTAGAACATGGTATCATACAATTGATGGTGAATGAGGTTTCAGAAAAGCAGCCAGTGGAGTTACTCCATTGAGAAAACTGGCAAGGATGTTGCATTCAGTTTGATTTTGGGAGAAATGTCCATCTGGAAGCATCTACAGTGAAATGGTCACAAATAACGTGGTTTCCGAATTTGTATAAATGATTACTCCATGCCACTTGAAAGTGATGCAGTAGTTCTCATGGCTGTTGCAATGAATATCAATTAGGAAGTCTCATGTGGATACTTTCTATTCGATGGCCTAAGTGGGAAAGAGAAGGCTGACTTAGTTACGACATGCATACAAAAATTGCATAATGTTGGTGTTAAGGTGGCTTCCCTTACCTGTGATTGTTCTACAGCCAATTTATCATTGCTTAAGTCTCTTGGAGTGAAGCTACATGTAACTGCAGACACACTGAGTCCATACTTTAAACATCAATGGGATCTATCCTGCAAGATCTCTTAAGTCCTTGATAAAGGTACAGTATCTGACATATGCTGGAGTTAGTGAGAATTGCACTTGGAGACCTAAACGTTCTTTACATCCTGGAAGGAAATGGTGTCTGATGGCAGTACTTTGAAGAGTTATGCAAGATGAAGAGTCTGAGGGACTGCATTTCGGAGACAAATGAAGATCAGCCCACATCAACGGGCAGTAACAGAAAATGAAAGTTAGCCTTGCTGTACAGTCTTTCGGTTCAAGTGTAGCAGATGCCTTGGACTACTGTACCAACAGCCTTCACCTGGTCAAATTCAGAAACTGTCAAGATACCTCAAAATTTCTTCATTTTTTGATCACTTGATTGATATCTTAAACTCAAGGAAACCCTTTGGCCAAAAGCTGCAAAGCTTCATTACAAGCACCCAACTACCAAGGTAACAATAAATTGCTGGATGATGCACCTGATTATACAATCCCGAGGGCGGCCACGCGCGCAACTGGCTATGCGCATGCGCTCCAGGTCTCCTGGGCCCGCCACGCTCTCCTCTTCCTCTTGAACTCCGCTTCCTGGTTGAATCCGCTGCTGCTGGTCCTCCAATCAAATGGCAATTTTCCCAAACTCCCGACTCCACTTCCTCCTTCATCCAGTGGAACATTCGAATTGGTCCTGATCTCCCACATGCTGGACCGAACTCAACCGACCACTTTCCACCTACCTTACTTACAGCCATGGACCTTCTGAACGTGGAATTACACTCTTGGGACATTGAAAGTACGGACAACTTACTTTCCTGTATTTTGATATGGAAACAGTCTGGCTCATCGTTAACAGGCACTATTCCAGTGCAAGAAAACGACATCCTGCCCACGCCACCAATACCGACGACCTTTGCCGATGATGGATATTTCTCTTCTCCCTCATCAGTACCACCACGTCTGAGCTCCGAATCAAACTGCACATGTTCGCCTTGTCCACCGATTTCTCCTCCTCCGTTTAATCTGCCTACTACAACTCTTGACTCCTCTTCTCAGCTGGAATCTCCGTCTCTTCCTGGCAACCTTACCCTTGAGTCTTCCCAGCCTGCCAAGACCACTCATTCTGCTACCACTACAACTTCAACCTCATCTTGTAATCACGTAACATGTAAACTCACGGAGAACTCTATCGGTGTTCTCCAGTAAAAGTAGTTAAGACCCAGCTCACAACAAAATACACACACGCTGAATAAAACTTGTCCAATACACAACACACAATACTCTAGATAACGGTACCTTCTGTACTCACTGTTAGACATTACTTGTAATCTTTCGTTTTGTTAACTTAGTCACGGTATACCCAACGCCATGCCATAGGACTTTTAACTTTCTTGTGTGTAATTTTAGATAGATAAGATAAGCCATCTGTTCTCATCAGCTTAATATCTGATATGCCAGGCAACGCCTGGCTCATATATTAAACTGATTTTTGGACCTTGGCCATGGGATTGAAGCTTGCTTCGCCCTGGTCACGGGTTGTCTCGGTCTTGCACTACATCCGAGTACGGCCCCTTCCCTTCGGGGAAGAACAACAATCAGGACAACAGCAAGAAGAATTGAAATGAAAGTGGTCAGAGTAGTGACTGTGTTTTGTGCTATTACGTTTCAGGTTAGATGTGTCCCGGGAGAGCAAGCATCGTGTCTCTGGGGAGCTGATGTGGACAACGTTGGATGGTTGGCATTTCCAAGGAATGACAAGATCACGAACCATCGTGCACCGTTTGATGGCATAGGGAATGAGATACGAGAAATAAAACATGGTAAGTAATCATCTCTTTCATAGCTAAGTTGATGCACTTAGCAGCTCTCCTACCACATGCGGCAGTGTGAAATGAACCAATCAAAACGTTGTCTTACGCCGGGAAAACTCATACTTACCTGACGCGAGAGGTACTTTGATCACGAAGGAAGTCCTCTCAGGATGAAGCCCTCTCATTGCACTTCGATTGGGTTGACTCCTGCGATTACCCCAAATGTGGGTAACTCGAGCGTATAATTTCTGGTAGTGGGGACCTGCGTTCGCGCTCGTCCCCTATGAAAATGTAAAACTCGAATCAAAACGTAGTAGTCAGTGAAACACGATGTAGATGCTGCTGGAGTTCTGTGTGTTCGTAACGATTTGTACGTCAACCTAGCCGGTGGAGCAGTGGCCATAAAAACACAATTGTGCAATGCCCATCTGTCTACCACCATACCATCGGGAAAACACCGGTTCTCGTCCGATCACCGAAGTTAAGACCAGTCGGACGGGGTTAGTATTTGGATGGGTGACTTGCCGCAGCTCGCTCGTTCAAGGCTGGCCCCGTAGTGAATTCACACATCACAGTGGTTTATGACACAGGATGATATGAGTACCGGTGTATAGTGGGGCGGATACGTGTAGAATTTGGATCGGATTGTGCACTTTAGGGTTAAAAGCGCCATATTTTGTAAAAATGATGGTTTTGTCAAACTGATGAAAGTCTGATATGGAGCCATCGCATATTTTGCCGGTGAAGCGAGTTAAAGGAGGCTATTAAGACGGCCACCATCTTTACCGGAAGTGAAAAGTGCCCTCATCACAACTAGTTGAAAATGCTTGAAGTTAATTCAAAATGGGTTTAGAAAATGCTATTTTTATGTTTACAGATTTGATTTATCGACACAATGCAGCGAGTAATTTTATAACTGACGTTTTTGAATGTTTTGTGTTATCTCCGTATTGACCGGAAGTACGTAGTTCTTTTCCTGGAAGTGGTAAATAACTCAATAAAAATTGGTGAAGATCTGAGGGGACATCATCATGAAGTACAATGAAGCTTCCAAGCATCATATTTTAAAGATGTCAAATCCCATGTAACAACAATTTAAGATCTAAGCAACACTTTAATGGAGGAATATCAAGATCTGATAGTTCCGGACACCAAGAAAATTGCTGGACCAACTGCAGTTACAAGTTTACGGCAGGTAGAGACCATTGGTATGGAACAGTGCAACATCTTCATCGCTGAGTGTCTTGTACATCGAAAGAGATCGCTGTGTGACCCGATAAAGAGAAACAAGCTCAGTTCTTTCAAGTTGTCCCCATCGACAGCATCATGAAAGACGGCACAACAACTTTCATCCATGAAATACGACTGCTTATTTTTCGCTTGGTTCTACATATCCAATCAGTCAAGGCATGGTGACTTAGACTAGTTTTTCAAGCACGAGAACCAGGGATGTCCACCAGCCTTATCTTGGTAAAATGCGTCTACCCAAGAAGAAATCTGATATAGATGAATGTCTACACACTTGTTCTACCCAGAAAAGTAAAATCCCCGGTGCTATTGACGTCCCCATCATCGACAGTGCTGCAGTGGTAAACGTGATCAAGCCAGGGACGGAAAAAAACTTTTTCGGTCACGCAAAGCAATAATTTTTACCATATTTAAAGGCGCAGCTTCGTTATGCGATATATGCTGGAAATATTGGAGCTTGGAGATATCTTGGGTGATATAACCTAAGCCCGGTATCTGAGTCTCAGTAGCTCAATGGTTAGAGAGTCACACCGGTTATCAGAAGGTTGCGGGTTTGATTCCGGTCCGAGGCTCAGAAATCGTTTTCTGTGGATAGAGCATGACGAACATTCATCAATCACCCAAGCTTCGCCATGTCAAATGTGTTGATATCGTCTAGAATGAATAATTTCACAACAGGCCACTACCAGAGGTAACGGAGGACCTGATGTCCGAAGGCAAGTTGCACCCAACAATCGGCTTCCACGTAATTGGAAATAGTTCCTCCGTGCTGACGAAAGCAAGCGTAAACTTTTTTCAGTTCTATGGCAAGCAGATAAGGTCTACTTTACTACGTGATGATGCCTCAAGCCTGGCTCATTAGACACGTGAAGAAGCCGATATGCTGTTGCATGTTCAAGACGCAGTACAACAGGGCTATGAGAGGGACATCATACGCACAGTTGACACTGATGTCCTAGTACTGTACAATGCAATTTTCAGCTACTGAGAGAACACGACCGACTAGAACTGTGGGTACCATTTGGGACAGGGAAATATCGTGACTCTCCATAGCACTTCTAGTGTTCCATAACTTTACCGTTTGCGACAGTGTCTTGTTTCCCAGGTAGAGAGAATAAGACTGTCCACGAAGTGTGGAAATCTTATCCGGACGTTACCGATGCCTTTCTTACACTTGCTGACAACCCCTTCTGTGGTCAATGACGTATGTATAGAGCATATTGAGCGTTTTGTGGTGTTGCTGTACGACAGAACGAGTACAAGGAAGAATGTCAGTGATGCAAGAAAACCGCTGTTTGATCAGAAAGGAAGAGCCCCAGAAGCCATTCCACGAGAGCGGCTCTTGTGGACCACACGACACGCGCTGTCTATCAAGCTGGCTACTGCTGGGAACAAGCGCTGACACCCAATCCAGTACTGCTGAGTCCACATGAGTGGGGGATGGACAGCACTTCCGGTCTGGACAGCACTTCCTGAGGACCTGACGTAACTAAGTCGTGCCACGAACTCATCAGATACGGATGTAAGAATGAGTATCACGCAAGATGTTTTTGTGTCAAGGCAGATTTACACGGTACTGCCCTCTGCTCATGCTCTGATGAGCGTGATAACATTTCATAAATTTAGAAACAAAACGATAAAATACATTGATACTGCTGAATTATAACGGAGTCAATGATGAATGGAAAATCCATTGTCAAACTTGTACCTATGAGTGTGTCAGTGTTGAAGTAACAAAAATACAGAATAAATAGATCTATGGGATAGAAAGACAAAGTTTACTTACTTCCGGTTAAATTTTTTTCGCTTCCGGTTCAAATTCTTGCACAAATAAAACCCCATTGTTCGATCATTAATGTAACTTTTCTTAAAACAATGGTATGTAGATTCTTTTGAGACGCTTTGGACAATGAATTTGTAAGAACCGATTTTAAACAAATGGGTTGCATCATTAAGTATTTTACTTCCGGTCCAAAATGGTGGTCATTTTGAATACCCAACATATCTTGCCCCCCCGTAATTTTTCCCAGTGGCTCCATATCCATACTTGCTGAACACCTAAAATCATTTTTTCGTACTAAGTTTCATGCTTCTAAGCTCACGTCGCACAATTCGTGCACATATCCGCCCCACTAGTAAGAAGGCCACAAAAAGGCCAGGACCGTCTAACGGAGTAAGAGTAAGGACTATCCCTTGAACAACGATTGAACCAGGAAAAATGTACCAGAAGTGGTTGAACTCTCGCACAAGTCGACGGCCCATAGCACTACGGGCCCTATAGTACGGTGGCCCATAAGTGTCACTACACATTAACAAAAACTCACTATTCATTAACAAGAACTCACTACACATTCACAGAAACTCACTACACATTCACAAAAACTCACTACACATTCACAAAAACTCACTACACATTCACAAAAACTCACTACACATTCGCCCTAGTCTGACGAGCTGCGATGGGTAACCAACATAGAGATCATAAGTAAACCTTAAGCAAGAGTTTTACTTACGATCTGTATGCATGCTGTCATGCTTTGCTTGCCGCCATGTTCTGTCCTTCGTGTGGCAATGAGTTACAAGATTCAGATAACTTTTGCTCTACTTGTGGGAGAAAAGTTGATGGCCGTGAACTGAAAAGTGCTACTGAAAAAGTATCCGATGAAAGGAAACAGGTCCCGCTTACGTTTAAAGAATTTAAAGCAAATAAGGAAAAAGAAAGGGCTCAGCACTTCCTACCACCCACCAAAATAAGAAGCAAAGCAAAACGAAAGTTCACTGCCAGTGAAAATGTCAATACGACAGTTAGAATAAACTCGGGCATTATGCTCTTTAATCAATAATCAACGTGGTAAAGCGCTGGTGTTAAGTTTGAAGAAAACAGCTACTGCTGAGGAACAACTGGAAGCCTGCCTAGATAAACATACAGCACACTCCAAAAATGTTATTAAGCCAAATGCGAAATATGTAATTCTATATTCCGATGGCAAAAAGGTGGAAAAGCTGAAAGAGGCCGATGAGCAGTTTGTGTTGCATAAATACAAAGCAGAATGTGGTAAACCATATCACAGACTTACATTTTTTCTTTGTCCCGAAGTTGACTATTCACTTTGCAACTTTACAACAATGCATAGTGGAGAGCAGTAGTGATGACAGTGGCGATGATCTTTGTCCGAATGTTTTGAAGGACGAAGAAGGTCAGCACAAGTCCAGAAAGGTAGAAAACAGTGATCCAGCAATTGTGCTTGACCTTTCAAATGGTAGTCCAGAAGTTAGAAGCTCAGTCTCGACAGTTCCTACCTGTACGAACGATGAAAACTCCAAAGCTAGTAGTTCTCAATCAAATGACCACTATGCATCAGAGTATGCCACCTTGAGTGAAATGTTTCCGCAGCTAGGTGATGATAAGATAAAGGAAACGTTATGTGATGCTCACTATAATATTGAGGAAGCCATTAGCAACATTCTGGAAACTGCAGCCCTTCAGACAACACCACAACAAGTATATGCCTCATTTGAATTTTGTAATGACATAGACAGTGATGAGGATTTTAGAAACACTGATGCGTTGCAAAACTGCGTTGATCCTTTGGAAACTGAAAATAAAGAGGACAGTACCAACGAAGTGCCAATTTCCAGCATGATTAGAAAATTGGCAGCTGAGAAGCTAAAAAGTGATGCTTCATTGAGAGTCAAAGTAAGACGGAGTAATGTTTGGGAAGATGCAAGATTCAAGATAAAGAAGTGCTCAGACAGTGATCTAAGGAACATCATTAAAGTTCAGTTTGTGGGAGAACCAGCTGTGGATATGTGTCAAAAAGGTATAGATGGTTATCATGCTTTCGATAAAATTTTTATTGTGTTTGTGAAAACTGTATTGTAAGATGATAAATCCTGATAAGTCCGACTCCAAGCCTTTCCCTGAAGAAAATAGCAGACCTGCGGAACATCGCACGCCTGGATTAACGTACGTGTGCGATGCGTTTTTAGCTGCGCGACAAAGTTTTCTGTTGTTTATCAAGGAGTAAACTCTCGGCTGTGACGGGCCTTCTCCGACCTCTTTCACAGTTCTCTTTTAGTTTAAGAGAGACCTTTCCTGTTCCAAAGCAATGGCATACCCTTTGGAATTGTCCTGCCAGTCCAGGTGACTGAAGATCTAATCAACAGGAAAGTTTTCAGGTACTTTTTCGCACTAAATTTAGACAAAATAACCAGCGTATCTATATTAATATACAGTTACAGAACGTTACCTGATGCTTTGTTACAGAGGTCGTACCAGTGATAAACGAACGCCCAGCGGTTCTTGCACTCCCTTTAATTTGAGAGCCACTCATTATGACTTATTCATATTTGGCATAAAGCTTGCACCAAGCAAATGTTATCATTGTGCGTCCAGTCTTGGCACCTACTTCGGTCTTCACACCTATTACATCTTCTTTCCCCCAACAATCCTTGAAGGTTACAAACATATTTAAGGTATTCTTGGTGATCATTATCCAGAGTAGGATTGACTAAGTCGTTCTGAGGAACAATGTTATGTACATGAGTTCCACTAACAGGACACAGTTGGTCCTCAACCCCACAGCACTCTGGAAAAAAAAAATAGTTCGTCAGGTTTCTCCGGGATTGTGTCATGTCTTGACGGACGAATGTAATGTGTGTTCCAATGTAATTTGACGAAATCTAAGTCGTGCTGAATGACTTCATTAAAACAAAACCATAGACACTCTGTGTGGTATATGTTACCATCGACGAACACTCCCCTGTCACGTAGATCCTTGAAAAGGTTTATCCACCAAGATGTGCGACTTTTCTTCAGGTGCGACCGCCAGGATTCAATTCGCTGATTTCCAGTCGAAGACCCATAACGATGTGCTTTCTCTCCGGAAAATTCATCATCATCATTTGCTTTCAGGCAACACTGAATACCAGCCATTGTACCATTTTCAGTGCCTGGGTCTGTTCTTAAAAGTCGCGGGCAACCTTGAAGCTCCTTTACACATTCCACATAATAGTTGGCGACAACTGCTGGATTGTTGTTGGTTCGTGTAACCTTCAACCACAAAACACGTCGACTGAAGCCATCGACAGCTCCATGTCATAGCCGTCAACATGCCAACACTCGTTCGGTCCTGATGTTTTAGAAGTCCTTCTCCTCAAACGATGGCGACTTCTTTCTTCGGTCCCAACCGGGTCAAGTTCCTTTAAAATCGTCTGCACCTTGGCTCTTGGAACACATACTCCGTATTTGAGTCTGAGGGTATACCACATGGAACGATACCCTTGACAACTGCTCGGGCCATCCAGCTCCTGCTGAATTGTTTCGCCAAGGTTATTTTCATCAACTTCCGAAACGTTCTTCCTTTTTAATCCATACTCGTTCAGTCGCCGCTTCAGTGTTGACATTGAAATGTTGACTTCATGATATTTCGCCAAGAAACAAAGAATCGTATCATAGTCATATCCCGCTAAGAAGTAACTTTCGATAATTTCTTGTTCTTTTTCATTGGATACTTTTTCAATAGCAGTTCACGGCCATCAACTTTCCTCCCACAAGTAGAGCAAAAGTTGTCTAAATCTTGTAACTCATTGCCACACTAAGGACAGAACATGGCGGCAAGCAAAGCATGACAACATGCATAGAGATCGTAAGTAAAACTTTTACTTACGTTTTACTTATGATCTCTGTGTTGGTTACCCATCGCAGCTCGTCAGACTGGGGCGAATGTGTAGTGAGTTTTCGTGAATGTGTAAGGGGTTTTTTGAATGTGTAGTGAGTTTTTGTGAATGTGTAGTGAGTTTTTGTGAATGTGTAGTGAGTTTTTGTGAATGTGTACTGAGTATTTGCGAATGTGTAGTGAGTATTTGTGAATGTGTAGTGAGTTTTTGTAAATGTGTAGTGAGTTTTTGTGAATGTGTAGTGAGTTTTTGTTAATGTGTAGTGAGTTTTTGTTACTGTGTAGTGAGTTTTTGTGAATGTGTAGTGAGTTCTTGTTAATGTGTAGTGACACTTATGGGCCACCGTACTATAGGACTTAAAGGGGAATCAAATCTCAAAACAAGATCAAGTGTAGTATCTGTTCTTATCAGCTTAATTCAGTGCTCGCTTGGTCTGGTCAGCAGGCTATTTTCTACCATTTTGGTCTCAAATTACGTTTTGAAACACGAAGATTGTGATTATATTACATTTGGAGTGATCTGGATTATATTTTTGACAGATTTTTTATCATATATATTTTGGATCACCCTTTGACCTTTACCAGGAGTCATACGAACATTCGATCATCATCTGGTTTGGCTATTTATCGTTGAATTGCCTTTATTTGAAGATGTGATCTTGGAAGCGCATTGGATTGGTTGTCTCCTTCCGAATTTTGGTTAATTTCTGGCGAGTACTTTTTAAATTATTTCAATTTTAATTTTGACTGTTGGTACTACAGCTGTGGTTTACAGTTACTTAGCAACAACGGAATTTGGTTTTTTTTCTGGTTCCTCTTTTCCGATTTCACCGAATTTGGTATCTGTTTGATGGCTTATCTCTCCTCTATTCATTGATTTATCTTGTATTTGGTTTCAACTTGTGATTTATCAGTTAATTAAATTGAATTGAATTGGTGGTCCTTTTCATTATTACGTTGATCGTGTGCGGGGTTTACCCTGTATCGTCATACTGCATCAGTTATGTCTCAAATTTCATCGGACTTATTTCACTGCCCTAAGTGTAACTTTACCTCAAGCTCCAGGAGTGGTCTTGGGGTTCATCGCATCAAAATTCATCCCCTTGATGATTCCTCTATAGAAACAGTCTTGGTGGTAAGATCCTATCTTGAAGGAAAAAGATCTCTATGTTGCATTTGTGGAAATACCATAGCGAGTTTCCCGAACTTCAATCGACATTTCAAAAATAACCATCCAAATACTTCTCTCTCAGTCACTGGGTTTTGTTCTACATGCAAGTAAGAATATCCTAACGCTCAAGCTGCCAGTCTACATTGCAAAGTTTCTCATGGAGTCTCCAAGAAGAAAAAATCAAAAGTTCCTCCTTCGGACCCTAATTCAACACCGATTATTTCTTATGTTGGTTCGGATCAAGTTTCAATTTGCGAACTATCCCAAAATAACCCTTATAACTAACCTTCCACTCCTCAACTAACCACCCAAATTTCAAAGTCTTCATTATTACCTTCAATTGAACAAGATGATTCTGGAAAGGTGTCTATATTGAATGACTCACATCCTCTCCATGAGATCCTGGACAATCCTCCACCATCGTCCTCCTCCTCCCCACCACATGGGCTCCTGACATCTCCTCCAGTCCCACCTTCGACCACGAGCGACTCCACAGAAGTTGCTCCCTCAGCAGCTCTCGAAAGTCTCCATCCTTCACTACCTACCGAAAGTTCTCCAACTTTGCGAGAAATGCTCTCCGAGCTTTTTCACCAACCAATCCTACCATCAACATCACTACCTCATGTCCCACGTACAGTTGCTCAAGTCACCCCATCGAACTCTAAAAAGACTGGAATGCTACCTCGTAGTATCAGGCTTCACGACTGAATGAAGCCAACATGGGGGCAGCCATGTAGGTCAAAAACACGCGTGGGAAAAAGTTGTATTGAACCTTTACTTTTCATTGACAGTTAATTCTGACAAATATGCAGTCCTACCGACATTTTCCTCTACTTACTATGGATAGAAAAGAAAACTGTCAAAAAATCCGAACGTTGGGTGATGTTTTCACAATAGGTTGCGTGTTTTATTGCGTAAGGGACTGGAATGACCTGCAAATTGACCTACATGTCAGCCTCCATGATGGCTTCAAAATACAGTTTGCAGGTATCGTTCCAGTCTTTTTAGAGTTCAATGAGTCACCCACTCCCAAGCCACCACCACCAAGTCCACCGTCCATCCTCCAGAGCCTGCTTCGCGATCCATGAAACGTCGGCCGGTCGCATCCGAGTTCTTTAACCACTACCGCTGTGCACCGCCACCTCCTCCAGTATCCGATCGTGATGCTCAGCCTACCTCCCCTTTCCATCTTTCACTTGACCTATCCCACGTCCGACCAACGTCCTTAGAACCTACCACCCGGATGTATCCTGCAGACTTACCTTCACCAGTCCCTGACCACGCTGAACTGCCTTCCACACTGACCTTCGATCCAGCTGTCTTTCATAGCCCCATTATTGATGGACTCGCATCGGCTGCTTTTCCCTCCACCACCACCACCACCACCACCACCACTGACCTCCTTGCCTCCTTCCATGATCGCTAGTCCTCCACTTTCACCACCGACCTGTCGTGGGATGATTTCTTCACCCAATGCAGTGATTTCGCCTCCAGCTGCCTCACGACAGCGCGAGCTGTTTCAGAAACCCAGCAACACCGTTCACCCCAACGTCGTTCTGTTAGACCAAACTGCCGCCCGTTCCACTCCTCACGCCACCGTATTCTCTTCGATGCCGCTGAAGCCAAACGCCTTCAAATGTTATACCGGCATTCGCGTAAACGAGCAGCTCGGAAAATGCTTGGCAACAACAAACCCTTTTACACTGGCTCTCCCAATGATGCCCACAGTTTCTTCACCAAGATGTTCCAACACAACCAGTGTGACACCTCTACTCTGATTGAGGAATTAAACATTCATGTACCTTCCATTGAAGTTGATGAGAACCTCTTCTCGCCTCCCACTGCATACGAACTCCAACGACAACTTGCTTCTATGATCAACTCCGCTCCCGATCAAGACCGTGTGGAATACCACCACCTTCGTTTCGTAGATAAGCAATGCAAAATCTTCTTAATCTTGTCCCTCATCTTTCACTGCTGCTTTATACAACGAGAAGTCACCGCTCCTTGGAAAACAGCTACCATTATCCTATACCATAAAAAAGGTCCTTCTGATTGCATCTCCAATTTCCGCCCGATAGCACTCATGTCGTGTCTCTATAAACGTCTCATGGCTATCCTGGCTCGACGTATTTCCCAATGGGCAACCTCCAATGGTCTTCTATCCGACGATCAAGGAAGTGCCCGCCCTACCGAAGGTTACTACGAACATGGTTTCCTCCTGCAATCCCTTGTCGGAGACGCGCTTAGCCTTCAGCTTGGCTAGACTTGCGAAACGCTTTCGGTAGCATCCCTCACTCTGCTATTTTCACTACCCTTCGCCACATGGGCCTTCCTCAATCACTCATCGACTTGATCAGGAATTCACACTGACGCCACAACAGTTATACGAACTAACCATGGCTTGTCTCCCGAGATCTCCATCCAAGCAGGTGTTAAACAAGGCTGTCCCCTTAGCTCCATTCTCTTCAGTCTTACTCTGGAGCTCGTTATCCGTAAGATTAAAGCCTCCGCTCAACAGTGCTCACATGGTCCTGCCAAGCGTCATGGCTTTTCCCTTTCAGTTCTGACATACGCTGACGACCTCGTGCTTATCGCTTGCCGAAAAGACAGCCTATCTTCACTTCTACTTGCTGCTTCCTTTGCCGCTTCGACACTTGATTTGCAATTCTGCCCGGACACGTGCGCATCCATGTCTTTCACTAACTCCAAACAAGCTCCTCAACGTTTTGGGCTGAACTCTTTTGTCGTACAAGACCAAGCCATCGCTGCGCTCGATGAAGAGGACCATTACCGTTACGTGGGAATCCCTATTGGTTTAATCCACAACATCGACAACCTTCCTGACCTCGTTGATCATCTTATTCCGGACCTCATCAAGATCGAGGAATCGCTGCTTGCACTTTGGCAAAAGCTAGACACAATAAAAACATTCATCCAACCAAGCCTTACTTACGCTCTCCGTGTTGGCAACCCCAGGAAACAATCCATCGAATCTTACCGGTCTACACTCATCTGTGTAGTGCGGAAAATCTGTGACCTTCCTACACGTGCATCTACCTACTACATCTTCGCCTCAAAGCAAGCTGGCGGTCTGGGCTTTCAAGATCCGACACGTGAATGTGACATTCAAACGATCGTCTAGGCTGTCAAGATGCTCTCATCCACCGACCCCACAGTCGTTGGAATTGCCCGTGCCGAACTACTACAGACCGTCCGGTATGCTACCCAGGATATTCCTACTCCCACTCTGGTCTCCTGTTACCTCTCCTCCACCCATGAACCACGATGGTCCAACATGCGATATCGAACTCAATCCTTATGGACTCGCACACGGAAAGCTTCTAGATGTCTTCAAATTCACATCCAAGTACCTGAAATTGGTCAACCCACCATCTCCACAGAATCCGAGGGTCCTATTCAACCACTTGACGTCTGCCGTTTCCTTCACTTTTACGTCCGCGACCATGCAGCTTACCAATTGTTACAGCTGAATGATCAAGACAGTTGCTCGTGCCCATACCCAAGATAAGTACGGAAACGGGTCCTTTTGGCATTTCACCGGAATAAACCTTTGTTTTAGAGATTGGCGATTTATTCATAAAGATTTATAATCCGTCTCAACTGTCCGAGCCTGAATGCCAACAAATCTCGCTGGTCTGACACATCCCCTAGTTGTCGCCACTGCGTGGATGATGAAGCCCTTCCACATGTCCTTGATCACTGTGGTCTCAATATGGTCCTGATCCGCCAGTGCCGTAACAAAATAGTAGAAAGACTCACGAACGCGGTAAGTTCTGGAAAAATTACCACAGACCGCTCCGTTGCAGAATCCAACTCTCGCCTCCGCCCAGACATCGTCATTTCTGAAAGAAATAAGGTTACTATCATAGATGTTTGTTGTCCTTTTGACAATGGATCCGAAGCCTTGGCAGAAGCGGAACAACAAAAGATCAACAAATACGCCTCTCTCAAAGATCATTTCATTGCCAGAGGCCTCAAATGCAAGGTTTTTGGATTTGTAATTGGCGCACTTGGATCCTGGCACCCGAACTATGAGCATGTCCTGAATAGGGTTGGAATGACCAAATCATACAAAAATCTCTCCCGCAAGTTATGTTGTACCGACGTGATCCAAGGGTCGACGGACATTTATCGCCATCACCTTGGATTGAAGGATGTATAAAGACTATGCCTTCGAACACTCTTATCATAATTATCCAATGAACTTTCCTCAGTCGAACTGTCATGACACGTGTATTAATGGGCAAAACATCTACTTGATGTTTGTCATAACAGTAGGTTAAGGCACATACAACATCAATCCATACACGGAAATATATCTTGACCAAACTCACTGCATACATGACCTAGATAGCTGTACCTTACGTACCATTAGTTATTTCTGTTTTGTTCTTAGTTTATTAGGGCTACGGTCGCCACTTAGCAGTAACTCTCATATTGTACATATTCTTAGATCTTTTCAGTAGGATTTTCATAGGTTAACATGTAAATAAGCGTACTTAATAATAATATATCTGTTCTTATCAGCTTAATTCAGTGCTCGCTTGGTCTCTGGCCAATATGTCTTTCACTCTTGTTATTCTCAAAGTAAACTTTAAACTTTTATCTTCTGCAAGAGTTATTATTCATCGAAAGAAATTTGTCCGTTCGTTTATATGCCAAGAGAAGTCGCCACCTTGATTATTTGTATACTTTTCTCGATATTGTTTGTTTCGTCAACTGTCATGGTCATTAAAAGTCCATCTGCAATGAATTATTCACCTGGTCTACTTCCTACACCTCGAAGTCGTCCAAATCCTGGCCTCCGTGCCGAGAATTACATTGGTTCGTCATTATATCCTATTCCGTTTCAAGCCGTAATTATGCTGGATGGCTGCTCACTATCAGATCTCGTATCTTGGGACTTGTCTGTATCATCCAAAGTTTTGAAAGTGAAATTGGATTGGTCCTGCGATACTAAATCTTCCTCCAATTATAATTTACAAGAAAAGATTCTTCCGAACTTAGAGCCCGTTTACACGATGCCGGTACGAAACGAAACCGTAACAAAATCATTACGGTTAGGCCTTGCGTTCACACGATATCGGTGTGAAGAAACATGAAACCGTAATGCTAACCGTAATGATTTGAAACCGTAATGAAACTGTACCTCTACCGGCATCGTGTGAACGACTTACCGTAATAATTTCATCACGGTTACACGAAACGTTTTTCGCCGCCAATAAGTACCGGTTAAATGAAGCGAGAAAGCGGAAGTTTACTAACAAAACAATAAAAATGAAGTTAGCAAAGCTATTAGGTGTTTCTAATGGTGATTCTTTTGTGTTTGTGCAATGTGTTACATTTTAATTTATCTTTCTTACAAAAACATCTGACGGACTACACAAAGAAACGGCGATTTTTAATATTTATATTGCAACTTGGTACAAACAAAAACAAAGGAAAAATAAAAAAGAGACGACGACGGCGATTTTGGACGCGACCAAGACACTTCCTCATCGGTCCAAGCAAAGTTTCGGACCGATTCGTCCGATGTTTTTTGTTTTTTCGTCGGAGGCGTATTGGCATACTGATTAACACGCAAGTGACTGCGAACAACACGATCAGCAATAATTTAAAATCTTGTAATCGTAACGGTATCGTGTAAACGGAACAGCAAAACGGCATGAAATTATATCGGTACCGTGTGAACAGGTTCGTACCGTGATATTTTGATACCGGCGCAGTTTCGTACCGGTATCGTGTGAACGGGGTCTGTATATGTAAGTCTCGGCACGGGTAATTGGACGTGCCGTGCCCAAAATGTTACAGTGTAAAGAATCTTCCGAGACCTGACAAATAAGGTAAAAAGTAAAAAGGTTGACAACTACTGTGACTAATCTCAAAGAATTCCAATGTTTCGAGCAAAGGCACTTCGTCGGAGAAAGGAACGTGTTCTCACAAAACCTTTGCTCGAAACGTTGGAATCCTCTGAGACCCCGTTCACACGATACCGGTACGAAACTGCGCCGGTATCAAAATATCACGGTACGAACCTGTTCACACGGTACCGATATAATTTCATGCCGTTTTGCTGTTCCGTTCACACGATGCCGTTACGATTACAAGATTTTAAATTATTGCTGATCGTGTTGTTCGCAGTCACTTGCGTGTTAATCAGTATGCCAATACGCCTCCGACGAAAAAACAAAAAACATCGGACGAATCGGTCCGAAACTTTGCTTGGACCGATGAGGAAGTGTCTTGGTCGTGTCCAAAATTGCCGTCGTCGTCTCTTTTTCTTTTTTCCTTTGTTTTTGTTTGCACCAAGTTGCAATGTTTTTGTAATAAAGATAAAATGTAACGCACTGCACGAACACAAAAGAATCACCATTAGAAACACCTATTAGCTTTGCTAACTTCATTTTTATTTTTTTGTTTGTAAACTCCCGCTTTCTCGCTTCATTTAACCGGTACGTGTAAAAGTTTCGTGAAACCGTGGTGAAATTATTACGGTAAGGCGTTCACACGATGCCGGTAGAGGTACAGTTTCATTACGGTTTCAAATCATTACGGTTAGCATTACGGTTAGCATTACGGTTTCATGTTTTTGCGTACCGATATCGTGTGAACGCAAGGTTAATTTCAGCTCTTCGCCTCCATGACCAATCTCGTCTTCTTCATCAAAGATTTCTATGCGCATTGAATGGCCTATTTCCAAACCATCTATGCCTAAATCTCCGTTAAAATTGACGCCTGGTTCACGCATAGTATCTCCGTCGCATCCTAAAGTACCTAAAACTCCTCTTCTAACCGAAAATAACACGTTTTTTGGTTCTGGATATAACAGCAACAAGTCGTCCGTTGGTTGCTATGGCTTAATCATTCAAAATTGACGCCAAAACTCTCCTTGAATTTCTCAACCGAATTTCAGTCCCACTCCAAAGAAATTCAAACATGATATATTCGTTAATCCTCAGAAACCTTCCTCATCGAAATTTCCTCGTACATCTCATAGTAATTCGTCCACCTCTACCAATCCTGAGATAATTAATTCCGAAATGAACTTAGCAACGACCGAGAATAATATTATTTCAAATCCGGATTGTTCTAACTCAACTTCTTCTGATCATCCGTTGATTTCCGCACCTATTGCTGTTTGTTCTGTTTCTACTTCTATGAATGATCATTCAACTGACTCCAAAATATCTCCGACCTCTTCAAAAGCTTCTTCAACAGATAGCTGTGACACAGAATAAAGAATTAACCAGAAGTCTCACTCGCGAGGAAATTAATTTGATAGCCATGGGAAGCGCACTAGCCATTCATACTTGAACTGTCGATGTTTTCCACCACTCTCAGAAGTCGCCGGAAAGAGAAAGAGCTGGTCAGGTTTCCGGACGTTCTGAATAAAGCGCAATTTTTCTGCCGGAGAGAACCGGCCAATGGTCACGTAAACGATCCCAATATCAAAAAGAGAACAATCTTATTTGCGACACACGGATTGTCCACGCGCAGCCACATCGTAGCACTAATCAATGATGGGTTTGCGATGGGTTCACCTTAATTAATTCAAGGTGCTTGACCAATAAAATACAGTTTTGATGGGTTCACTTTAATTGCCTGTGAGGTTTTAGCCAATAATATGAAGTTTCGATGGGTTTCCGTGGGCTTCACGCAAAGAAGCACTGGTTTCCGAGTTTCCATGCGATGGCTCACGCCATACGCGAATCCTCTTCGCTCATTCGGTTTGATTTTGCGGTGAATTCCGCCAAATTTGGCGCCCGGTGGTGCCAGCGGGGAGAAGCGATAATAAACACAATAAAAGCAAATACATTGTGCATGCTTATTTTTTATGAAAATTTGATGGGTTTCCGGAAACCCAGCGAACCGATCTGGATCCACCCCTGATCAGTGGGTCTCCCTTTTACGAGTATAATTGTTGGACGTTAAGCAGAGCAAAATGCTAAAGTTTGGATCGTTCGAAAACGATCCCGTCAGCAAGGGGTTAGAGTAAGAAACATACTCCGAAGAATACCATCGTGTAAACTCAATTGAGTTTACAAGATGGTATTCTTCGAAGTATGTTTCTTACACTATTTCTTCAAGTTGTCGGCTGGTAATGGTTTCTAGTATGGGGTTAATTAAGCATATTTAATTATGTACTGTCAAACTAACCTTTGGAAAAACTACTATGATTTAATACAACCAAAATCCTCAAAATTTGAGAAACCCCTTTATTCTCTACGTGTCCTTTTTCCAAATCAAACATTGCTTTAATCAGGATTTGCAGTACTCCTGGAATTTTATGATTTCTTTCCAGGATCCTGGAAAATTTGTGGAAAAACAGCTGTTTTTTGGGCACTCCTGCAATTCTCCTGGAATTTTGTAAAGAATTTGAAACTAGACAAACCAGAGCTGCTAATTCGTACATTCACAAAAGTTCCTTTTTTCATGCACAAAATAGATTTGTTTGCTTTTGTCCTTGCTTTTCTGTCAAATCCAAATCGAATTGACTTTTGAATTCATAATTGCTTAATTCTTTTATTGGAACCAACAAAATAATGTTGTACTGTTGTCATAAGGAATCGTACATTCTTGCTCTTTATTCCAAAGAAGAACACTAGGGGTCAGGTCCTGGAATTTTGTGATCTTTCATCAGTATGAACCCTGTTTAATTTCGATACTAGAAGAACTCAGATGTGAAGTTTTTTATGGACTGGTTTTTTATAACTTTTCCTTTGTATAGTGACATGGTCACGGATGGTGAAGGTACTGTTTCAGTGAGTCTGTTTCAAACTTACAATATACTAGTCAATATGGAGGCAAAGGCTGGATTTCATTTGGGGAATTGTAGTATTGGCCAGATTATGCTTTGGTGTCTTATAGTTTATTTACATTCCTATCTTGACTACAAGGTCATTCAGATTAACCCAGTATGATGCAAGCACACAGAGAATTACCTTCTGATGAGAATTCAAACTGTAGAGGGAAACCTTCAAAACATGGAAGTGCCTTTCAAGGACACTTTATAAAGGCAAAAATGATTTTTTATGAGCTATATGGTTGTTATATTTATAATATAAATTATTTCTAAAATTTAAATCGTATTATAATACAATGGTAAAGACTGGGAAACCTGGATAAGTAGTTTTCTGAATTCCAATAATGAACAACATTTCTAGAGGATCATTGCCACCCACTGTTAAATAAACATACATTGAAGTTACTGGTAGGGATTGTAAATTTAATAAAATGTTGTACACTTCCCAAAAACAAAGTCCTGTTATTATTTTTTTAATTTCATATTTTTCTTACTGTAAGCTATTGTAAGACAAAGCTGTCATTCTTAAAATCAAGTTTATTGTTAATGAGTAAGATGTCAAAGGTAGTTGCTGGCAATGCTTGCATGGTCTTACCCACACATGGAAATCAACCATAACATGTTTAACCCATTGAGGGGCTAGGGCACACTTTAATGTTTTATTCACCTAAGTGATGAGCCCTGACGCACCCTTGCACCTGAATGGGTTAATAGACAATCTTAGGCAATATTTACACTTTATGCCCAAGTAAATTTTGGATGGGTACTTCAATGAACACACCTATTATGCTAGAATAAAATATATACATTACAACTGCCATTATAGTTTGTTATTTACATACTATACACGTAGACTTTCACCTCATTAGCCAAATTATTTAACTTAAATTATCCACTGTATGCTGTTGATAATTAAAGTTTAGGCCTTTCCAAGCATTACAAACAAATACATACGCATAAATTCTGAGTTGTAACCATAAGCCGAAGTCTACGTACCGTATGTACCTTATCAAACTTCACTGTGGTTGGTTACTTCTCCCGAAACTCTTTACTGATTCAATCTTTACTGAAAGGGATAAATAGTTTTATAGATAGATGTTCTTTCGCTGATTTACTGTAGCTTCAAAGATTTCTTAGCTCCTGATAATGTAATGCAGTGTATGCACACATCCAGTGAGTTTTAATCGTTTCAAGTCAAACATTTAACACATACAACAACTGCAGTTAAGTAACTTTTAAAAACTGTACTAGTCAATAGAAATTGTAATGTGATTATAAAAATGTAGTGTAAATGGAGTTCAAATTATTTGAATAAATTTCAGATTACTAGACGGACCATTAAATGTGGTGAATCACCGAGAGACAAGGATTGTTAAACTGCCTAATTGTGATCAGTTTTAGCGTACTATTCCGAATTTTTTTATCAAAAACAGTCAGTTTGCCTTCGCTTTAACTGGTTTTGATCGTAGAATCGCCATCCGACGTCCAACGTTTGCCAGATCCCTTGAAACTGAACTATTCCATATTGTTTTCTTCTGGAAATGACTCATTTATACCCTCCAAGAACATGGCGAAAAACCATGACCAGTCGACAACTTCAAAAAGTATAAAATAAAACATATTCCGAAGAACAATGTCATCTTGAAAACTCAAGATATGAGTCAATTCAAGATAAAACTATTGTTGAACCTGTGATATTTCGACATTATTGACTCATATCTTGAGTTTTCAAGATGACATTATTCTTCGGAAGAACATGGCGGCCGTTCAACTTCCTGAGTGCGCTAGGCGGCATGCGCGAGGACATGTACATCAAAGGTACCGACCCCGAGTGAGACTTCTAGTTAATTCTTTATTCTTTGGCTGTGATTCGGCTCCGACTATGTCAACAACCTCTAAGTTAATTATTGATGATGATGATAATTCTCACACTGAGGAAAAAAATTCTAAAACCGTTATCTGACAAGCCAAATCCTATCGTCGTTCAGCCTTCTACTTGTCCCGATTCTACTGCCTCGAGTTCTTCTTCGGTTCCTGATGTCCATCTTCGATTAAAAAACAAAATACGGCTATCAACTCTCAAAAGAACCTTCCGTTGAATGTTGTTGTTTCATCACCGTTGAATTTGAATGATATTCCTGTGCCACCTAAAGGTTTTCATAAAGTATTTTTCGACTCGCCAAATCCTCTTCCAATCGTTGGTGATGGTTTCCTTGATCCAAATATCAGAGCTTGTTTTATGAATATTCAAGGATTATGCCAGGCAATGCCTGGCTCATATATTAAACAGGTTTTTGGACCTTGGCCATGCGATTGAAGCTTGCTTCGCCCTAACCACAACCGCTTCCCTTCGGGGAGGAACAACAACCATCACAACAACGAGAAGAATTAAAATGAAAATGGTCAGAGCAGTAACTGATGTGTTTTGTGCTAATAGTTCGCACTGCTTCCACCACTTTGGAATCCATGATGTCACAGGTATCTAGTACAAGCAAGTCCCACTCTGCTCTAAAAAGGGGTTCCCCATCTCTTCGATGGTGTTGAATAACGATTGCACTTGCTTTGGAATGTGATTTGGACTCCGCGCATTTGCTCGTGGTGACGGAGATCTCATTTACGTGACTCTCCTTCACCGTTATGTGATTTCTTTAGAATCTCGAAATCATTTATTATTCTAAACGATTGGAATACATTTCGGTAAGCTCTGCTAACCGGAACACGGCAATACTAGAAATACGTGAACGCAACAAATCCTCGCCCACTCTTCCAATATATCTCTCGAGGATCCAAGTAACAATGATAATTTTTCAAAGTTGTCAAAAAGGCAAATCGTCCTTACTATAACTGGAAGAGATAATGCAATAAAAAAACACAATATTTGGCCACAAATATTAACAACCCAAACTGGAAATTATTTTACATTCAAACTGCTTGTCGCCATATTTACTTTTAAAACTTCTATTCTGTTTTATTAAAACAAAACGTTTGGCGAGAGTAACCTTTAACGGTTTAATAAATAATAAGAGATTCATTCTTACAATTCTGTTGCTTATCAATGGATGTTGATAGCAAAACCTTGCATTAATTGCGATCTTGAGAAATTTCGAGTCGTTTTCCAATCAAACTTTTCACTCATTTTGCTTTAAAGAAAGATTTTTTATTAGATAGCCAGGCTTTCCGTCTTAAAATTGGATCAATCTCAAAGGTTAGCGGTCTGATATCAGCATCACGGACAGCTCATGAGTAAAAATTTTTTTTGTTATTTTTTGTCTCAAAAAACTGATAAATTCTATGTTATCTCAAAGTTGGTTGCAAATGTCTATTAGAAGTGCTATGAAGAAGATTTATGCTAAGTATTCATCCGACGGTACAACACTTTGTTGACGAAGATGAAACGAATTACGAAACGAACGAAATAAACAAAGAAAACATGAATGAGTTCTGCATTTTTATTGCTGACCAAAAATCGGAAAATACAAAACATAAAACAAAATACGACAAGCATTTAGTGGCAACTCAATACAAACGGTTCGACGGTAAATTTACGCGAAGACGACTTTAAACTTTCTCGAGAGGTTTTAAAATCCTGAAGAAAGCATTACTGATCGAATACGGTAAAGGTCACCATGCACAACTCACTCTCGAGGTGAGAAAGACTAAAGCGGACAACTGTTTTGCCGAAGAATAATTTGGTGACCAAAATCAAGTAGCCCTGCAGCGAGTTACCTGGTGGCTGTTTACCTTGTATTTTTGTTTCGAGCCAAAAGTTTATCCTAACGTCTCCAGTGGGGCGACATTTCATAGGGAAAAAAATCCTGATTGAGGCGATGAAATCTTTGTGTAGAAAGCGCAGAAAGCATCCAAAGATTGTCATGGCCTGGACAACTCTTCTGGACGATGAGTGTGCTATCCCACTCCTCAAGCAATTGACCGTAAACGCTGTCCGGTTAAATACTGCAAAATGTCCAAAAGTAATCGTCCTACAGAGATGAATGAACCACAATCTTCATTCTACTTTACCAACTAGAAATACGTGCACGCAACAACCCCTCGCCTACCCTTCCAATATATCTCTCGCGAATCCAAGTGACAATGATAATTTTTTTCAAAATTCTCAAAAAGACAAATCCTCCTGACTATAACTGGAAGAGGACATGCAATAAAAAAAAATCCACACAGAATTTGGCCGCAAATAAACAACAATACAAACTGGAAATTATTTTATATTTAAACTGCTTATAGTCATATTTACGTTTAAAATTTCAATTCTGCTTTATTAAAACAAAAAGTTTGGTGAGAATAACGTTCAACAGCTTAACAAATGGTAAGATGTCCATCCTTAGAATGAAATTATTAAACAACGAATGATAAGATCAATACCTTGAATTATTTGTGGGTTTATGATAAATCGTGTTGTTTTCCTCACTCATTTTGCCTTAAAGAAAGATTGTTTTATTGGATGACCAGACTTTCCGTCTTAAAAGTGGAGCATTCTCATAGAATATCAAACGGATACCAGCATTATGGACAGCTCATGATTGAATATTTTTCTGGTATTTTTTTGACTTAAAAAATTGATAAATTATACGTTATCTCAAAGTTGGTTACAAATGTCTTTAAGATGTGCTATGATAAGGATTTATGCTAAGTATTCATCCGGAGGTACAAGACTTTGGTGACGAAGATGAAACGAATTACGAAACCGACGAAGTAAACAAAGAAAACATGAACGAATTCTGCAGTTTTATCGCTGACCAAAAATCGGGAAATACAAAACATAAAACAAAATACGACAAACAAACCTTGTGCAAGTTTTGTCAAAAGAACAAGAAGAGGGAAATAAAAGAGGTACTTTTTCCCAAGGCAAAACATCAATTAAAAGAAAAATGGCGTATAAACCTGCAACTCTTGCGTATTTTCAACTAAGCATTCAGTGGCACCTCAACAAAAAATGTTCAACGGTAAATTTACACATAGACGACTTTAAACTTTCCTGAGATGTTTTAAAATCCTGATGAAAGCATTACCGGTCGAATACGGTAAAGGTCATCATACACAAATCACTCTTGAAGTAAGAAAGACTGAAGCGGACAACTGTTTTGCCGAAGGAATTTTTGGTGACCAAAAACAAGTAGCTTTGCAGCGAGTTACCTGGTGGCTGTTTACCTTGCATTTTTATTTCGAGCCAAAAATACATCCTAAAGTCTTCAATGGGGTGACATTTCATTGCGAAAAAATCCTGATTGGGGCAATGAAATCTTTGTGTGGAAAACGGAGAAAGCATCCAAAGACTGTCATGGCCTGGACAACTCTTCTGGATGACGAGGGTTCTATCCCACTTCTCAAACAATTGACAATGAACGCTGTCCGGTTAAATACTGCAAAATGTTCAAAAATAATCGTCCTACAGAGATGAATGAACCACAATCTTCATTCTATTTTACCAATAAACACCAGCAAAATTCAGGCGGTAATATTTGGTACAAGAAGATCTCCCTTCGGGAAGAATGAAGTCAGGAAGCTACTTTTGAAAGCTGCTCAAAACAATTCCGTTCGGAGAACTTGTACTTCAAAGCTACTCGATTCAGACGTACCTGCGATTGTGTAGCTCGGGTAAGTGGTTACTAGAACTTGAAAAATCCCAAGATTTATACAAATCGACATCTATTCAACTTCAGCGAAGAATGTCGTTTTAATACACATGACAGCAAGCGAGTTTCCTTACGTCTTTGTTCATATAATTCAGAAAGAACCAAGACAAAGCGTTGTGGCAAAAATTGAAAGCCATTTCGTTTGCCGGTCTTAAATCATTTACTGGCTTCAGTGTTCAAATAATGTAAACAACTTGCGAGAGATGCATACAAGGGAAAAAATAACGAGACCAAATCGATTTGCTTCAATTCAATACCTAAGTACGCTTTGTTCAACAACATACCAGTACCCCAGTGTGCATTAGGCATTTTTGAGTGACCGGAATGCATGGATATATATATATACATAGGTGTTGATTTCTTGGCAAAAAAATGCTCAATACAGAAAGTAGAGCAATATTCATTTATTTAATAACCTATGATTTAACAACTACGTCGTTACACGGTATTTCATGCCCCGTGGCAATCATCAGACGACTGATTACAAACAATTATTGATCGCTATTAATAGTGTGACCACGCGATGACGTGTTCGCCCATTGTCACTTAATTGTCCGGCTGTATAGCTTTGAAATTTGCTAAAAGGAATTTGTTTTTGTGTCGGCAGTTTGAAAGGATTTCGCTTCTTTTGTTTAGTAAGTCGCATTCTTGTCGGAAAATTATGTGGAATTTTTCGGTGAGGCACAGGTTGCAGGTTTTTGATCCGTTTCTGTAGGGTGGTGTTTTGTCCAAAATCGACCATTGGATGTTGATTTCGTTAGTGTTTTTCTCCTTCAGGGCCCATACGTATTTTGAGAGTTCCGTGCTCGTTGCCTTCGTCTTGTAGCGTAGCGAGTTCCTGTGCTTGTAGAGTCTGTCTTTAAATGAACGTTCTGTTGCGCCGATGTAACTTTCCAGATCATTGTTTTTGTTGTTTGTCACCTGTGCTAGGTAGACAACGTTTTCTGTTTGGCATTCTCCTCGGAGTGGGCAAGGGTTGCTCTTCCTGCAATTGCATTTCGGGCTTGTTTTGTTGGGTTCACCTTCTAGGATTTTCCTGTTGTGTGCTTTTATAATGCTGGATGTGTTTGGCATACAGCCGTAGCTGACCTTGACAGTGCTTCTGTTAAATATTTGTATAAACTGCTCCTTCTGTTGAGCACTCTACTTTTCTGGACAGAACCGTCTAAGATGCAACAACGTACATTCAATTATTCGCTGAAGAACATCCCTATTCCGTCCATCAACAACTACAAGAAACACCTTATCGAAAGTGTCGAAGATGTGATCAAAAGAATGCTATGGAAAGCAACCTTTTTCAACAGCAACCGAGAAGAGATAAACAACAAAAACACTTTCGGCCTCAAGTCCAAGAAATGCCCACCGCCAATTAAAGAAATGGAACATTTTGAATCCGAAATTCTAGACATGACACGAAATGTAAAGTTTAGAAAGGTATACAACAAATTCCAGAAAAATCTGAAGTCCGACCTCAATCCCGTCAGAAACTCAAAGGAAGCCTTCATCCCAGCCGACAAAACAACGAACATGTACGAAATGGACAAAACCACCTACGAGAAACTGCTGAACGAAGACATCACTAAATCCTACAAAAAAACTAGTACTGGCACTCTCAACGACATAAACCGTGAAGCTAAAGAAATCGCAACAAAGCTAGGAATACAAGACCGAGCCACATCATTCGCACAAAAGCAGTCGTTCATAACACTCAAAGAACACAAGGAAAACTTCCAGAACGCCCCGAAATGCAGATTGATCAACCCAGCCAAAAGCATACTCGGACGCGTAAGCAAGCTGATATTAGAGGGTATAAAAGACACAACAAAAATATCGACCAACGTACACCAATGGAAAAACACAAAAAGCGTCATCAACTGGTTCAAAGCATTAGAAAACAAACAATCATGTGCTTTCACACAATTCGACATTGTAGACTTTCACCCATCAATAACCGAAGATTTACTGACAAGCGCCATCAACCATGCCAAGCAATACGTCAACACCAGCAACGAAGAAATCAAAATAATCATGCACGCCAGAAAATCACTGTTATTCAACAAAGATGAAACGTGGGTGAAGAAAAATAACGACTCCGCATTCGACGTCACGATGGGAAGCTACGACGGCGCGGAAGTGTGTGAGCTGGTAGGCATTTGCATCCTATCGATCCTACAAGAAAAGTACAGCGAAACCCAGATTGGCCTGTACCGAGACGACGGTCTAGCTGCATTCCACAACTGCAGCAGCCAAGCCTCTGACCGAAACCGGAAAGAAATCACCAAAATCTTTAACAACCTAGGTCTAAAAATAACAATTCAAAGCAACTTAAAAGAAGTGAACTTCCTGGACGTGACTCTCGACCTAAAAACAAACTCTTACAGACCATATCGAAAACCTAATGACAACCCACTATACATCCACACAAGTTCCAACCACCCACCTAACATCACAAAACAACTCCCTTAGCAAAAGAGTAAGTGAAATCTCATCCAGCAAAGAAATCTTCGGCCAGGCCGCGCCACAATACAACGACGCCCTGAAAGCCAGCGGATACAAAGAAAGAATCAAGTATGAGCCAGAACCGGCAGCCACCAACAAGACACAACGAAAACGGAAGATCATTTGGTTCAACCCCCCCTACAGTATGAACGTGCAGACAAACGTCGCTAGAAAGTTCCTACAATTAATTGACCAACACTTTCCCGCAGAACACAAACTTCACAAAATATTTAACAGAAGCACTGTCAAGGTCAGCTACGGCTGTATGCCAAACACATCCAGCATTATAAAAGCACACAACAGGAAAATCCTAGAAGGTGAACCCAACAAAACAAGCCCGAAATGCAATTGCAGGAAGAGCAACCCTTGCCCACTCCGAGGAGAATGCCAAACAGAAAACGTTGTCTACCTGGCACAGGTGACAAACAACAAAAACAATGATCAGAAAAGTTACATCGGCGCAACAGAACGTTCATTTAAAGACAGACTCTAAGATTGATTGGCGAGCATATTTATTAATAGCGGACACCACTAAGGACATCAGTCGTTATGAACAGCTTAGTATTTGCTCAAGAATCTTAAATCACAGTGGTAAACAGGGGAGCAGAAGGGGCTACAGGCCCCCTGTCGGGGAACCTCAGCTTGCTGTCACGGGAAAATTAATAATTCGTCGGGGATTTTTCACTGATGATAACACATTTATAGATTGTACAAATTTTGAGTACTTCTACCACTACATCTACATCTACATTAATTATAAGTCAGTGAAGTCGTTGGACATCACACCAACAATTAAAAGAATATATAAAAAGTTAAAATAATCAAATATAAATTAAATAATTTAAAAATTGAATTAATTCGATTAACAAATAAGTTAAATAATTTAGAAGTTTCACTTTAGAAGTTTCACTTTAAAACTACTTTCAACTAGATCTGCGGGAAGGCTATTCCAAAGTCTAATAGTTCTAGGGAAAAAAAGAATAAAAGTAAACGTCCTTAGTAGCCTTATTTTGTTTAAATTTGTAATTATGGCTTGAGCGAGTTTTGATTCCACTAAAATGAGGGCGGAGATAACGGTTTACATCGGTGTCAACAAGACTGTGGCACGTCTTATACATCAGAGTTACCATTCAGGTAATAGAGACCGTAAGCAATCGACGTTTCTGAGTCACGGATGTCAACCGAAAGATTCTGATGAACTGGTGTTTCTGATATTTGGGCTATGTATTATTTGAATAGAATTTTTATGCAAGCAACGATGAAGAATAACTTCAAAAACCAAGGAGATATCATAGGGCATCTAATCACAGCAAGTTGAATACCGCTCGCTGGAATTCGTGTGAATTTTGTCTGAAGATTCTTCTCTTGCGTTGTGAATGCATTTTAAATGTACTGGAAACCGTTTCATCGGACATTTAATTTAAAGGAAATCAACGACATACTGCAGCTGGATTACCGCCGAAGCTTCAAACAAAGCAATTATTGGCTACCGCCTACCTTTTCCAAGAAATATTTGCGATAACTGGCCCGATATTAGCTAGATGTTGACGTCGACTTAGGGAAAGCTCTCGATATCATCGATAGAACGATTGCTCAGCTCATCAAATTGTGTGGAGAACCAGAGCGAATCGTCAGATGCACGGAAAAAGATCACGACTCAGAGTGTGGTTTGGCAACAAGCAAGATCGAGACGCCGAAGAATGATAGATGGTGAAACTGCAGAAGATAAACCCGCAGAAACGCCATGAAGATCACTGGAAACGTGAACCATTTTATGTTGCTCTCGATATGGTCTTGAGTTCAATAAAACATTGGTTTGTGAAGAACCAGCCTTTGCTGAAAGTGTTTTCCTTGTTTGCCGTAAGTCGCTTCTCCGAACTTGTGAAGAATTGAAACCGCTTATTATCTGCAACCATGCCTCAACACCTTTTGCAGAACTTGCAATTTGGATGCATTTAGATGTGCAGGCGAACTGTTCAATTTCGCTCGATCTTTCAAGAAATATGACTGCACAACGATCTCCATGTCCGATAAAGACAACAAAGAAGAAGAAGATGATAGTGATGATGGCGCTACACACACTTGTGTACTGGAAAGTTCGTCATCGTCACGATCATCCCCGTTGTCTTCAACCGAGTTGGAAATCGTTGTTTAGTCAAATCTCTTGAATGATCGAGCAAAATTAAATAGTTCGTCAGCGTATCTAAATGCAAACTGAAAACTGCAGTTTTTACAAGATGGTTCAGATGACGAACGGAGTAACAGCGGTTATGACAACGAAAATGAAACTTAAACGAAGCGGAAAGTCCTATCCTTCACTGAAGCTCTCTCAGTTCTTTGTCACCATGAGTACAGTTTAGTTGATGCGTACCCAACACTTTGTCAACTTTACTCCATTGCTGTGACCATCCCAATTAGCGCTACAACCACAGAGCGTTCTCTCTCTGCGCTCAAGAGGGTGAAGACTCGCCTTCGTTCCTCTATGGTTCTGGCAATGGCAATCAAGCGTAAGATTTTGTTGTCACTCGACAAAGAACGTCTCATGCCCTCATCAACTTTCTGTGGAGGGATTTCCTCCGAACTATCTAAAGCTATCTTTTAGAGCGTTAACGTTATTATATGACATGTATATGTCTTGTTACTGTTTGCATATCGACAATTCTTGTAAAGAAAGCTCATGTCTCATATCAAATTAATATTACTACATTTGAAACTGACTCAGTCTTTATTGCTACAAAACCTGAGTGGTACATCCATCATTTTATGGAAAAACGTTTTGGACCATTAATTTAGAAAATAACAGGTTTTAGAAACATTGAACAAGTGCACTTTTCATGCATTCGAACAATTGATACTTTAGAAGCAACTTAATATTTCAGTTTAATGAAGTGTAAGTATTTTTGTTAAATGTGTATAAATATTTTGGAATACCTGGGTATTTTATTTAACATGATGACTTCGAGAAGTGCCTGTGTCAACACTGGCCTCTGGGGTGCCAAAACCAACGTTGATCCAACCTGAAATTTTAGAACCACTACGCCACTGGTTAAGGAGCCGATCAATGCTTCGTTCGAATGCCATAAGAGTCGTGAGTTCGTGTGTTTCGGAATTCTTTTTTTTTACCTCCTACCAAGGAAAACGAAGGTTTAACTACGGATATGGTACTTCGGCTTCCCTTAACTCGTTTTTCTTCTCACAAAAGTTGTATTAGGTATGCTCGTAGTCTGTTCTGTGTTTTGTATTTTTCGGTTGTTAGTCAGCAATAAGATTGCAGAATTTGTTCATGTTTTCTTTGTTTATTTAGTCGGTTTCGTTGTTCGTTTTACGTTCGTAACAAATATCTTGCACTTCCGGCTTAATACTTATAATAAATGTTTATTGTGGCGCCTTAAAGACATTTGTAACCAATTTTTAGATAATTTAGCATTTTTCAATTTTTTTAACGATGAAAAAATGTAAAAATATAAGAATGTCATTCTTTAATAGTCCGTAGTGTTGTTATCCACTGGTATCCTGTGAGTATACTCCATTTTTAAGACGAACAGTATGGCCATCAAAAAAAATCTTACTTTATGGTGAACTGAGTAAGAAGTATAGCCACAAGCCCGCAACTAACACTGAGTCGTGATCTAAGCATCCATTGTTTTCATTTTGACACTGGATCTGTAAGCATTTGTTAAGCGGTTGAAAATTATCTCGACCAAACGCTTTAAGGTGGTCTTATACAAAAAAAAAGAAATTTCTGACTTTTTTACAAAGTGGAAATTTATGTTCATCTAGTGAGAGGGAGGGTGAGCCAGACCAAAAATACACAATTCACAGTAGAGTAGTTGTCATGGTTACCAAGCTACGTTACCCCCTATGGTGAAAAATCGGGTTAAATTTCAAACACGATAACTATATAACTAATGGTGGTATGAGTCTGGAATAACTTTTAATTAATCACTTATTATATTACCTAGGAGATGAACCAAAATCATTAATCTGCTATTTAAAAGGTAGCTATAATCAACGATTAACCTTTTCAATGTGGCCACTATGATGAGCTGTTTGACTTAAGAGTAAATTATTTCATGACATATGCAGCAGAATTAGATTCTTTTGGTTCATCTCCTAGGTACATGCATATTTTATAATTCCTGAACGTTTCATAGTAATTGCATACATATTCTTTGAGAGACCTTGCATGAAATATTGGCAATCAGCGAACTTTGTTAAGTTGAGAAAAACAACTTTAAAGTAAAATATTTTGTTTGTTACTAGAATAATAGCAATGAAATGTCTCAGACAGTAATGTATGGACTTATAGTAGTCTATAAGGCTCCAGCCTCATATATTTTCCCTTCCTGGTCTATTGACTTGTCATTTTTCTTTTTTCTTTTGCCACGGACAACTTTTCTTCTCTGTTTTGCTGAGTCCCGGTTCTTATAATATGCTTTCAGAACTCGTCTCTTGTCAGCTTTTTCCATTCCATCTAAAAAGTACTTTCCTGGCTCAATCCCTAATTTCTTTATGACATTTACTGCAGCCGTATCATGTTACCAATCATGTAAACAATCGCACTGATTCGTTTATTGTGGAGGTGTGCACGATAGCAGGCAGTGATCACGCATAACACGCCCTTGTGTACATGGATGGCAAAGCCTTATCACGCTATAGCCATGTTATGCCTCTATTGCATTTTGGGTAATTCTGTATATCTTCGACAGCACTCACCTTCCCTCCTTTCATATAATGTATCTTATACTAAGTCTAATTCAGGCTTGAAACCACAAAGCCAAACATTTTTTCACAACAAATTTTTTCACAGACCTACAGCCCCAAACCTATTACGACTCTCAGTCGCGCCTCTGCCTCGAATGCCCACGTCGGGAGCAAATTCTCGACGAATAAAGGCACCTCTCGATTCTTTGAAAGGCTTCTGGCAGATCGGCCATCCTCGGACTTTACATGATGTCCCTTAGGCCAGCTGCGACTGTTATGCAGGAGCCGAATTTCATGCTTGACGAACCAGCCACAAATCCTGCGACTGACCACCATTACCAACGTCTCTCGCAAAGAAAACAATCAAATGCGCGCCAAAATCACAATAACAATTTGTTGCTATGGCGGTTGCTAAGGGACAATTAAAAGGATGAGCAATTTATTTTCAATATTTAATCCTTTTGCGTTGTCGAAATCAAGAAAATAGCAACGAAGAATGAAAAAGTAAAGTTTGATAATGCTAAATTTCATAATTCCGAAAAATCGACTTTTTGAAATTTTTTTGTATAGAACCCCCTTAAAACAGAATTGGAAATCTTAAACATAAATATAATGACCGGCAGTTAAAATGTAAAAAAATTTCCAATTGGGGTTTTTTATAATTAGTGGTCGAGTTGTGTAAGTTTCCGACTTTTTCTTTTTTTTTAGTTCCCATTAAGCAAAAACTGTCGGTGATTGCATTCACTCCCCTAGTTATAACGATTAGTCAATTGAAAGTTTTAATTTTAGGCTTTATGACAATTTTGAAAAACTGCAAACATACTCCAATTCTCAAGGGATGTAATGGGAGGGTGGGTGAGGGTTTGTTATGTATTTGTATTTCTAGTAGTTCAGTTGAATTTTAGTTTGATTTAGTAGGTAGTTTATCTGAATTTCACCACCAATAAATATAGGGGGTGTTACATCCCCTTTTTCCCCGCTTCCGACGGCCTGCTAACCCTATCAGTCACCCAAGAAACTTGTGATAGGAGTTTCTTAACCTTGAAGTATATCAAGAGTCAACTAAAGAGCACTCTTTCCCAAGGACATCTAAAGGGTTTTGTGCTGATGGCAGAAAGACATGGTAATGGATCTAGGTACGGATCCAATTTTAGCCGTTAGTACGAGAACTGCAGTGTAAAGAAGCAGTTTCAAACTCTAACTGTAATCTAACTTAATTCTAAACCTTACCCATCACCTTATCTTCACTCTAACCGTAACCTTAACCGTAATCCCAACCCTTACAATGCCAAATAAAGAACGCTACAATAAATAAGACTGCTCAACACTATTCAGTATATAGAATTGATTGTTATAAGGATTTGAGTATGTGATGTTTGTGGAATTAATAACTCCTCAAAATGTAAATGAGATATATTTTACATGCTGACTGGAATAATCCATTATGACAAACTAGAAAAGACCCAAAAGCTTCAAATAAAAAAAAAAGAAAATTAAGAATCCTTAAGGCCTAATCATAGTTATTTAAACTTTTCTAAGATCTTGGCATTTTATGTAGAGGCAACGTGGCTTAAATGTAGAATGTTAAGCGCTTATTTATGCATCTTTTGTTGTTGAAAGCGGTCAATCAGGCTCATACCTCTTAAAATTTTAATCCTGTCAATCGCATTAAACTTGGTTGATGAGCTTCTTTGCTGAAATCAATAGTTTGTTCGTTTAGGGTTGTTCATAACCATTGGAGATTTGTGTTTATGGAATCAGATCTTCAGTCTTAATAATTATTGATCAACCTTCCATATGGACTATGTTATGCAAATGACAAAACTAATATGGCGTTTTGTTGAATTGCATATTTAGTACCTGTTTCTCCGCTTACTTAGGTTATGGTTTTCTTTTGGCAATTTCGAAATTTCATCTATTAAGACATTTGATGTATCTTTTTGCGATTTTTGTGGCCATTTTGCCTTCGAAACTACGACAGCATCATTGTTTCTAGCATTTAAGCACAAAGTTAAGTTATCGTATGCATGAGCATCATTCCTCATGGCAACACTAAAATAGTAAAACCTATCGTAACCACAACTTGAGAGTTGTAACCAGCTATTGTAAAACAAACACTACCTGTCCCAACTTTAATCACGATGTTATGATCCCATCTCAGGATTTGCTATTATACATTAACATTTCATGCTAGATCAGCTGACGAGTTTATGCTTTACAAACTTCAAGAGACTCGTTTAAGAACTCTCAAAGCTTCTTTTCTCAGCGTCCTGTTTCTCCAGAAGAATACAATCGAGTTCAAGCTAGGATTCACCAGAATTAATGTTTCTGACCAAACATGGGCCATATAAATAACGTCATTTTTAGAAGAAACAATTACAAGAATAGGGCCAGGAAGAAAACAGACAAAAAAGCAAACCACCACAATGAAGCAGGATTTTGCAAGCTTTAAATTGCGTAAAAAGCTTTTTCGTTCCAGTTTAGTTGTATCATTGGGAAATACGTAGCTGTTTCGGTCTGCCCAACTAAAACTCATAGATGTCCTTCTACTTGCTAAATATATTTTAACGTGAATGAAAGCAAACGCAGTAACAAAGGCAAACAGCTCTACAGTGATAAATCTGGTTAAAACATCTTGGTTAAAAAATGTTAATATCACTTGTACTGCGCCTCCAAGCCACAGGATAATCAGACATTTGACCAGTCTGCTTTTGGTTACTTTTGTTCGTTGAATGATTGGATGTACGATTCCAAAATATCTTTCAAAGTTCAACACGACTAGCGTGTGAAAAGAGCCACCTGATAGTACAAGCAACAATATTAAATTTATTGTGTTCAGCAAACAAGAATCCTTTCTCAACGAAATTTCTCTTGCCAAGAGCGCTACAAGGATGGGGCTACAAACTGCTCCAACTCCAAAGTCATTTAATGATAGAACCATGATTAGGAAATAAGAAACCTTTTTTCTTAGCTGAGTCGATTTCCAGTAAGCCACTGCTGTGATAAAATTAAGACATGTCGTCAAAACAGATAAGGAAGCGTTCACAACACAAAATATTACATGATTCGTGACTATAATGGTCGAAGTATAGTCGATGTTAAAATCAAACTGGATGTAGCTTACAGAATTGCAAGTTTTTCCACTTCCGTTCGTCGTAGTTGTATTGTTCATTTTAAATGTTTTTTTTTACAGAGAATCATAATAATGAAGCAGGGTTCACGTGACTAAAATACTGACCCTTTCTTGTGCACTCCAGTCCTTTTCTTGACTCTCTTACAATCATATCAACAATGGCATCACAAAGGGGTTGATGGCCCTTCCAACTGTCCTTGCACCGTCTAGAACAGCTACAAACAATCTTGTATCTCGAACATTTCTTCATTTTAGGACCATCCTACGTTTTCCTGCAGCTTCCGCAAGATGGGACGTATTCCTCGAGTTTTGAACTTGAAGGTAACCTTTTCCTGTTTCTGGACTACCGTTTCCGGCATCCTCTGGCGTAATGCTAATTTGAACCACTAATGTAACGTTGATTACAGTCGCCTGTCTTCTGTGATCAACCCTGAGGACACGTTGATCTTTTCCTAGCCAGTCTCTCCTGCAGAATGTACTACGTTCCCCAGTTCATGATGGTTTTCCATTGGCTGGTTTCATTGAGCTCTTGATGCTACTATCATTGAAAGATTTAGTTGGAACAGTTTGAAAACGTTTCTTATATTTGCATGAAAAATAAGCATGGTCAATAATAATAATAATAATAATAATAATAATAATAATAATAATAATAATAAATTCTTTATTTATACTGTTAAAAAAAATCCCATCAGCATAAAAGCTGGTATTAACCGGAGAACAGTGCTAATAAAACATAAATTAACTATGTAACAAAATTGAAAAAAATTGAAAAAAATAATCTAAATTAATCTATAAACTACAAATATGGGAATCTTTATCACTGTCTAAAAGATACATATAAATAGAACGTTTAAAACTAGTAATAGAAGTCATTTTTGTGATATATCTAGGCAGAGAATTCCAGTCCTTTGCACCAGCGTACGAAAACATTGTTTGTCGCATCTTAGTTTTAACTTTTGTTAAATTCAATAACGTTTCACCACGGAGTTCTCTGCTTCTTACACTACTACGGAATTTAAAAACGTATAATAATTGTTTAGGACAATTTAAATTATTTAAAATTTTAAAAATTAGTACATATCTAAAAAGTCTTCTCCTATTAAACAAAATTAAGAGATTTAAATCATTGCGCATTTCCTGGGTACACTTTTTCTTTCCTTCTTTCAAAATAATTCTCATCGCTCGATTTTGAACCAGTTCAACTTGTCTTGTTAACGTCGAGCCACAGCCATGCCACACGATTGAACAATAATCTAAGATTGGTAAAATGGTTTGTTTGCAGATCCTACATAAAACAGGTTTGGGAAGAAATGCAGAGATCCTATTTAATAGATTAAGTCTTGAATGTGTCCTTCGACATATTATTGTAATATGTAATTCCCACGACAAACTGTTACTAACACGAAGACCCAGATAATCGAATGAATCAACTTGTTCTACAGTTTCATCACTAAGTCGAACTTCAAGCTTTCCAGCCTTCTTTATGGCGGATTTTGACCCAATTAGAAGCGACTTGGTTTCCTTGACATTGGCTATCATTCTGTTTTGTAGTAACCATTGATCGACATTCATCAAATCTATATTAATCTTCGCCTGTGCTAATGCCATTTCTTTATTCGAATGGTGCACTTCAGTATCATCCTCATATAAAAAAGGGTCACACTCCATGAAGCTGTGAACGATCTAAGTCTTTCTCGGCAGGATAAGACTTGTACCAGAAATACGTGTACGCAACAAACTCTCGCCCACCCTTCCAAAATATCTCTCAAGAATCTGAGTAAGATTGATAATATTTCAAAATTGTCAGGGAGAAATCGTCCTTACTGTAACTGGGAGAGTGAATGTAATCACAAAAACCCAAACAAAATTTGGCCGCAAATTAATATCGTAATATCTACGTTTAAAATTTCAATTCTGGTTTATTAAAACAAAACACTTGGTGAGAATAACCTTTAACGGCTTGACAAATGCTAAGAGATCCATCCTCAGAATTAAATTATAAAATAATGAATGATGGTATCAAAACCCTGTATTAGTTGCGTGCTTATAATATATCGTGTCGTTTTCCAATCAAACTTCTCACTCATTGTGCCTTAAAGAAAGATCTTTTATTAGATGACCAGACTTCCCGTCTTAAAAGTGGAGCATTCTCATAGGTTATCAGCCGGATACTAGACTTTGGTAGATTGTGCTAGCATAATTTTAAGCATAATTTACCAAAACAAGCATTTTTTTAAGCTTTTATTTCAGTTTAGCACTGCTAGCATAATCCGAGCTTTTATGCGTTGAAAATAAAAAAAACCCATCATAGTTCTAGAATAATTCAGTTTGTATTTTATTTCTGTATTGTTTTTGGAAAATATCGAGGTTTGTGCTAAGGTCCATGGTCAAATATGGTCCGGCAGACTCCAGGTCACCCTGTGCATATCTGAGAGACTGAGACTCTCCTCGGGCCACCACGCTTATGGCTCGGCGGCTCGGCCCCTCAGGCCTCAGATCAAAGATGGCGTCGTCCTTGAGTACATCCACTTCCAGCACTTCCAGCCCTTTCAGCACTTCCAGTGCCGTACCGAGAGCTTCAATCTCTAGAGAACGTGTTCCTAAAAGTAATACCGGAAAGTACAAGGAAAGAGGTAACTCAGATCCAAAGAACATGAGTCCTCGTGATCGAATCGAAGAATTTCCAGCGGAAAATTTGTGTCTTTGAGGTGGAAAACTGTTTTGCAATGGGTGTAAGGAGATATTGAGCTGTAAAAAGAGCATTCTCAAAAACCACTTGGCTTCCAAAAAACATGCCGCAGGCACAGAGAAGTTAAAAGTGACAAAAAAGCGAGATCAAACGATCGAAGAAGCACTTCGTAAAGAAAAACACAACAAGGATAGCACGTTGCCAGTCGAGGAGAGAGCATACCGTTTACAGGTGGTAGAGGAGTTTCTTAAGGCTGGAATACCCATACGTAAGATGGACAAACTTCGAACGCTTCTTGAAAGGCAAGGCTATCGGCTGAGTCACAGTTCGAACATGATGGATTACGTAACGATAATATACAAGCAGGAGATTGAGAGAATTAAAGCAGAAATTCGCCAAGGAGTATCAACAAGGGACGTATCTGTCATTTATGATGGCAGCACGAGACAGGGTGAAGCGATCGTGATCCTGGTCCGTTTTGTCGATAATGATTGGAATATCGTACAACGACTGATCAGAATCGATATTTGTGCCAAGTCAGTGAATGGCGACCAGCTTGCTCAAGTGCTCAACGAGTGTTTAAGTATCGAGTACGGTGTGAGAGGAGACTCTCTGATAGCTGCCATGAGAGATGGGGCCAGCGTGAACCAAGCTGCGTTAAATCGCATCCAGTTTATATTCCCAAAGACATTCAATGTTGTTTGCTTGTCTCACACTCTGGACAATGTCGGTAATCAATTTGTTATCCCCAATCTGACAGAGTTTGGCAATCTGTGGATCCGCTTATTTTCGCAAAGCCACAAAGCGGGACTAATGTGGAAGGAACTGACTGGACGTAAGCCGAAAAGTTACTCCGAAACTCGCTGGTGGTCCAGATGGGAGGTGTACAAACAGCTTATGGAACAATTTGGTGATGTACAACGATTTATAGATGACATGGTTAGGGAGAATGTTGCTCCTCAGACCTCGCGTCAGTTGGTTGATTTCTTCTCAGATCTGAATAAGGTGATCAGTCTCAAGCTTGAACTAGCAGCACTCGATGTGGGCGAGGTATTTGTTAAGGCCACTTACGTTTTAGAGGGAGATGGCCCTCTGGTTTTGTCATGCTTTGAGACATTACAAGGAGTTTGCAATGCATGTCAGAATGTACATTTACCCAATGTCCATGCCGTAGCTGTAGCTATAGTCGACGCGGATCCCGCACAGAATGTTGCAGCATTGGAACAGGAGGCCAAAAGGAGTGTCCAGCCTGTAATTCAGTGGTTTTTGCGTAAATTTAATGTGGACTTGCACAACACGTTGAGCACATTCAAGGCTGCACGAATAATGTGTCCGGTAACTGTGCAGTGGCTACGGCCGACACCAGCAAACGTGGAGGCTCTACGCCAGTTTCCGTTCTTGGACAGTAACGATGTAATTAATGACCTCGTTACGGAACTGCCTAACTATCTTGCCGCCGCCCAGGACGTCATCATGCCCTGCAAAGAAGATAAAGTGAAGTGGTGGAGGCAACAATCTGATAACCTACCCCATTGGTCTTCTGCAGTTATGAAGGTTCTGCTGGTGCAGCCCTCGTCTGCAGCCGCTGAACGAGTATTCTCTATTCTTAACTCATCGTTCAATGATTCACAAGAGCATGCTCTCGTGGACTATTTACAGGCTTGTGTAATGCTTCAGTACAATAACCGACAACACAGAGATTAACAACATGCATAGTTGTCTTTATACTGAACTGAGGGCTTTGCCTGGATGGAGTCTAAAACAAGTATGCGGGCTATAACTTTCTGACCCGGATTCAGAACCCAGAAACGGTCGATATTGATATCATTTGTTAATCATTTGGCTTTTCGAGGTGCGTGCATGCGTATTTGCGATGCTAAAGACTGTAAGACTGGAAGGTGGACTATATGAATGTTCATTAAAGTCAAAATTGATAAAGTTAAGCTACTGGTGATCTTTATTTTCCTTAAAATCTAAGTAGCATAATTTCGCTGACAGAGAGCATAATTTTCAGAAAGTAGCATAATTTTGGCATAATTTCTAAAATATATGAGCACTGCTAAAAGCATAATATGCTTTTTTTTCGGGCACAATCTACCAAAGCCTACCGGATACCATCATTAGGGGTAGTTCATGATTGAATATTTTATTTAAAATTTTTTTTTGACTTAAAAAATTGATAAGTTCTACATTATCTCAAAGTTGGTTGCAAATAAGGTGTACTATGATAAAAATTTATGCTAAGTATTCATCCAGGGGTACAAGACTTCGGTGACGAAGATGGAAAGAACTGCGAGACCTACGAAATTAACAAAGAAAACATGAACGAGTTCTGCATTTTTATTACTGACCAAAAACCGGAGAATACAAAACATACAACAAAATACGACAAGCAAATCTTATGCAAGTCTTGTCAAAAGAAGAACGAGAAAAGGGAAGTAAAAGACGTACTTTATCTATAGAAAAACCTCCGTAAAAAAGAAAAATGGCGTACAAACCTGCAACTCTCACGTATTTTCAACTTAAGCATTCAGTGGCACCTTAACACAAAGGGTTCATCGGTAAATTTACACAAAGAAGACATTTTTAAACTTTCCTGAGAGATTTTAAAATCCTGATGAAAGCATTACTGGTCGAATACGGTAAAGGTCACTATCTACAAACCACCCGAGAAATGAGGAAGGCTGAAGCGGACAACTGGTACGCCGAAGGATAGTTTGGTGACCAAAAACAAGTAGCTATGCGGCGAGTTACCTGGTGGCTGTTTGCCTTGCATTTTTGCTTCGAGCCAGAAATACATCCCGACGTCTTCAATGGGGCGACATTTCATAAGGAAAACGATCCCGAATAAGGCAATGAAATATCTGCATAGAAAGCGGAGAGAGCATCCAAAGACTTTAACGGCCTGGACAAGTCTTCTGGACGATGACTGTTTTATCCCACTTCTCAAACAATTGACCATGAACGCTATCCTTTTGAAAGCTGCTCAAAACTATCCCGTTCGCAGAACTTTTATTTTAAAGCTACTTGATTCAGACGTACCTGTGATTGTGAAGCTCAGCTAAGTGATAAGCAGGACGTGAAAAGTCTCGAGATTTATACAAATCAGGATTCATTCAACTTCAGCGAAGAATGCCGTTTGCACTTAGTCGCTTAGAAAATGTCCTGACAGCAAGCGAGTTCCCGTACCGTCTTTTGTTCATATTTATCAGAAAGTACCAAGGCAAAGCGTTGGTGCAAAAAGTGAACAGTTGGCCAACACATGTTCTAAGGAGCTAACTTTGAGGACTGCTGTTTCAAGTCATAAATTGTCCAGTTACTAAGATGGGCCTGAAAAGTAAAACCAGCCGCGAGCACCAAAAAAGCCATTTCGTTTGCCGGTCTATAATCATTTACTGGCTCCAGTGTTCAAATGATGTAAACAACGTCTGAGAGATCCATACAAGGCAAAAAAAAAGAACTAGACCAAGTCGTTTTGCTTCAGTGGTGGGAGAGGGGATTATTTTACTCTGGCTAATGCCAGAAGATTTTACTCATGAAAGGAGAGCTGTCCTAGGGATAGAGTTACGGGCCGGCTCAAGTAACTTCTTTCTTTCTTTTATTATTTTACCGTGGCTAACACCAGACGATTTTACTCGTAAAGGGGAGAGTTCTTGAAATAAAAGAGTTGAATCCCACTCCCTTCTCTGTATTGTTTCTATACATTCATGAACATGATAAACGATTCCGAAGAAAGGCTGCAAGCATTCTTTTCTTGCAAGGGGACAGGGGTTAGTGACATGTATGTACAGTATATCTTAATTATTGTAGCAAGGTCTGATTGCACGGCTTCTGACGCCTTCATCGATGTGTTTTATTTTCCTTCTTTTCCGTTCTTTTGTGCTCCTGGCATGCAGACTGTTGCTTTTCTTTTTTATATTCGTTACTGTTACAAATAGCACAGAAGACACTTAACCACATTCCGCTTGCGAAATGACACTGCAAGTTTGCTGGAACTTCCAGTTTCTTCTAAAACCAAGTCACTACACCATTTTCAATTCAAAATCGTCACTGGTCCCATCAAATTTGTGAAAGGTCAAACCAAATTTATAAGATGTCAGAACAAATCCGTAAGATATCAAATCAAATTCATAAGAAGTCAAAATAAAATCGCAAGAAGTCAAATAAAATTCGTACAACGCCAAATCAAATTTGTGCGACGTTAAATCATATTTGTATGATACCGAATCAAATTCATAAGATATCAAATGAGAAGGGCGAAATTTCAAAACAAATGCAGAAGTTAAATCAAGAATGTAAATCGTAGCACCAAATGTGGTGCTAATCCATTGGGTAAGGTGTTAAAGCACAACTTGAAATCAAACCAAGCTCATGCAATGGTTTACATACGAATTTCCACGGCACGCTATGGCAAACAGAGAATGGAAATGATTATAGGCATTTTATCAACTGTAGATTAAGGGCCCGTTTATACTAGCTAGTTAGATTGATCTCAGATTGATCTAACTGAAAAGCGATCGGATTGTGAACGCTTGAATGCGAACTGAGGTCGATCTAAACGAGTCCATTTCAAGTATGAACGCCTTAGCGAAGCGAACTGAGATCGATCTCAGATCGCTCTCAGATTGATTCAAATTAGATCGATCTCAGAGTCAACAGTCCATCAGGGCCGTTGAATTTTGATTTTTGCCATATAAAAATTTTGATTCTTGGCATATAAAGTTCTCCTAGTGGAAAGCAGCTTTTCTTCAGGATATCAACGGAAGAGCCGAAAATTCTGACTAGACTGAAACTTATTCACCTTTTTTCAAATCCTTTATCCACCACATTCAATGTGATGGTGAATTTCCACTTGGAGGAAAATGTTGTGATCACAACTTTTTCCTTTTGTCTTAAGAGCTCTCAAATGGAACCAAGCAGAAATATATTCAATTTTACCAATGCAGCTGTCGCCCGCGCAATATTTTGCACTAAGTGGAAATCCACCTTAAGAAATGATGAATTTTTGAAATATAGTATCTTTCATAGAAAAATTGATTTAACACTCGCATTAGAGAGGACAGCAAATTGAAAGCAACGAAGCAAAGTCGGGTTTACTTTCTCTTACTGTGGAAGTAGACCTTTATTCCATGGACCATTAGTGCTACTTTCATTTGTTGGTTCGCCAAATTTGCTTTACAATATATAGAAATGCATTTATATTTCACTCCGTGCGCGAACACATTATTTAATTGGACATACATGTCGGCACATTAAGTAAACGCTCTTCAAAAAGTCATTAATAATTCATGAACATCGCAACCTATCATTTCGTCAATATCAGCCACGTGGATAGACCTTTAAAACTGGTAATACATCATCAATCTTAAAAGCCTGGTGGCGGCATTTGATTTCATCCCCAGGGGAGAGTGAGGCTGAATGTGTTTAATATCATTAATATTCTTTATATAAAATTTCACCCTCGTGAAATTTTATATAAAGAATACTAATGACATTAAACAACTTCCTACATACCCCTATCATGAAATAAATGCAACAGCCTGCAATAACAAGAACATATCATTAAACAAACAAAATAACTTTCACACAAAACATGTTTTTAATTCAAACTTTACTATCAGATTCAACTTTACTACTGTCCGATATTAATAGTTCAATTGTCCAATATCGCAGTCGCACGAACTCCATTACAGCCCTGTAAATGGCGCTGTATACCACAACAGATGCTGTACAGCGTTTGAGGCGGGTAATTTTCTCCTGTGTCTTTGCACACCTCCATAACGAATTTCGTTAACCAGAAATTAAGTGTTTCTGCCGTCATGTCACAGACGTTGATATCCAACTCTTGAATTTTTGAAATGTCGACAACAAAATTCCTTTGTTCCTCAGAAGCTTTCTTAATCTCGTTGCCTGCCAATCTGAAAAGATCTTCATTGACCATTTATTAACGTAACGGGTTGACTTTGGCACGACATTTTCTAACAGTTTCTTTTCTTCTTCAGCAGTTTTGGGCTTCCTAAACGCTCGCTTCGACGCCATAGCCTACGCCTATCTTTTCACGAACTAGGTTTTGCAATAGACTCTCAACAACATGATGAATTCCCATGCTGAACAAAACTGCGTCAGTATAGGTCATTTCATGATTAATTCCTATTGTTGCGCAGCTAACTCGACCGTGCTCTCCAAACAATAATTATACAAATTATTAAATAAATACAAACTGTACAATAACTATTGACGTCAATCTATTGTAGTCATTTTTGAAGCCGTTCAAAAAACTCGCAGTTCGTGCTTTATCGAATATAAAACATTACATAAAAAAAATCTAACGTTTTCGCATGATGGATTCAGGAATTTCTAATAGAGGGTGCGGCAATAAAGGTTCTGCCGTTGTCCTGGTACCCTGTTTGCGGTACTAAACGCCGCGCCATTTGAGGGGAGGCTGGACATGGTTATACAGTCGATATAATGTTTAATTTAATTATAAGAGCCATAAAATTACGTATCCGAAAGTGGACTTCAAGGAATTTCGAGAAAAGTCAGGTTTACAAAGGGAATGCCGCGCCGAAGACACCACTCTGATCCGCCGCTGAAGAAACCATAATTCTATTAGTTGGAAAGCGTTTCACCGAGGCTGATGAAATGTATCAATTGACTCTTGAAATTGCTAGGGAATGACAATATTATATGCACTGAATAGGGGCAGTCGTTATCATTTATCTTCGTTGATTTGAGATGCCTTTTCTGGCGTTTCAAGGAAGCCATATTGTCAAAATTTTCCCCGAGAACATGCTGTGAACTCCCCTTTCAGAGGTTTGGTCCTTTACATCCCTCATTCTTAACCACTCTAATGTAACCAAAACCAACAGTCCGATAGTCCGAAGTGAAGAACAATCGGGTTCAGGCCACTGAGGACTATGAATCACATTTTGAAGAACCAGATCCAATGCAATACACTACAATATATTACCTATCGTCCCAGATAATAATATTGCTTGCTGAAATGTCACAAAATTTGTCATAACAATGTGCTATATCATTTGATTACACACTAGTTTCCCACATGTTCATATGTTGTCTTGATTTATCTTTCATCAGAGTCTGACCTGTTTTTCTAGATTTAGGTAAAGGAAGCAACTCCTTGTATGATTCTTGACATGAATTTCGCTTTAACAAAAATAAAACGTCTTCTCGACGTTCTGATATTAGCGAACATTTCCTTGCAGGCCTGCTTATTGTTGGACTGTTGTTAATATTTGTGTGGAATGTTGACGTTTCAATCCGTTTGCTTGAGCTCTTGGTAATTCTTGAAACCTTATTACTTTTAAGAAGCCGTTTTATTGCTCTACGAAAAAGAGGGTTTTGCAAAGCGTACAAGAAAGGATTTATGACTGCATTTAAGTATGGTAAGGTGCTGGTCAGAACGCGGAATGCTACTGGCAAAGCTGAATTCCCTAACAGAGCATTTGACCATATTGTAATGAACACGGGAGTCCAGCAGATAATAAAAACTACAATAAACAAACCAAGACGCCAAGCTGTTCTAGCATCTGAATCCATTCTTGGCGCGCACTCCCTTACAATTCGACGACTTTGCCTTCTGATATTTTGCGAATGCTTGCGGGCCACAAAGAATATACTGAGATACGAAATACCAATGACAAGGACTGGGAGAACAAAGATAACCAGTGAAATGAAGGATATGTACGGGATGTTGTTGGGATTCTTTCCTCTCGTTAATGACAAACATCCAACCAGTGAAGCTGCAATCCACCCGAAACCAATGACAATTTTTACTCTGTCCGTCGTTACTGCGTTAACATACCAGTAAGGACAGGTTATTTTCAGTGCACGTTCAAGGCTCAGAAGGGCACAACTGAATATCGATGCAGAACAGCACAGTAAGTCAATACTTGTCAAGTAGTACGAAGTACTCACTTGAGGAGCTGCATTTGCTATCCACAATGGCATAGACACTACCCCAACAACTAGGTCTGCACAAGCTAAACTCACTACAAAGTTGTTAGTTCGGTTCCGTACGCTGTGGTTAAGTATAAAGACGACGAGAATAAGACTGTTACAAAAAATGCAAGCTAGAAGAAGGGCTACAACGACTACAAGGTACGCCCACCCTGCTCCGGGATTTATGGTGTTGCTTGTTGTCATGTTTCCAACAATATCATCCCCCATTTTCCAAACTCTTTCCGATTTCCTAAAATAGGTTATTTTTATCTTCATCCACTGGGCTTGTCGTTAATTTCAATCCATTCCATTCACTTTCTTACTTTTTCTGCTCAATCTAAAATAAAAATTGAAGTAAAAATCATTTCCTTTAACAGAAAGAATGCAGTACCATCCCATTATATAAACTTCTAAGTACAAATTTTTTGTGAGGAAATATTAAGGGAACAATTTTTAAAGACGGTTTGTAATGAAAATTTTCCTGCTCGACAGATGACTCGTGTCAATTTTTTCGCAACTTCATCTGCATAACAGATGCTTGTTGAAAATTACCACATCATCTCTAAACAGAAGAGCTTTCGACTCAAATACCTCCATTCGGTTCAAAAGCATATGTTTTCCAGTACAATAAGCTTGTCCAGTGGTGTAAATAATGGGGGGATAGAGGGGAGATATCCCCCCACTTTTTAGACAAGGGAGATGACTGTTGTCATCATTCCCCCACTTTTGAACTTCAGAATTTCGAAAGAATATGAGAGTATCTAATCTAATATTCTTAGATATTCATTCAAATCTTATATTTGCTGTGCCTCGTTTTCTGTTGTTTACTGCGTAAGTAACTACTCATAATCCAGCTACAAGCTAAGTCTGATTGATTGTCTCTCCTGATCTGTCCCAGTGAACGATCTTTGCCGTCCTAATTTTCTCGCCTTCTCCAAGTGTACCCTCCGCACCCTAACTCCGTTAAAATGCATCAAAAAAATACATGGTCAAAATCAGTTCTTGACTTTAAATTCAACGACGGATTATCCGGGTCACCTAATCCAAACCAAAATCCTAATCTAATCGTCCCAGTTGCGTGTTTACTGTCTCACTTATACCCTAACTTTACCCACTAGTCGTTTTATATCTCTAATATTAACATTTTGACCATACGAAAGCTCAAAAGAAATTCAAACACTGCAGAGTAAAAAAACGTCTGAGTACAAAGAAATTAAAATAAATAAAAACTCTATTTCGCGACGGATTCGAATCCTCACGCTACCGGTCCGTATTGGTTGCATTTACCAGTACACTAGGCTTTCAGCCTATGTACAAGAGGCTTTGTAGGCATATATTATGTCATCAGTTATGAGGGTCCTGAGAGTACACTATGGGAACGCGAAATGTTTAGGATGGGAAGTACCGTTTTCGAAAGGGAAAATAGTTAACGCCATCACGCGTGCAGCCTCGGATTTCTGGAGTTGATTGGGGCAGTGGCGTAGGAAGTAGGGGGGCACGAGGACTGCGGATCCCCTAAAATTTTAATTAAGGGGTACCGCAATATCGTCCGGTCCCCCTCTTAAAAACAAATATGGTAACACTATGCGAAGAATTTTCTAATTTTTCCCATCGCAAGTATTTGCATATTAAAGTTAAAATATAAAATATTTAAAAATCTAATGTACTGTACACATTTTAACGGTGGTTAATATATTACTATAATTTAGAATTGCTTGAAGATGCCGTTAAAACTCGCGATAAATGAATGGTCACTTTAGTATCCTTCGTAAGGATTAAAAAACTACGACATTTTATAATTGCATTTAGTCCTTTAATTCACAACTTAGTAACCCACAGAAACATTCCTTCTTCGTAAACACGAAATGACTGTGTTGTACTATCGAAGTATAACTGCAAGTATTGTCCTAGCATTGTCACCAATCTAGGCTATGAAAACATTTACGTAAAAACGCCCACCCTGCCCCAAAACGTGTTCCCGGCCCCCCTAAGTTCAACTAACTTCCTACGCTACTGGATTAGGGATGTGATTAAGATGAGAATCATATATGCGGAAGATGTGGTCTTCACACGCGGACAACAAGAAACGAACACTCTTGCGGGGCTTTCATTTATTGTGTTAGCTGTTGACTCATTAAATATTGCATGCATTTGCCTTATAACCAGGTAGTAGATCGACATAGTAGGTCAACCCAAAGTTCATTAAAACACGAAAACTGTACACATTACACATTTTGCTGTTCATTACCAGAAAATATAGTAACATTAACGTCATCCTGAAGCTCGTTAGCGCAAAACGACATTCATTTTATTAAATCGACATTCATTCACGCTTCTGTGGCATTCAATTACCATTTTTGCATAGAAAGTGACATTCATTAGCGTAGATACGCAACTATTTGTATCAAGGGGCATTCTACAGCGGTAACAGACGACCATTAACACCATTCTAGTATACTTTAGGGATAATAAAATTTCAATTGGGCAAGATATTTCTCCGGTCTGTTTTAGATTAGAGTTAAGGTTTTACCGAATTTGGACATGTATAAGAGATAAGGGAATAAAACTGTCATAATTCGTGCATAAACTGATTTTAGTTAGACCTTTCGAACCTCTTTTATTTCGCCAATATGTCCATGACTGTTTTGCCATTTTTTGCTCAGTCGACCGAGTTCTATGTGTTCGGCTGAGACCTTTGAAGACTATCTTAACTCACAACATTGAAATATGTTTTGTAGTGGGATAGAGAATAGTTCTATTCTACCTTTCTTGAACGTCTTAATTGATCGCACACACGGCTTTCAACCTCTGTTAATTTTAAGCACACGTTCACTGATTTGTCTATAAATTTTCATAGTTTTATTCCCTTACCTTTTAAACGTGGTTTTGTCTGCACTTTCACTTAACTGATATTATAAAATGTTATCATAATACCACATTTTTCCTGACAAGTATAATTTCAAGCTGTTAACCAACTTTAGTTCACATCACTTTGCTAGCACACATCGACTTTTACATCTTAGACAAAACAAACTTTGCAATCAAAGCTTATAAAACACGGCAGTACTGGACTGCATGAAAGCCTTGATCGGGAAGCTTTATTTAGCTGCAAAACATATATTTTCTCTGGAACGCGAAAGTCGATGTGTTAACAAAGCGCTGTGAACTAAAATGCATGTTAAGATTAATTTTTGTCCCAGCAATAGACTGGGCAACTGTCTTCGGTTAAATAATTCAATACTGAGCTAAAAGAGTTCTGAAAGGGCTCAGCAGAGCAGAACGTGGTAAGTAGAGCATTTTACATAAGCAAACCGGTGAACGTGGGTTTGCGATAAACAGAGATTGAAAACCGTGTGTGCGATCAATTAAGACGTTCAAGAAAATGTAGAATAGAACTATTCTCTATCCCACTACAAAACATATTTCAATGTTGTGAGTTAAGATAGTCTTGAGAGGTCTCAGCCGAACACAGAACGTGGTCGGCTGAGCAAAAAATAGCAGAATGGTCATGGACATATTGGCGAAATAAAAGAGGTTCGAACGATCTAACCGAATTCAGTTTATGTATGAATTATGACAGTTTTATTCCCATATCTCTTATACATGTCCGAATTCGGTAAAACCTTAACTCTACCCTAAAACAGACCGGAGAAATATCTTGCCCAATTGAAAATTTATTATCCCTAAAGTATAGTAGAATGGTATTAATGGTCGTCTATTGCTGCTATAGAATACCCCTTGATACAAATGGTTACGTATCTACGCTAATGAATGTCACTTTCTATGCAAAAATGGTAATTGAATGCCACAGAAGCGTTACTGAATGTAGACTGAATAAAGCGAATGTCGTTTTGCGTTTACCAGTTTGAGGTAGGCGTTAATGATATTATATTTTCTGATAATGAACAGCAGAAGGTGTATTTGGCTTTGTTTTATTCTATTCTAATGGCCTCACACCAATGCTGGGTCTCCTATGCGTAGGATCCTTAAATTCTCTTCATGCAAGCACTAACTATTTTTGAACTCCAGCAGTAATTGTTTTTCAGAAACATCCCCCCAACTTTTTTGTGGATTTACGCCTTGAACTTGCCATAAGATATTCAGAAAACGGGATGAACTTTAAGGCGGTGACCTGGGCTCGTGAAGTAGGTGCTCGAGGATTTCATAAAGCTCCTGGAGAACCATCCCGTCTCCTTGGGCCTTTATAATTTCGAACTTGTTTACATACACGTCATCATTTTTCTTGAATAAATGCCATTGACTCTTGGAAGTGTTGATATCGATTTCACAGTTCTGAAATGATCCTACTTGGTGAGCAACTATTGCAGGTATCCTGTAATTCCTAGTAGCACAGCCAGAATACTGTTCTGTCTACTGAACTTCTAAGTCGGAATAGGACCCAAAAGAATGCAGTAGGCCTTCGTTCCGGGAATTCTTGTAGCAGAATAGCCCCAGAAGAGTGTGCCCTTTGTTTCTCAAATCCTGAAGTGTTAAATTTGGTTTCTGGCAAATGCTTGGCTTTATAAATTTCGTGCTGTGATTGGTCCAATCTTACTACTCATGGAAATACCCGATAGGTGGCAGCGAAACTATATAGTTTTTGTTCAGTTTACAGTCGTCTTTTCCAAGCTGTCTAAGATGAGCCAATTGGTAAGTAAATTTAGTATACGTATGAAGGCTAGTTCTTGGCAGAACCAGTTTGAGTCCAGTACGGTAGTGCGTGAAAAACTAATGCCTGAGAAACATGGGATTTTCACTTGCGCGAAACAACCTTCAATGTTGATTTGTAATTATTAACAATCAATTGGCTATCCTTCATCTTCAATGTATTAAGCAGCAGCTTTCGGAACTACGTTAGGAATTTAAACATCCATGATTGACTAAAACTATAAAACCAGACGATATCAACGAAACATCGATGATTCAATGATTTGGTGTAGAAATACGGTTCTTTTTCAATGTTCGTCTACCTTTTCTGTGGCAGGAGTGTAGACTTCTTTTGACGAATTCATGGCAATTTCCAGTTTTCGAAATATCGCTTGTTTCGTTGTTTCATAGCAGTTATTATTCATGTAACATCTTTTCGTTTTTTCTAGTTTTGTATACTGGGTAATACACACACATATATACAACATCAAGAAAGGTGTGGGGCAGAGCTGCCTCGTGTCACCCATGTTCTTCAACTTCTACATGGAGGGGGTGATGCGACGGTCAGCAGATGAGCTTTCCTGGGTAGGAGTGTCTATCAGTGGTCGGGTTTTCAACAATCTTTGTTTCGCCGACGACATCGTGTTGACGGCAACATCACCATGTAAGACTCCAAAGGCTTCTGGACGAAGTGGACAGAGTCTCCAGTAAGTTCCAGTTGGAAATCAGCACAAAGAAGACAAAAGTAATGGCGGCCACCAGGGAACTGGAGCAGCTGAACATATGGTACCGGGGAGTCAAACTGGCCCAAGTGGACAAGTTCAAGTACCTGTGATCCATCGTCAAGCAGACAGCAGACGGAAGTCATGAGATCAGGGCTCGGTTTAGAGCAGCAAGATCATCCCTCAAGTCCCTCAACACCATTTGGAAGGACCGCGCTCTACAGAAAAGCACCAAGCCAAAGCTACTGAAGACGTTGGTGTGGCCAGTGGCACTGTACGGCTGTAAGACGTGGACCCTGAGAGCAGCCGATATCCGCGGACTGATGTCGTTTGAGATGACATGTTACAGGCGTGCAATGAGGATCAGCTGGACCGCCCACAGAATCAACGAGTCAATCCTGGAGAAGAGGGAGACAGGACAACAAAGACGACGGTGCACTGACGACATCAAGGACTGGACGGGGAGAGCCCTGCGGAAGTGCACAACCACCGCAAGAGAGAGCAGTCAACGGAGAGCGCTGGTGAATGGATCCATGGTCCCCGACCCTCAGCAATGAGGATGGGATCAGTCAGTCAGTCATATTGGGTAATATGATTGCTTTTCATTGAAACTCCTCTTCTAGTTGTTTAGATTTGAAATGACCGCACAGCATACGTCGCAAACGGAGGACAGAGGTAAACCATTGTCAAAGACCGGTCAAATTCAGGCCTCCGCTACTCCGATGGTAGGTGCATGTGATATCGTCCTCGACGATTAAAAATACTGACTTTTTAGGGGAATACTTCTCTGGAAGTAGATAATTACCTGTTGCGCAAAATTATATCAAGCCTTATCTGGGCGAGAGAAGTAAAAGGAAAGTAACAATAGGCCATTTCCGAGTTATCTTTCCCTTTGCTTCAAAACGAGGCTTTAGTTTAAACGCCTCAGCAGCTTTGTTTATCTGTCGTTCATATTACCTTTTGACTTAACATGATTAACACCGCGTATTGAAATAAGCTGTAGTCTGAATCTTCTAAGGTTTTGCTTGTATAGAAATTGTTTTTTTCAACATCAAATTAAACGTATACGTTAGCACTAATGTGTTAAGACGGAATTTTTGAAACTTGAAACCGTTAATTTCAGTGTGTTAGTATATGATTACCTATGTTCACGATGCAAGGGCATAAACCCAGTTCGGCTACAACTGGCCCAATGATGATCAATGAGGACGATGAGGGGACGCAATTGAAATTGCACCATTGGTTACTTCAAATATAGAAGTGAAATAAACCTGAAAATATGTTCCGTGCCTTCTGTACGCAATTCTAGATCTAGACTGGCATTCCAAGGTGGAGAATAGGTTTTTATCGATTGTGCTAGCACATTTTTCGGTATAATTTGGGAAAACGAGCACATTTTTACCATTTTTTGTCGAAGAAGCACTGCTTGCATAACTGTTATATTTTTATCAGTTGCAGAGCATATTACTGCGGCCGTAACTCTCCAGTAAGCGAAGTTTTACTTAGGCACCTGGGGTTCACCGGAACTTTAGTTCCGATCCAGTCCACGCTCTCAAAGTCGAAACAAAATGGTTAAATTTAACTGAATGTTAATTGAACTGCTGTTATATGTTTTTTTTCCAACCTTTCTGTCGATTCAATAAATATTGTTTAACTTCGTTACGTGCAAGCAAGTGTAATGCAGCAGGGAACTTTTTGAGGTCACTAGTTATGATGGCAAAGCACCAGTGCAATTTTGTGACGTATTTAAAACATTTCAGGGGATAGGGAGCGATCTAGTAAAAGCTAGACAGCCTTGGAAACAATGACATGTTTTGCTTTCATTACTATATAAAAAACAAGCATTTAGTTTCAACCTTTTAAAGACATTTTATGAAAAGCATAATTACAGGAAAACAAGCATAAGGTTTTAAAACGAGCATAATTTTAGCATGATTTTGGTTAAAAATGAGCAGTGCTAGTAGCATAATGTGTTTCTTTTACGAGCACAATAGATAAAATCCTAGCGGAGAACACCGGTCAATTACAACACCATTATTGGCCGTTTGTCCACATAAATAGAAAGCTGATTTTCCAGCTGAATCGGCGAAGCTTTGATTCGATTTGATTTGATTTGAGAGAAAGCGAAAAAAATTTCAGTTAATAATCTTTCAATTGTGTCAGAAACTGATTAATATGAATTTCACAACCGATCAACTTATTTGGTTGAGATTTATCGAAACTGCTTAGAGTACATTTTGGTTTGCTATATTTATAATTCAAATCGTTTCCAGCTATCTCTTAAGCGTCCTTCTCCTGGGTTATAGCTGGTATTAAAAATTTAAATAAATGAACTGTAGACCATTAAACTCAACGCAAATAAGTAATACAAGTTGATGGATAAAAAAATTATAGTGACTTTTCCCAGACAGATTAAGGGAAATTTATTGTCACGTATGAACGTGAAAAACGAGCGAGCGCATGGTTGTAGAAAGTGATCGAGCGGATCGAGTTCTGACCTAACTACGTTTTGTCACGTTCAACTAAACCAGTATTGTCTAGCTCTCACATGACGCATAGCGAAGAAATATAAAATCATTTTCCTGACATCGTGTCAGCCGTGGGAGCAAGCCTGCGTTTGCAAGGATGTGCATTTCAACTGAGAAACGGAAACACCAAGCCATATTGTTTGAACGAAGTTGTTGAAAGTCGCTATTTTAATTTGTTATCCATACCAGATATGGAGAAAGTGTTGAATTTAAACAATTGATATTTTGAAATATCTACTCAATCCTCCTACAAATGGACGTCTAACAACAATGAGTTATAAGAGCGTTTATTTTTTAAGATTTATATCTTCGCTCTTGGAATCGATGCTAAACTAGCCTAAGATAATCAATCCTAGTTCTGCCGACTGCACATGTTCCGTTTCACTCACACACACAAAATTCGATGGGGTGAATTCGTCCGACGCCTGGCATTGAACTCTGCACTTGAGTTGAAGTTGCCATATCAGCTTTTACGTCCTTGTTATACTTTCGTAGCACAATTGATGCTTAGCTCTGATTATTCTGCAAGGCATCGTCATGGTTTGATCAGTACAAACATGCTTCACAATTCCAGTGTTTTCCTTCTCCAATCCTCAAGATTATCGGTGCAAAATATTTATCCATTCAAGTTGTATATTTATTATTGCTTTCTCAAGTAAACGACAAAATTTATGTAGTAGAAGAGGTAATGTTTATTTGTGTATAATTCTAGAACACAATGGGAAAAGGATAGACACTTGCCTTAAAATAGTCTACTTCGTTGAATAAAGTAATTTTACAATAGTTTCGTTCACCAAATTCGATTTATCGAACGTAGTCTTTCCTGCCTATATTAAGAAATGTCATCCATCGACAACATGACTGAAATGTTTCCAGTACCCAAAAAAGTGTCCGTGAAGGTTCGGATACCAAGCATGTCCAATTACGATCTGTTTGCACGATGCAGTCTAAAGCTGAATTTTTAATGAAACATTACGATTTAAAAAATATCGCGCTGGGATAAAATAATGCCGGCTGAAGATTTGCCAGTTTGATTTGAATTTGAAGATACAATATGTAACTGTTTTGGTGACGTAGTGAAGTTTTCGCTATCCTTATCTCACTCCAGTTCTCTTCATCAGCTTATTTATATAATTTTTTTGATCTTCTATGAGGTAGTAGTTTGTGGTTAATCACACGTATACATGTTCCGAGGTTCAACCCCTTTGTCAAGAAGTCAATCTTTCGAGATGCTTGTTGCAAGATTAATTTTTTGATAAAAGGCGTGAACCCCAAAAAGTCGAAAATAAAGACAGCTTCTCTACTGATATATTCGTGTTTTGTAACTTTGCACACACACACACACACACACACACACACACGTGTTCACATGTATATCGCTTGGTATTACGATTTTATTTTATACAGAATACCTGTATTTGGTCACAATCAAATTTGAAGATATATATATATATATCACATTGCCTTTAATACAAAAAACTTAACTTCTTTTTAACTTAAGATAAAAGAAAGAGATTTTTTAGTTAATAAATTGAAATCTTGGTGAATAAATATGACACATGTACTATGTGCTGAGTTCAGAGTTATCGCCAACAAGCTGCGGAAGAAATGAGTTTTGAAAATCAATTTCAATTTGAACATATAACAGCTTGTACACTTAAGTAGAATATAATTAGTTTGAAACGTCTTTTCAATCAAAGAACAATCTCTGCCACCTTCTATCACCTTAAATGTTCTTCGTGCTAATGAAGAACACTGAGGGTTTAATTTTGCTTTCCTGGCCTTAATTTTGTTCCTGACAACAATTTTTTGCCTATAATATATGGGACAGTAAGTACTGCACAAGAATCGTCAGTCAATGAGTAATTAAAGTTTTTATCGCGGTTTGACGATAATGAAGCTTTCAAATGAGGATAATGAAATATACCGGCAGATGTAAATGTCAATCTTTCAAACGTACCGGTACAGCTGGCCTGACTTAATGTCAGCGATTCTTTATAGAAGTGTATTTTCATGACATACAGCGAAAAACTAACGAGATCGAAATTATTCCAGCTATAAGTTAAATATACGGGATAATATTTTATCTTGAAGAACAGTATTTTTTAAGTTAAAAGGGATATAAATAATACACTGGCAGATGAAACGGTCAATCTTTTAGAAGCAAGCTGACAAGCAACTCTGATGTCAGTTATTTTTGTTTGGAGTGCACGGATCATCACAATATACAACGTATAAAGAAAGAAATACACTGATCGAGTAAGAATCTAGGGTAAATCGTGACATGCAGTGCCAAAAGTACCTAGAATACTTTTATTAAATAAAGTTTAAGCAATCTTGCGACGATTTATGCTGTACTGGGTTTAAACATAATTTACTTATTTGTTGAATCTAAAGCTTTTGCGATATGCTTTGCATCTCACACAATTTGATGTCGATGGGAATGGTGTTGAAAACTACATAGCAGCATCTCGACATTTATTAAAATCCAGTGTTGATGATGATGAGAAAACTATTTATAACAAACGCACTAGATAATACAGTCTGGGAGAAATTGAAAAAGTTCACGTGGACTACAATATCTGATTATCGACGAAAGTTAATCTACGAAAACAAAAAATTCTCTGTTATATAAAGCCTTTAAAGAATCCCCAAGTACACAGTTTGACATAAAGAAAAAAAAGGGAGATTCGAAAGACTGTCTACGACGTGGAATGAAACTCTTTCACAGACATTCTTAACAAAAAATGTAGCGTAGTATATTGAAAACTCTTAGTAAGATATATTTCATTAACATTCACTAACATTCATATTTCATTAAAACGAATAGGGGTGTTCGAATATCAAAATTCTTTGAATCAAATGAGATCATATAAGCTAAAAAGTTTACTATACCTTGATTTTGTCAGTGAAACGTGAACGAGAGCACACAAATATGGGCTAACATGACTGTGAATTGAAAACAGATCAGGTGAGTTTAAAATAGAGCTTATCGTACTCATTTCCATAAACCATTACCTGGTTTTTTTTTTTTGCACCTGCCTCTTCCTTTAACGATCCAGGAAATGATTTTCAGAAACATTTACAATATTCAGCTTAAGAGACTTTATTTCAGATTTCATAGTCGTTTTCAATAAGTCTCAACTTAATTTTGATTTAGTTGTAAAATGCATGAAGATAAATTTCAGTGATTTCTTCTCGCTGATTTAAACTACACGTTCTGTCCAAAAGCAATTGTTAACTAGCTCTGCTTTCCATAACAATTATCAACGGCAAATTTAACAATGGCAAAAACTGGAAATACTTATGGTTACACTGATTAATGTTTTAAAGATACAGATTAGAAATATGCATCATGTGGCTGCAAGTTTATAGTTTAGACTCCAGAAAGAAACGGCCTCTTCGATTTATCATAGCATGGTTGACAAGCAAAGTTAAAAAAAGATGTTTTATTGCCGAAAGGGCGTGCAGTTCCACAAGATCTTACTCGAAGCATTGTAGCAAAGTACGAGCGGATTTGTCAATTGTGCTAATATAGATGAAGTACCACCTGTCCATTCAAGCATGGACACTAATGGTAACACATTGAAAAAGAATGGCATAGAAGTATGGAGAACAACTGTCGGCAAAATATACCAGAAATACTAATATAGTGCCGTTAAAACAAGACAACTAAAACACAAAATTAAAACATCAAATATAAAGGAGATGACTTAAGATAACATGTGTAACCCTCGACGATATGACCGACATTAGTAGTTCGTTTGAGGACCTGGTCATGATTCCTTTAATCTGAATAAAATATTTCAGTGATAAAATAATACAAATTATAAATTACATTGGCTCAACGTATTTCATAGAAGTTTTACTTGATTGATTTACCCTAAATTGCATACAGATCAATCTACAAGCATATAGTTAATTCCACTTCAAATAAACCGTCCTTTGTCCTGTCAAATTTCCTTACCAATAATAAAATCTGGCTAAAGAATTAAAAAACAAACAAACAGAAGGTGGCTGCTACGATCAGCTGGGAAATGTTTCCTGGTAAATTCACAAAGCAGTATAGACATATTTTTTTATGTATAACGGAGCATGTGTATCGCCAAACCCACACAAAAACTTCGCATATGGAAAGCATTCAGGTATAAGAAATACGTTTTCCTAATCACTCGGAAACTTGAAGAATTACTGATGAGGCAAAAGATTTCAGTGGCTCGATCACAGCATGCATCAGGCGCGGATCTAGACGGGGGCATAAGGGGCTAACGCCCCCCATTTTGCTCATACGTCCCGGTTTGCATACTCTAGACGCAGACAGTTTTCTGAAATGTTAATGGAAATAGTTTCCTAACCTCAGTTACTAAAACACATTTTTTGCAATCGCAACTGGGAATGCTCTCCGGCAGGTAAAGGCAGATCAACGAGAATTGCGAATTTGTCTGTGGCCAAAATAACATTCTGTTCAGATATATGCTATAAACATATTGACTTGTGCTTCATTTTTCGAAAAGGATTGTGTTATTTATGGCCAGGTGTTTTCTTTACGTTTAGCTTAAAACTACCCCCAAAATGCTAGTAATAGAATTTCAGATACCTAGGAATTCAAAATTTCTTGAGGAAGCATGCCCCTGGATCCCCTAGAAATTTCTCGCGCCTTTGGCGCTCGTCTTCATGCCTCCGTTTCCAAATTCCTGGATCCCTCCGGGCATGGTAGCAGCAAAATGGTTGAAAAAGACACGGGACTACACTACAGTTCAATTGCTAGCTTATTTGTTGAATTAACTTTCAAAGAGTATGGAAACTGTTGTTTTTATATGATAGAACGTTTAAGAACAAATATATTCAGTGTTATATCCATGAACGACCAACTTATTCAAATAACTTTCGGGGCAAAATCTAAGGGGAACAAATGCTTCCCTTAACCCACCGTGCCGACTCCTATCTTATGAAACCTGATTATGATTTCTGTTTACTGTATAAGCCAAAATATTTGAATTACCCTCCACATGGGGCATTTGCGGTACTTCGTTCAATATGTAATACTGACGCATTTTCCCTGATGTTATTTAAGGTTCCTGCTAGTATGGCTGTGGCGGTACGATGAAGATACTCCAAGAGACATTAATTTTTAATTCTATTTTCGCGGAAGCAGAACATGTTTACAGAAATGTATCCAGAAAAGTACTTCAAACAAATGAAGCTTTTTTAACATTCCCACAGTAACATTTTTAGTTTGTAAAAATATAACTAAAAGAAAAGAAGACGCTAGGAAATAAGTAGGCAATGCGAAGAGAAGATATAAAACGATAAGCGCATGTACTTATATCATGCTGACCTACCATGTACTAGCACTCTTTAAAGATATACTGACAATTCAGTTTATCTCACTACATTTCTCAATGACTGTTTCCATCAATATTAACTTTGCTTCTTGTTTGATTTCTTGAGGTAGCAGACGTAAACTGATTAAATTATGTACTTCGGGTTCAATTCTCATCAGGGTCTCAGACGACATCTCCGAGTGAACGGCTTGAGAGCACACATACTGATTCACAAGTTAACATTAAGTTACAACAGTAAGGTCACTGCACGATATCCAGGCAAAAATCTGGTTCTTCTTTTAAAAGAATTTCTCTAGATCATGAGAAGTGGGATTTTGAAAGTTTGGAACGGACATAATAATACACGAAAGTCCCTTTAGTGTAATTATCAGCTTACAACAGTTCCACTCGATCTTTTCGTCCCAGGTTTGTACTGCGATTCTCTAATTATATAGTTGTGAGCTTCGATACATAGGGCATCCGAATTGGTCTGCATGCATGATTCAATACATGTGACCGTCATAATGCATATTAGTTTGAAATGATTTTGCAATCACTTTTGCTGCAAACTAAAATAACAGGGAAGCATATGATTAAAATTAAATAAAATAAAATTCACACTAAACTTTCGAAATTGGAAAAAATGAAGTATAGGACTGTCTACAGGAAAATGTTCTTCTCAGTAATTCATCTCAGAAGGCCAGTCAAATTTATGACACGACAATATTAAAATACAATTTACGAACGGCCAGAATATACATTGCGTACATTCACATATTAGACGCACGGATCTTTGGAACTTCTACTAGATATATAGATACAACTTTTGTATCTGGAGTCGTGTAAAAAATTAAATCATAGCCTTTCACAATATTTTGAGAACATACCGAGCTCAGCCATTACAAATTTGAAAAATCAGCAAATCAAGAAGGAATGGTTATTATTCCGTGCCCGCATCAGGAGCAGGTGTAGGATAATCGGTTTGTTTGTCATTCAGTCTGTCTACAACGCGAGGTTCTGGGTACCAGGCGCACGAGGTATGTGCATGCTCCATCAGAGCACTTCTTGTATTAACCAATAATTTCCGAAGATTTTTATAACGTCAAGTGAGAACTACCTATCCTATAACGTTCAAAATGTCATTAATATTCAATAGGTATATTTTCCAACTGCCGTATTTGATCACGTGCAAGAGCTTTTATACCTCATAAAGCTTGCCAAGACAAACGTTTTGTACAAAGAATACTGACGAACATGAAATCTTATTTGAAATTGTCATCCTAATAAGCAACACGTCTTTCGATCTTGTGATCGAAGAAAAGAAATTGAAGGCCAGACGTCGACAAAGGAAATGGAAGAGTTTAATTTTCGCACTTTATGTTGTTAACAAAGGAAAGTCAAACTATGACAGTAAAAAAAACAATTCGTGACTGAACATATTGCTATATCTATACTATTCGTTCTGCAATTCGACGACTTACAATTCTGGTCGATTCTTCTCTTGTAATGTTCGTGTACTTTACAATCTTGTTTTCGACGTTAACTGGGCGTCGTTTACACAATTATCTAATCTTTATACACTAAAGGGCGTATTTAAATGATCCTTAATCCTCTCGGGACTAGTCCTAGTCCTTGTATAAAATGAATTATTAAAAGGGCAAATCAACACTATTTGTTATTTTGGTAGCTTTTCGTCTCCGCCCTTCAATCAACCGTGTTTTTACGTTCCCTAGAATTCACACCTTGCCATTGGCACTACCTTCACAAAAGTCTGGAGTATGTTTAATAAAAGTAATTAATTTAATCCTGGAATAATGAAAATCCTGACGATAGTCTTAGAGTATATTTTGAGAAGTATATTTACGCGGTTTTGAAAAGATGGTATGGCTTATCCGAACGATATGATCATCGTATACTACTCGACGCCCGGTGCATCGAATTCTCTTAAGCTTAAGGGTAGAATTCCCGCTCACCATTTGCTCGCGAATGTTGGAAACATCCTGAAGACTCTTCTGAGTGAATTGTGTATGTCAGGTTTGAATGTTTCATCAGCGGTAGCACTGGAGCTCAAGTTTAATTATGACTACTCAAAACTTGTACAAGCAAGTTAGTACAGTCGAAGGTTTAGTGTGCTTTTCATTTTGAAACGTTTCTACAACGTAACACAATGCTATTTAAGTAAGCGAATAGCTAGTACCGATTTAAAAACTTAATATATTAGAAATTACATATATAAGTACACTTTCAGTAATTGAGATAAATTACACACCAGTCAGTATTCAATCTGTTAATATACAGGTGGGTATATTATCCCACAAAGAATGAAATTGAAGCAGATGTGAGCAATACGATAACAGCAAATCCAAAAAAGAAGATCATCGCCAGCTGCTTTTCAGTAAACTCTCTAATTTGGGGTTCTTCGTTACCGGAATCCATCTTTGAGTTTGGATCAGAAGCCATTTCCTTTAACTCGGATGGAACCGTGAGTGACACCAGGGGAGTAAACGAACTTTGTATTCTTGTCCCGTCGACTAGTATCCTTACAGCACAAACCCTGAAGCCATAGGTTTCCTCTGGTATCAGATTGTTACATGTGAAAACGGTTTCATTTCCTTGGTACAGCTATACAAAGAACAACAACACTTGATTTACATCGGCAAAAAAATTCAAAGTTTGCATGCTCAATGACTCCTAAACCTTCGTTCATAATACCCTTTAACACCGTTCTCGTTTGAAATACGATATTATACGATTGACTTAAATAAGGCATGCTCTACTCATGGCTTCTCCAACTTGTTTGTGAAGAAGAATAGTCAGTCAAATACAAAAATTACTTGGTAACGTTTGTTCCAAGGGAAGAGGAAAAAATTCAAAACCATCCACTTCCGCTATAACCAACCTTCCAGGAGGTTACCTTTCAAGAATATATTACTCAGCATCCTCAATAGGCTTCATTACTGGTAAATACAACAACACGTAAAAATCAAACAACGTTCATGGCGAACACGCAGTCTTTCCTTCTCTTTATAATATTTAACGTAAGTCTTGAATATTAATTTCGTGTTGTAGTTAATAACTTCAAGAAGAAAGTCGACCATTTTAGTTTGCTGACTATGACTATAACAAACCATTTTAACATTTTTAGTTCAATACCATGTCTATATCCGTTGTTTTAATTGTCGTCACGGATATTATGGAGATTCTAAGAAACACGAAATGACGTGTAATGGAAACTGGTATTTTTCATACAAACTAATATCGACTAAACTACTACAGGTTTCTCCATTTACGGAGGAAATACAGCTTGTCCATCCATTAATGCGTCTATCCATCCGTCCGTCCATCCCTCCACTGTACTTTAGTTGTTACTTGTAATTTATATAATTCCGAAAATAACGCTCACGGCTTTCGGGGAGAGAAGTCAAATACAAAATTTTGTATCTTAACTTATGAAACTACCGTGATTAAATAAAGATTTTTATCTATCTATTTGTCCGCCCGCCCGTCTATCTGCCCATCCATACGTCCGCCCATCCGCTCATCCATCAGACTATGCGTCATATGGTCAATGTTATTTGAAATGAACTTAGAACTTCCAAAAAATGACTGATTACTATCAAAATAGTGATGCATTTAATGGAGGTAAATTTTTGAAATTCGTTACCCCTACGGGTCTGGTAAAGAATTTAAGAAATTATTGAAATCTGTTGATTTGCATGAAAAGGGTTAATTTCGTAATTATTATATACAGCAGCATTACTTAATGCCCATAATTGTTCTTGATTTTATTACACATAAAGATAATGCACAGTTTGTAGGAAAAAAAGTATGTAAATAGTTACTACCGTGTGAAAAAAGCAAAATGATCAATCTGTCTATTTGTCAATAGACACCTACTGATCGGTGTCCGTTGGTTGAAAATGACTAATTTCGGAGCTTATATATATAGTACTATTACTTAACGTTCATAACTTATTTTAATGCACGGCTTAATATGCATGACCTAAAGGAAGAACCAAGATTAATGTAAATTATAGTAATAAATCTTTGATATAACTACAGAGTGAAAATAAAGTTTTTATTCATATCCGTTCCTTCATCTATATGACTGTCTGTATTCATTTTTATATATTTATCTATTCATCTAGCTACCGACCGATCTACCAACTTAGTTGCCTATCTAGCTTCCTAAGTACCTTCTAGCTACTATCAACAGTAGTTCTGTAGGGATAAGCAGGGAGCTCTTCCTCAGAACGTTCGCCCTTGACGAAGACACTTGACTAGACGGTCGAACTTTGGGTCATGAATGGCAGTTTTGCAAACTAAGTTCAAAACGTTTCAAGCCAGACTAGGATCAAGGCACGTCTCTACTTAGATTTCTGTCTGTCTGTCTATTTGTCTATCCATATGTCTACCTATCTGTACGTCTATATGCATTTCTACCGGCCTGTCTACCTACCTGTCAACCGCCCCTATATCAGCTCATCTACCTGCCTGTCTACCAGCTTGTCGATCTGCCTGTCTGTAGCTTCTGTGTTAAACTACCTCTCAATGTCTCCTGACCAGTCCATATACCTCCCATTCTACTTATCTAGCTAGTTATTTGTCAAGCTAGCAACCTGTCTAGCTAGCTATCTACCTCGCTAGCTACCTTTCCAGCTAGCTGCCTATCCACCTGCCCACCCACCGGCAGACATCATGTTAAACTAGAGGGGTCATTGCAGCTAAATATCACTCAGCTGCAGGTCACCAATTGAACTCTACCATATTGGATAAATTGGGGGCAAATCAAATAAAGGTCAAATGGGAAATTCAAGGCCACGGTCTAAGGTCTCTTCATGATCATTTTTCTCTCTTGTTTTTGAACTTTTCAAAAAGAGAAAAAAACTGAAGCAAACTAATAACCAACTTATAACCAGAAAGTTTTCCTGCTACACAGTTGAAGAATACAAACACAAAATAAGTCGACCTCGAGGTCCCCAAACAGACAGAAAAGGGCCTGCAGAAAGGCAATTTGCCGCCCAATTCACTCAAAATGGTGGTGTTGAATTGGTTCCCAATTTCCGACTCCCATGTCCCCTCTAATTTTATACGATCTGTATGTACCCGCCCGCCTATGTATGACGCTTTGTTTTTAGTTCACAACTATCTTTCCTTGGTTTCCCATCGTAGCTTCTAAGAAATGTAATCTTTGGAGAGTTCCAAACTAAATTTAGACTTTCATATGCTATGTTATCGTTTTTTTAGACTGATGTAATTGTTGTCGTTGCCGTTTTAATGGTTCATATCCCAGGTTTGTGGGAACCTTCTATCGACTAACTGAACGGTAATAGAATGGTTACCCAGCTCCTGTTCTTTCTGTTAATCGGTTACGTCGTCTTACCGTTGCTGATGACATGAAACTTGCCTACCTGCCTATCTAGATGGCAGTATGGAGTATGAGAATGACTGACGAGAGCGTCGAGGACATACTACGGCGAATCACAGCGGCCATCTTGCTGTATAGACTGTCATGAGTTTATTACATACACTAGAATGACAATCAGAACGTGCAAAATCGCAAGTGTAAACGACCCTTAACTCTCTACTGACCGAAAAACCGAGCTGCCTACTTAACTGTCAAGATAACTACTCACCTAGCCACCTGTTTGGCACTCAACAAACTTACCCACCCGTCTAGCTAACTATCTACCCGACTATCTGAATAGCTCTGTACTTACTTACCACCTATCTGGTTCTCTGCCTACCAAGTTACTCACCAAACTTTTCCAACTATCTGCCTACCTATCTGTCTAGCTCTCCACCTACCAAGCAACCTAGCTGCCTATGCATCTTTGTAACTCTCGATCTGTCTGTCTGATTTGATTTAATATCTTTAATTTGGCAAATAATAAAAAACTAGTAAATATTACAAGGCCAAAAATGGCTAGACACGAACGGGACGAGTCCCATGCGAGGTGTTACCCAATGTGTAATAAAGGTTGATGTAAATAGTAAGTTACAAAATACTATAAATTCGTTCTAAAAAAGTTAACCTTAATCTACTAAAATTTATACCTATTCTAATTTCTATGGCAGGGGCATATCCTGCACAACGAATAAGTGCAGGCTAAATCGGGATCAAAAATATATACTAAGTCTTTATAGACTTTATATAAAAACAACTTGAAACAAAATATTCTTAAAAAATTATCGTCAGGAGCTACCTTAAGAAAAAAGTTCCAAAGTTTTACTACTGAATTATAATAAAGGTTGAAATGTGCTAGAAACCACAAGTGCAAATTTGTCCACATCAAGCCCAATAAAATTAATAAATTATATCTACATTTAAAATAAAAAAATCATATCTCTAATCCTCCTATCATAGGTAAGTGACAAGAGGTTAAGACTCTCCAAACGTTGCGCATAAGTATATTTACCACGTTTACATCGTAAGTTCCACAGTGTAGCACGTCTCTGTACTTCCTCGATTCTTTTTCAGTGTCATTAGTTGGCGACCAAACTTGTGAACCATAACTCAGTTGGGATTTAACAAAAGATAAACACAAAATTTTTCTTGCACATATATCTGTCAGGCTGTAGCAGGTCCGTTTCAAGAAGCCCGGCATCTTGTTGGCATTAGACACAACACGTAGAACAAGGGAATCCCACCTAAGATTATGGCTCATGCTAAGGCCAAGATCAAATTTCTCGTTACAGCGTGTAAGTTTCGCACCATCAAGGCTACATTGGTAGATACAAGGTGATGTTTTTCCTTGATACTGTGACGACTTTAAATTTAAAAAGGTTAAACGTCAAACGACTTTCAACACTCCACTTGTGAAGGTTATGTAGATTTCATTGTAAGGCCTTAGGATGGTTCAAAGAAAGTATAGCACTTCGGAATCATCAGCATAAAGAGCTACATTCAAACTCAAAAGCTACATTCCGCCTGCAAAATTGTCGTGGCGGTCGAACGCTACTCGCTGTCACCTGTAATGAAGCTCTTTTTGATTCTCACGTTACTTGCTGTGAAGACGTGTTTTTCCTATCGTGTTGCTGATGAGAAGAGATTTTTTGGAGTGAATGATAAACCGTTTAATATTCAATGGTATGTTAGAAATAGTGATTATTTTAAGTCAGGAACATCTTATTACAAGAGCCACATGGCAGTCTTCAACTTAATAAAAATCAGCTTAGTGGGCATTCATCCAAATCCCGGCCCCTCTCCTACTGGCACCTCTCCGAGTAAAATGATTGATGGGCTGAGGGCTTGGTATATTAATTCTCGTGGTCTCAAAGCATTTGTGGATGACCATGCTTCAGGCAAGAAGATAAATAAACTGTCTTTATTTCAAAATCTTATTTATACGGAACAGTACGATATTGTGCGCGTTTGTGAAACTTGGTTAAAGGAGAATGTATTGGATAACGAGATTCTCCCAGGTTATACTATTCATCGAACAGATCTTTGTGATTATAAGAGAGGTGGGGGAGTTCTTGTTGCTGTCAAAGATGAGAAGTTGCCTCGAAGGAACAAAAGCCGAATATATCATGGTTGAGTTGTTTCCCTTAAACGGTACCAAGCTAATGCTTTGTATTTTAAATCGGCCTCAAAACACTGTTGCAGACCCTCTTTTGGAATTAAGAACAAATCTCGATAAACTCAACGAATCCTGTAAACTTTTAATTGTGGGAGACTTTAATCTGGCCCATGTCAACTGGTCTCGGGAATATCCTATGCCGATAATACATAACAACCTACATGAGCTGTTTTGTGAAATGGAAGCGGATTACTTTCTTAGTCAAATGGCTGTTGGCCCTATTCATGCAAATGGCAATAAATTAGACTTTTCTGTAACCAGACCAATATCATATCAAATGTAACATGCACTCCACCAGATGACATTTTTCCTACAGATCATTATCTGATTGAGTTTTGACATAAGATTTCATTGTCAAAAAGCCGCGTCAGTAAAACGTATCGTCTACGATTGCAAAAATGCCGATTTTGATGGTCTTTGTGTTCACACTTGTCGAGTTCCTTTCGACTTGGCAATTTCAGAAAAATCGGATATCAATGAGTGTTGGCAAAATTGGGAAGACTTGTTTCTAACTTCTGTGGAAGAATTCCTGCCTGAGAAAGCAGTCCCCGACAAGAATACGCTACCGTGGATTGATCGCGAAGTAAAACATTTCATAAGGAAGAAATATACGGCTCTTCGTCAATATCGCGAGAATCCGGACTCAGCACGTAAAGCAAATCTCCGACGTTTAACTAAAATTATTGAGGTATGATAAAGTGTAAACATAAAGAATATTTGGCAAAGATTGAAACTTCCCTGGCGAATAATCCAAAACCTTGTTGGACATACCATAAGGCGTTTCATTACAATAATTATTGTCAATAATTGTCGCACAAATGTCTATACCCATGGAGACTCCATCGCTGTATCAGCTAAGGATAAAGCCGAAATGTTTAATAAGTATTTCTCTTCCGTGTTTCAACCAAAATCTGCAGACCAAATCACTTTTCAGGTATATTGTTCACTTGAGATAGATATGCAAATTTTGGAAATTGTACTGGATGTTAACGAAGTTTATCATTGTTTAAAAAATCTTGATAAAACAAAAGCTTATGGTCTGGATGGTATTTTGACTCTCGTTATAAAGAATGTGCCACAGAAATTTCACGTAGTCTTTGTCGACTGTTTAATATGTCACTGACGACTGGGAGCGTTCCTGATGAGTGGAAGAAATGTAATGTAACACCAGTGCACAAAGAGGACTCGTTTAAGGCCGTAATTATATATATATAAGTATATATCCATGGATTCCGCACACTCAAGAATGCCGTGTGCAAGCTCGGGGACTGGTATGTTGTTGACCAAACCTTCGTTCTTTTTAGCGTTTTATGGATCTCTCAGACATTGTTTACATCATTTGAACTCTGAAGCCAGTAAATGATTTAAGACCGGCAAATGAAATGGGTTTCTTGGTGTTTGCGCTGGTTTCCCTTTTGGAAGCCATATTAGTAACTGGACAATTTATGACTTGAAAGAGGAGTTCTTAAACTTAACTCCTTGGAATATGCATTTACCACCTGTCCACTTTTTGCAGCAACGCTTAGTTTTGGTTCTTTCTGATAAATATGAACAGAAAACGGTACGGGAACTCGCTTGCTGTCAGGACATTTGCGCAGCGACTAAGTGTAAACGACATTCTTCGCTGAAGTTGATTAGATGCTGAATTGTATAAATCTCGAGACTTCACGTTCTGGTAACCACTTACCTGAGCTACGCAATCACAGTTAAATCTGAGTCGAGTACGTTTGAAATACAAGTTCTGCGAACGGAATTGTTTTGAGCAGCTTTCAAAAATGGCTTCCCAACTTCATTCTTCTCCAAGGGAGATTTTTTGTACCAAATATTATCGCCTGGATTTAACTGGTGTTTATTGGTAAAGTAGAATGAAAATTCTGGTTCATTAATCTATGTAGGATGATGGCTTTTGAATATTTTTTAGTATTTAACCGGACAGCGTTCTTGGTCAATTGTTTGAGAAGTGGGATAAAACACTCATCGTCCCGAAGACTTGTCGAGGCCGCAACAGACTTTGGATGTTCTCTCCGCTTTCCACACAAGAATTTCATTGCCTTATTCAGGTTTGTTCTCCGTAGGAAATGTCGCCCCACTGAAGACGTCGAGATGTATTTCTGGCTCGAAACAAAAAATGCAAGGTAAACAGCAACCAGGTAACATGCTGAAAAGCTACTTGTTTTTGGTCACCAAACTATCCTTCGGCGAAATAGTTGTCCACTCCAGTCTTTCTTACTTCTCGGGTGGCTTGTGGATGATGAACTTTACCGTATTCGACCAGTAATGCTTTCATCAGGATTAAAAAAACCTCTCAAGAAAGTTTAAAACTTTAAAGCAGTCTTCTTTTTGCAAATTCACCGTTGAATCCTTTGGGTTGAGGTGTCGCTGAATGCTTAATTGAAAATACGTAAGAATTGCAGGTTTGTCCGCTACGCCATGTTTCTTTTTTACGAAAGTTTTGCAGAGGAAAAAAGTACGTATTTTACTTTTCTCCGCTCGTTCTTCTTTCGACCAAAACTAGCAGAAGGTTTCCTTGTCGTATTTTGTTGTATGTTATGTATTTTTCTGATTTTTGGTCAGCAATAAAAATTCAGAACTTGTTCGTGTTTTCTTTGTTTATTTCGTCGGTTTTGTAATTCGTTTCATCTTCGTCACCAAAGTCTTGTACTTCCGCATGAATACTTAGCATAAATCTTCACCATAGCACTTCTAATACACATTTGCAACCAATTTTGAGATAATGTAGAATTTATCAGTTTTTTAAGACAAAAAAATATCATAAACAATTTTTCAATCATGAGCTGTCCGTAATGCCGGTAACCGATCGGCAACCTTTGAGGATGCTCCAATTCTAAAACGGAAAGCCTGGCCATCTAATAAAAAGTCTTTCTCTAAAACAACATGAGTGAAAAGTTTGACTGGAAAGCGACTCGAAATACCTCAAGATTGCAACTAATACAAGGTCTTGAAACGAACATCTATTGTTTAGCAGTAGAATTGTCAGAACGGATTTCTTACCATTCATTAAGCCATTAAAGGTTATTCTCACCAAATGTTTTGTTTTAGTAAAACTTAATCGAAATTTTAATCATAAATATGACGACAAGCAGTTTAAATATAAGCTATATAAGTTGTTAATTTGAGGCCGAATTGTGCGCGTTTTTTTATTTTTGTATTTTTTTTGTTTTATTATTATTATTATTATTATTATTATTATCATTATCATTATCATTATTATTATTATTATTATTATCATTATCACTTCTTGACTTAACCAAATATACAATGACGCTCTAATTACAAAAAAAAGAGAAAAACTATAACCTAGGGCATATTGTATGATTGGCCAATGCCCCCCTCTCTTTCCCGCTTTCAATTGGCCTGATGCTTGATTAGAAGCTCTAACATATCCGGGTTAAGGAGGGAAGGACAATAGCTATCAAGCTTTGTTAGCTAATATATAAGAGCATCTCTTGTCAACGGATCAGTCCTGATCAGTATCATTATTATTACAACTCGCACATCACCCAGCTAAGGACAGTGGAAGGGGTCTAAGCCTGTTACGGGCTCCCAGCATCCCGCCAGGTAAGGCCGCAGCAGACATTGCACATTCC